>CM069131.1:125703093-126135849 GCA_035221665.1 Okamejei kenojei
CCCCCCCTTGGTGCCCCCGGGGTTAGTCCCCCTTTACCCCGAGAGATCATAGAGAGTAGATTTAAAATTTTACCATCCCAACTTTCTTTACACGGGATCCTGACTGAATGAAGGCCAATGTGAGAAGCCTTCTTGACCATCCTTGACACCACTTTCAAGGTAACAATGTACCATGCACTACCAAGTTCACTCCGTTCTACTATATTCCCCAGAGCCCTGTGAAGGTCCTTCCCATGGTGTGACATTCCAAAATGCAAAATTCTCACACGTATTAGACATTATTCTCCTCATTAACCATTCTTGCCACAGATCAAGATCTTGCTGGAATATTTCATAAACCATCTTCATTATTCCACATGCTCGGAATACTCGTGAAGATTTTAACACATGTGAAAAATGTCCACGAGAGCACCGAGTACCTATGAGGACCAGCTTTTACCGTTAATTCTCGAGTTCGAATTAGGGAAACGCCGGGAGATTCTTGAGTAGCTCGTATATCAGCTGGGACAGCCCAATTAGCCAAATGGCTACTACACCACCCACTTTTGTGTCATCTGCAAACTTACTTATTATGCCTTGTGCTCATTCTCATTCTCAAAATCGTTGATATAAAAAAAACACACATAGCGATGGGCTCAACACAATGAAGGTAGTTAACATTGCGATCAAGTCCGCTGGCACCTTGTCTGGAAAAACCTCGAGGATGGAATGGTGTCTGTCAGGTGCGGAACACACACACACACACACACAATACTACATCAGCAAAGGGGGGGCCAGGGCAAGTTGGGGGGGAGCTCTGTCTGTAATCACACAATGCAAAGCAAGGTTTGGATACAGACACACACTGCGATAAACAGGGAAGGTTATGACAGCTAGCACATGGTCATTATGGTAAGTCCTTTTAAAAAGGGGGGGGGGTGGGGGGGGGAGGGAGGGGTGGGAGGTGAGATGGGGATGAATGGGGGGCGGGAATGAAGGGGGGGGGGAAAGAAGGGGGGGGGGAAGATGGGGGGGGGATTGCTATGGGGGGGGGAAGAATGGAGGGGGGGAAGAAGGGGGGGGGAAGATGGGGGGGGGAAGAGGGGGGGGGAAGAGGGGGGGAAGAAGGGGCGGGGGAAGAAGGGGGGGGGAAAGATAGGGGGGGGAGAAAGGAAGAAGGGGGGGGGAGAAGAAGGGGGGGGGAAAGAAGGGGGGGGGGGGATAAAGAAGGGGGCGGGGGAAGAAGGGTGGGGAAGAAGGGGGGGGATTGAAGGGGGGGGGGAAGAAGGGGGGGGGAAGAAGGGGGGGGGAGGAGAAGAGGGGGTTGGAAGAAGGGTGGGGGGAAAGAAGGGGGGGGGAAGAAGGGGGGTGACAGGGGGGGAAGAAGGGGGATGGGGGAAGCAGGGAAAAAGAAGGGGGTGGGAAGAAGGGGGGGGAAGAAGGCGGGGGTGGGAGAAGGGGAGAGGGGGGGAAGATAGGGGGGGGGGGGAAGAAGGGGGGGGGGAGAGGGGGGGGGGATGTAGGGGGGGGGACAGAAAGAAGGGGGGGGGGGAGAAGGGGGGGGGGAAGAAGGGGGGGGAGATGAAGGGGGGGGGGAATAAGGGGGGGGGAAGAAGTGGGGGGGGGAGAAGGGGGGGGGGGTTGAAGGGGGGGGGGAAGAAAGACAGGGGGGGGAAGATGGGGAGGGGAAGAAGGGGGTGGGTGGAGAAGGGGGGGGGGGGAGATAGGGTGGGGGGGGGTGAAGAAGGGGTGGGGGGGTGAGAGGGGGGGTAAGAAGGTAGGGGAAAAAGGTGGGGGGGAGAAGGGGGGGAGAAGAAGGGGGGGGAAGATGAGGGGGGGTGGGAAGACAGGGGGGGGGAAAGAAGGGGGGGGGGAAGAAGGGGGGGGAAGAAGGGGGGGGGGAAGATAGGGGGGGGGAGAAGGGGGGGGGGAAAGAAGGGGGGGGTGGAAAAGAAGGGGGGGGGGAAGAAGGGGGGGGGAAGATGGGGGGTGGGGAAGAAGGGGGGGGAGAAGGGGGGGGGGCGATGAGGGGGGGGGAAGAGAGGGGGGGGAAAAGAAGGGGGGGGAGAAGGGGGGGGGGAAGAAGGGGGGGGGAAGAAGGGGGGGGGGAGAAGGGGGGGGGAAGAAGGGGGGGGGGAGAAGGGGGGGGGGTAAGAAAAAAGAAGGGGGGGGGGGATGGGGGGGGGAAATAAAACATGGGGGGGGGGAAAGAAGGGGGGGTGAAAGATAGGGGTGGGGGAAGAAGGGGGGGGAAAGAAGGGGGGTGGGAAGAAGGGGGGGGGGAAGAGGGGGGGGGGAAAGAGAAATAGGGAATAAAGGGTAAGAAGGGGGGGGAGAAGGGGGGGGGGGAAGAAGGGGGGGGGAAGAAGGGGGGGGGGGGGAAGAAATGGGGGGGGGAAGAAGGGTGGGGGGGCGAGAGGGCACGAAGGGAGGGGGAGAAGGGGGGGGGGAAAGAAGGGGGGGGAAAAGAAGGGGGGGGAGGAGAAGGGGGGGGGAAGAAGGGGGGGGGAAGGGAAGATGGGGGGGGGGAGAAGGGGGGCGGGAAAGAAGGGGGGGGGAGATGAGTAGGGGGGGGGGAGAAAGGGGGGGGAAGAGGGGGGGGGATGAAGGGGGGGGGGCGGGAGAGAAGGGGTGGGGGGGAGTGGGGGGGGGTGGAAGAAGGGGGGGGGGAAAGAAGGGGGGGGCGGGAGAAGGGGGGAGGGGGAGAGTTAGAAGGGGGGGGGAAAGAAGGGGGGGGAAAGAAGGGGGGGGGGAAGAAGGGGGGGGGGAGAAGGGGGGGAGAAGGGGGGGCGAAGAAGGGGGGGGGAGTAGCAGAAGGGGGGGGGAAAGGGGGGGGGGAAGAAGGGCGGGGGGGGAGAGAAGGGGGGCGGGGAAGAAGGGGGGGGGGAGGGAGAGGGGGGGGGAAAGAAGGGGGGGGGGTAGAAGGGGGGGGGGGAGAAGGGGGGGGGGGGGAAAGAAGGGGGGGGGGGGAAAGAAGGGGGGGGGGGAAGAAGGGGGGGGAGGAAGGGCGGGGGGGAGACGGAATGGAGACATTTTTAAGAAGCAGGTCAACTTTGAATAAGCCAGAGATACACAGCTGTGAAGTTTGGCGGGCATTTAACATTACCGGTCGGTTATCCGTTCTGAAAACTTGTGCTTACGTTTTTTCCCCCCAATGAGACAATGCGATTAACTTAAACTACCTATGACTACCTCGACTACCCATAACTACATGGCGACCCGACTACAACTGCACCTACGACTACAGGATTTTTGGTTGCAGAAAATGTTTCAACATGTTGAAAAATTTGTGGCGACTCTACTGAGGCCGCAAATACTCAGTTCCCAGAATGCTGGAACTCCTCGAGACCATGAAGGAAACTCACCAGAGACCACCAGCGAACATGTGGCGAGCGCAGAGTCTCCTGCACTTGCCTAAAAAGTCACCTAAGTGGGACAAGCCCTTAACTGTAGATACATTCCTTTCTCTGAACTCAAAGGTGCCCATCTGTCACGTTGTAACAGCGTATGTATACTTGGTGAATACTATAATAAAAATTCAGGAAAATCGTTATGAAGTGATTCATAGTGTATTAAAAAAAACAGCTCACATCAAAGAAGCACGTTTTGTACAATGTACAGTGGGACAGCCCCATTAAGCCAAATGGCTACTACACCACCCACTTTAGTGTCATCTGCAAACTTACTAATTATGCCTTGTGCATTCTCATTCAAATCGTTGATATAAAAAACACACATAGCAATGGGCTCAACACAATGAGGTAGTCAGATGCATCCAGTCCCAAAATCATCCTTCCACCATCACCTCTGCTTCCTTCCATGAAGCCAATTTTCTCTCCTTAGATTCCATGCGATCTAACCTTGGAGTAGCCTACCATACGGAGCCTCATCAAACACCTCGCTGAAGCTTTCATTACTACTAGATTCTAGATTTTATGTAACGACTATTTAGCAAAGTAAAAGGACAGTAGTACCCTATGAAAATGGCACATTGTTATCTTTTGTTTCCTGTCATCTTTGATGCAATCCAATGGCCATTTTCAGTAGACTCAGTACTTAAAAACAAGTGATGTGATGCACACTTGACTGATACAAAAATAGGCCACGTATATTGTATTTTGATTATGCCCTGCAGTACTTAAGGGTTGGTACAGAAAGCGCAGGAGCAGCCCCATGGTCTGCAATATCCAGGCCAGCCATCAAGCAACCATTTAAACTAATCCCACACTAGTCTAGTTTTAGATTCTCGTTCATTTATGTCTCAGATTCAACATGCAATCATTTGCAGTAGTAAACTCTGTGGTCAAACGGAGGATAAACAAATTCCACACAGATAGCACCTGATGTCAGGTTTGAATACAGGTTAACAGAATTGAAGCAGCAGCTCTTTTTGCGATTCTATCCTAAAAAAGTAGCTTTTATGTGAAGGCTTAGCCAGCATGTTGAGTGATAGTTGATGAATATTTTAACCTGGATAATCACTGAATTGTGACATGCCAATCTGCCATGTTTCCATTCAATGAACATTAAGAAAATTTAATCAGGGTTTGGGTTAACGAAAAGCGAGCCAGAGGTTTTTCCAATTCATGACCTCTTGAAAACGATGAACTTTTCTCTTCAGTACTTTGAAAATGAGATTGTGTTCATCATGACACAACATAAACTCTCTCAGACGTGCACCAAGAACTTCAACCATGCAAAACTAAAATCTTCTTGCATTCAACTTGAGACACTATTAGGTTGAGACAACAGGGAAGGAAATCCTAGCGATGGCAGGTAAACACAAATCTTTCTTTCATGGGCTAAATATGCTGTTAAAAATGAAAATATTCTTCAGATATTTAACCACAATTTAAATCAACAGAAATAAAATGTACTAGCAATAAAACAGTACAGCATTGACCTAGGCAGCAGATTCAGGCATGAAAAAAAACACTGCTTGCACAGGCAACTTTGCAAAGAGCTCTTTGTGTAATTCTAGGCAAGTGGTCCCAAAGGCTAAACAGACAGCCTGCACAGGCGGCCTCCTCAGTATCAAATCCACAGACAATGAAGGTTCATGGCAGCAAGTCAAATACTGGCAGTGAAACTGCTCCTGATTATCATCTGCTGCCCTACATGGCTAATGAATCAGTACCTCTCCATGTCCAGCATCACTTCAAACAGGAAATGGGAATAGAGTGTCCACTGCAAAGGGTATTTGAAAATTCAACACCAGGAGTGAGTTGATAGTATCAACATTGCCCAAGCTGATCATGTCTTTTAGGTGAATACTGCCAAAACTGATTCTTGTGGGGGTGTGGGTGATGAATAATTAATACGCAATATCCTGTTTTTACCTCAAGATCAATTTTTAAATCAACCTGTTGTAAGATGTGTATTTTCATGCGAGACGTGGTTGTAACCACAGTAGTAATTTTGGAGATTAGTCCCATGTTCATGCTGCAGCCTCAGCAGGTCTGCATGTTGTGCGACAATATCCTTGCAATAACCGAGACAGACTCAGACAGATGATAAGATTATTTGACCACAGTAAAATAATGGCTTTATCAGCAACACTATCAAGCAGCACTTACTGTGTCTCAGTTTGTGTTTCACTGAGATCTTTCAGCTGCAGCCTCTTTACAGCTTCACTCCAAACATAGACAAAATAATTCTACATGAGAAATGAGAGTGATCATCATCCATATGGAGCTAGCATTTGACTTCAATATGATATCAAGGAGTCCAAATAACGCTTAAATCAATCGGAATAAGTTCTCCCTGGCTGGAATCACATTTCACACAGATAAAAATAATTAGCGGTGTAGAAGGTAAATTATCGTAGGCCAGGACATCGCTGCAAGTTTGCTTGGAAGTACCCCTAATCGAATCATCTTCAACTGCTTCATGAATGGTCTTATCTCCATCATTTGCAGAACCAAGGGAGTTGATTGCAAATTGCATGATATTTAATTGCATTTGCAGTTCTTCAGATAACAAGGCAACCCATGCCTGCATGTCAGCTAATAAAGTACAAAATTCGATTTCAGGCGATGACCACCTCCAACAGATCCAGAGTATGAGACTATCACAACATCTAAAATCCTCTTGCATCAACTTCCTTTGGGTCATTACAAACCTTACACTTAAATTTGGCAGCTTTCAGAGTAAAGCACTCATCACCATGTTTAGGTTGGTACCTATCCTACTCCATTCACCATCATGTGTAGGAAGGAACTGCAGATGCTGGTTTAAACCAAAGATAGACACAAAATGCTGGAGTAACTGAGCGGGCCAGGCAGCATCTCTGGAGAGAAGGAATGGGTGACGTTTCGGGTCGAGACCCTTCTTCAGACTGTTCACCATGCCATCATGGTGACAATGTATCACATCTAGAAAATATGCGGTTGCAATCTGCCACAACTATTTCACCTCTCAAACATGCAACCTAAACTATCTTGAAAGTCAATTACAAGGACCATATGGGTGTCAGAATGATGCAGACTCTCTGCCACGTTGCGCAGTGTACTGCAGTTCCTTGATCATTAGTGGATCTCAATTCTGCAAACCATAATTCAACAACATTGTAGGAGTGCTTTCACTAGACAGACTACAGCAGTTCAAAACGGTGGTTCACCTCCAGAAGGGTAAATAGGGATTTGCAATAAACTCTGGCCTCACCAGCAATGTTAAAATACATCAAAATATAAAACCATAAAGAAAAATTGGCCATCCCACACAAATGTTTGTAGAAGTTTATTCATGATATAATTCATAAAATATTCATGATTGATAGGTGCAAATTTAAAATCAGATAAATTGATCGAAGGAAAACGTATTCCTGCTAATTTATAAGAAAACAAATCTATCAAAAAATTCAGATGTCTTTCACAGCTGGGTCACTTCTGCCCTCAACCTTTTTATGAAGTGTTACACTTGTCTAGTGTTTTATCAGGCTAATTGAAATATGTCAAGTCTAAAAAATTGGATTCTTTGTGATTGATGGACTGACTGATTTGAGGAGAGGTAGCATCTGGTTGTTTGGAAAGCCTATATGGAGAAATGCATGACACTTAAAATCTTCTTAAGATACAATTGAACACTCCATTGATCACAAAGTATTCACAGAACAGAAACAGATCAATTACCCTAAAGGATCCATACAAATGTTAATTCTCCACATCTCTCTTGATCCATCTCTCACCATCACTCAACTAGCATTATTAAATGACACAAATCATTTTCTTCCTTCTGTGCGCTCAACTTGCCTTAAAAAAAAACACTACTCACTTCAACTACACCCATGGCATTGAGTTTCCAGCCACATGAGTAGGAAGTTTCTCCAAATTTCCTACTCATTCATCATGGGCAACTTTGTAATTAATTCGCTTTATCCACAATTGTTAATTATTAACAGATTCAACTCATTTTATCACTCCTTTACATATGGTTCTGATTTAGAGGATGTCAAATGACAGACTCGGGGGCATAAAGCTTGCTTCCCAAGATCACAGAAACAGCCCAAGTAAGCAGCTAAACTGAAAATAGGAAAGGAGGACCAGGGGGAAGAACTAGATGGTGATGATGTTGTCGTAATCAATGAGAACTGAAGGTAATTTGAGGGGGCTAGCAGGTAGCCAAGACAAAACAGTAGTCGAGATTTACTGTTTAACTCGAGGTTAGTCTTAACGTTCAGTGCGAAAATGCACCTTCTTTCCTTTACTCACAAAATATTGTTCTAAATGCACTCAACCTTCTCTATTTGGCCTTTCCTACCTACATTCAGCTGCCAGTTTTTAGAGAAAAAGTGTTTCCTCGTCTCCGTTCTAAATGGCTTACTCCTTATTCTTAAACTGTGGCCCCTGGTTCTGGACGCCCCCAACATCGGGAACATGTTTCCTGCCTCTAGCATGTCCAAACCCTTAACAATCATATATGTTTCAATGAGATTCCCTCTCATCCTTCTAAACTCCAGAGTGTACAAGCCCAGCTGCACCATTCTCTCAGCATTTGACAGTCCCGCCATCCCGGGAATTAACCTTGTAAACCTACGCTGCACTCCCTCAATAACAAGAATGTCCTTCCTCGAATTATGGGACCAAAACTGTACACAATAATCCAGGTGCGGTCTCACTAGGGCTCTGTACAACTGCAGAAGGACCTCTTTTTTTTTTTTACCTTCTATATTTGATTCCTCTTGTTATAAAGGCCAACATGCCATTTACTTTCTTCACTGCCTGCTGTACCTGCATGCTTACTTTCATAGACTGATGTACAATGGACCCCCCAGATCCCGTTGTACTTCCCCTTTTCCCAACTTGGCGCCATTTAGATAGTATCTGCCCGTCCTGTTTTTAATACCAAAGTGGATAACCTCACATTTATCTGCATTAAACTTCATCTGCCAGTGCATCTGCCCACTCCCCCAACCTGTCCAAGTCACCCTGCACTCTCATAGCATCCTCCTCACAGTTCACACTGCCATCCAGCTTTGTGTCATATGCAAATTTGCTAATGTTACTTGAATCCTTCATCCAAATCATTGATGTATATTGTAAATAGTTGCGGTTGGTCCCAGCACCAAGCCTTGCGGTACCCCTCTAGTCACTGCCTGCCATTCTGAAAGGGACCCGTTAATCCTCTACGCTTTGTTTTTCTGTCTGCCCAACCACTTCTCTATCCATGTCAGCAACTCTACCCCCAAATACCATGTGACCTAATTTTGCCCACTAATCTCCTACGCGGGACCTTATCAAATGCTTTCTTTTTTTTTTTTCTTTTTTTTAAATTTATTTATTATAGAAACAAAATAATAACAGAGTACATTATTTTACTATAGTAAAAAATACAATAATATTAATGATCAATTCATACTATTAATATTATTTGTATTTTTTCTTAATTATAAATTTCAAGGTATATATTTTATATAACTAAAAATACATGATACTAATAATACATTTAAAATATTAGCACTATACACATACTATTAATACTAATTTATTTTACTCTAATTTTAAGTATAATGCTAAATATTTATGTGATTAATAATATGAAATATTAGTAAAACTTTTAAATATTCATTATATTTTCGTAAAAAGTTAACAATATTTGTGTATTATATATAATGTAAAATACACAATTTTATATAATTAAAAATATAAGATACTAATAATATTCTCATGAGATTAATAATATTTGTATTCGTACCAGTATTAAGAGATTAAGATCATTTGTTTCTTATACTATTTTCTAGTTTTTTATATAGATATTAGGATAAAAGAAAATAGAAAATAGAATAAGAAGAAGAAAGGATTTGATGGAGAATAGAATATTCGTCTTTAATTCGCCCTTAAAAAGATATATTCATGAATTATTATATATATTTCTTCATCCATTCAAATATCCAGGCCCCAGTCAGGTCCTCGCCGCCGAACCGTTATGACCCTGTAAATATTTAATATACGGAGACCAAATCCTTCTGAAGAGGATCTCCTCTCTAACCCATCTATAAAGGATAAGCCTCAATCTCTCCAAATGAGTGTCTCCGACATTTCTATATTCCACATTTTGATTGTTGGGAATGCACGGGCCTTTCCAAAATTTTAATATTAATTTTTTCCCAATTATTAGACAGTAGTCAATAAAAGTTCTTTGATTCATTGTTATTAATTGGTCAGTTTCAAATATTCAAGTATAATTAACTTGGGTCAGGAGTCATACTTATATTGACAACATTCGAAATTCTTAAATATTTCATTCCAGTATTCTACAATTTTTATACAGTTAGTAAATGAATGTGACAAATTTGCTTTCTGAAATTTGACATTTATCACATGTAGGAGATATCTTTGGGAAAATATAATGTAATTTAGATTTAAAATAATGTATCTATGGAGTATTTTAAACTGTATACAGGAATGTTTTAGTATTTAACGAACAGTGATGTATATGTTGTAGACTTTTTCATCCCATATTTCTGGTCTTATTATTTGACCTAATTCCTTTTCCCAAGACCTCTATATGTTTCTGTTGATGGGGTATCATTTTCCAATAGTATATTATATATTATATGATATCATTTTTTCCGTATTTGGATGTTTATTCAAGCATTCATCTAAAATTTCTGTCTTTCTATTTCTAAATTTCTTGTATATTTGCAGAAGAAGCATAATTTCTAATTTGTAAATATCTAAAATATTCTTTATTGTGTAGCCCATAAATTTGTTGTAATTCTTGAAATGAAAGAAAAATATTTTCCTTATAAAGATCACCCATCTAGAAATTCCTTTATTTTTCCATTGTAAAAAAGCCTTATCCAACATTGGAAGGTTTAAACACAAAATTATTGGCAATTGTAAGACCTAATGGTATAGATTTTAGTTTTAATGCTTTCTTTATTTGTTTCCAGATGGCGGATTCCAATTTTCTATTATCGGATTTTCATTATAAACTTTCTTAGCTACATTAGTGTTAGCAAATATTATAGAACTAATTTCAAATGGAGAGCAATCTTCTTTTTTCCATATTTAACCAATTTGGTTTATTATCTAATTCTTCTATCCAAAAATTCATATTTTTAATATTAACTGCCCAGTAATAGAACATAAGATTTGGTAATGCTAATCCTCCGTTTATTTTAGATTTAAATAAGTGTTTTTTATTTATTCTATGGCTCTTATAATCCCAGATAAAGTTAGTAATTATGGATTCTACTTTTTTAAAAAAAATTTGGGAAGATATATCGGAATTTAATTCTTGAAATAAATATAATAATTGTGGGAGAAAAATCATTTTTTATTGCATTAATTTTAAACCTATCATTGAAATAGGTAAACTTTTCCAGTATAAAAGTTCTTATTTAATTTATGCAATAATGGAGGGAAATTAAATTTAAATAAAGAGTCAAATCTTTTTGTAGCAAAAATTCCAAGATATTAAAATATTTTCATTTGTTATCTTAAAAGGAAAATTGTTGTAATATATGTAAATTTCTTCAGCGTTATTGGCATAAGTTCACTTTTATTCCAATTAATACTATATCTGAAAGTGATCCAAATTCCGTTATTAGTTTTAACAAATTTCGGATACTTATTTCTGGCTCAGTAATATAAAGTAAATACATCATCCGCATATAAGGAGATTTTATTCTTAGTATCTTTAGTATCATATCCATATATTTTTCCGGGTGTAGTCTCACCCTCTGGGCAAGAGGTTCTATTGCTAATGCAAACAATAAAGGTGATAGAGGACAACCTTGTCTACAACCTCGAGATAAATTAAATTTAGTTGATAACATTCGATTTGTTGTTATTCTAGCTATTGCGGGTTTGCATATAGTAATTTTAATCCAAGTAATAAACTCCCTCCCCCAGTTTAAAAGCTTCCATCATCACCGAAAATAAATAAGGCCATTCTACTTGGTCAAAAGCTTTTTCTGCATCAAGCGAAATGACTACTAAATCTTTTTTATCACCTCTTTTCGAATATATAATATTGAACAACCGTCTTAAGTTGTATGAAGAGTATCTTTTTGGTATAAATCCTGTTGGTCGGATGGATTAGTTCGTTAACGACTGAACTCAGTCTTTTTTGCTAATATTTTTGCTTAATATCTTTTGATCTGTATTTAATAGAGCTATTGCTCTATATGATCCTGGTTCATCCAAATCTTTATTTATTTTAGGTATAAGTGTTATAATAGATTCATTCAACGTATCTGGTAATTTCTGTTGTGCATGTATCTGTTCATATAATGATTTTCAGGTATGGAACCTATAATCATGAAATATTTTATAAAATTCCGAACCTTACCATCGGGTCCCGGTGTTTTAACCCGTTTTTTTAATGATCTAATAGATTCTTCAATTTCATTTATTGAAATATCAGCCTTTAATAATTCCTGTTTGTAAATCTAGTCCTTTCAGATTACATTTTTTTAAGAATGCATCTATTTCTATTTTATTTATTGTTGCTTTAGCAGTGTATAAATTTTTAATAATATTGCTTAAATCTTTCATTAATATCTTTAGGTTGTATTAATAATTCACCGTTTTGTGATTTAATCCTATGTATGATTTTTTCCGCTTCAATTTTCCTTAGTTGTCGAGCCAATAATTTTTGGGTTTGTCCCCAAATTCAAACTGTAATTGTTTAGTGTGTTGATAAAAATTTTATCACTTGATCCGTATATATTTTGTTTAATTTATATTTCAATGTTACAATTTTATTATGTAATATTATATCTGGTTTTGTTGCATTCTGTATATCTAATTGTTTGCCTGCCATTCTGAAAGGGACCCGTTAATCCCTACTCTTTGTTTTCTGTCTGCCAACCACTTCTCTATCCATGTCAGCACTCTACCCCCAATACCATGTGACCTAATTTTGCCCACTAATCTCCTATGCGGGACCTTATCAAATGCTTTCTGAAAGTCCAGGTACACTACATCTACTCCCTTGTCCATTTTCCTTGTTACATCTACAAAAAATTCCATAAGATTAGTAAAGCATGATTTCCCCTTCGTAAATCCATGCTGACTCGGACTGATCCTGTACTGCTATCCAAATGTTCGGCTATGTCATCTTTTATAATTTGCTCCAGCATCTTCCCCACCACGGATGTCAGGCCAACTGGTCTATAATTCCCTGTTTTTTTCTCTCCCGCCTTTTAGCCATTTAGAACGGAGATGGGACTAGGGGACTAGTGCAGGTAGATGGGACTAGGGGAAAACAAATGGTCGGCACGGACTGGAAGGGCCGAGAGGGCCTGTTTCCGTGCTGTAATTGTTATATGGTTATATGGTTATATGATGAGGAAATGTGTGTGTGTGTGTGTGTGTGTGTGTGTGTATTTATTTATTTGTTTGTGTGTTTTCACATCTTCTTTAAAAAACGACGTGCGAACGGGAACATTTTTACATATTCTGGTAGAGATTTACCCCCTGGAGTCCGAAATCGGCTTTCCTGAAAATGTTGTGCTTCATTTCTTGAGTTATTAATAAAAATGTTCATAAATCCGATAAAACTGTGAAATCAAAATGCCTGTTTTTAGCTGATGAGGTGACATTGGATCTGCCTGCCTGCCGTCTGCGCGCGCTGCGACTGACGTCACCTCCCACCCTTCCCTCCTCCCCCCGTTATACAAAAGTCACCCTTCGACTGAGGACCAAAGATCATAGCTGAAAACTGCGGCACGTGCCGAGAGTGAAGATCGAGCAAGTCGGGCCCTGTACTAGAGCTCTCGGGTCCGTTCTGTCGCTGCCGAAAAACCTTTGAAAAAAACCCCGCTGTGTTCTTGCTCATGCTGTGAGTGGCGTCACCCCCCTGACCACTCCCCCACCTCTCAAGCTCTACCCCCCTCCCTCTCTGCAATACCCCCCCACTCCCTCTCTGCCCCCCTCACACCCCCCCTTCCCTCCTCCGCTCCCTCGCTGTGCTTCTGCATCCCTCTCTGTGCCACTGCGTCCCTCTCTGTGCCCCTCTCTCTACCACCCTCCCTCTCTAGCCGTGCCTGCGAGTTGGGGGCTATACATGAGTGGATAGGGCAGGCGATGGGGTAAAAGGAGTGAATTAATAATATCAATGGGGTGGTTAGTTTAGGTTTTTAGTTTGATATTTGTTTTTTTTTGTTTTTATTTAGGTTATAGTTTTAGGGGGGGTATGTTTGTTAGTTTTTATTAGTGTTATAGTTTATAGGGTTATTTCTGTTTTTAGTTCTTTTTAGGTTTTATAGGGTTTAGTTAGTGTGTGTGTGCGAGGGTTTGGTTAGTATGTGTGTGACGCTGCAGGCAGCCCCCTCTCCCCGCAAATGCGCGTTGAGGGGACGGGACCCAACGGGTCCCACTTGGTCTAGTAATATTTAAATCTGAAACAACTTTACACAAATAGATTGGTTGTTTGTCTGCCACTGTTAAATGGAAACAGATAATAGATAGATTCTGGGTAAGATTTAGACTCATATTCATATTCACACAGATTGTAAAGTTTTGTTCTTTTAAATGTATGACCGAAATAAACTATTCATTCATTCATTCATAAACAGTGAATAATCGTTGGTAGATTCAACCATACACGCTTATTTTTGTCCTCTGCTTGCTGTGCATTCTGCTTATCTCCTGACTCTACATTTGTTGTTCTTATTATGAATTCACAACATTCGTGAGACTCTATCATTGCATGGTAATAAAAAATTAAAAATATGTAACATCTACTGATTTTTTTTGTTAGTCATTCTGGGGATTGGGGCATTAAATGTCCAGGTCAGCATTTCAAATTGAATCTGCTTAAATAACAGAGCATAGGACAGCACAGCACAGCCCTCCGGCCCACAATGTTTGTGCCGAACATGATGCCTAGCTGAACTGATCTCATCCGCCCACAAGTGATCCATATCCCCCCCCATTCCCTACAAATCCATGTGCCTATTTAAAAGCTTCGTAAGCACCACTATCATGTCTGCCTCCACAAATGCGTTCCAGGCTCCCACCATCCTCTGTGTAAAAAAAAAGGGGCAGATGCCCAGCTATTTGAGAGGGCAGTCATTAGTCAATAATATTACTTTGGAGTCAGATGTAGGCCGAACAGTTTAAAGATCACACTTTTAAGAATTCAAGTAGCTAATATTGCTACTAATATTCAGTTTTTTGTAATGACATCCCCACACGCAGATTATATCTTGTGTTAGCAGGTCATTAATTATGATCTCAGAATTACTGAAACTGTTATATAGAAACATAGAAATTAGGTGCAGGAGCAGGCCATTCGGCCCTTCGAGCCTGCACCGCTATTCAATATGATTCATGGCTGATCATCCAACTCAGTATCCTGTACCTGCCTTCTCTCCATACCCCCTGATCCCTTCAGCCACAAGGGCCATACAAAACATGATATTGTAGGATTACTTAAGGGAAAATAACAGCTTTAGAGGGACTGAAGGGAGAAGTCCAGCTGAAAATCTGTAACCTAAAGAATGGGTGGTGGATATTCAGCTATTCACTGACAACCATGATGAGCATGGGTTCCACAACACTGCACACCACACACTCAAGACCTCACTCCACTAAAAGCCAAGAACAAGGATGAACTCCTCAGGGGCAGAGCGGCAATCAACAGTGGCTTGGAGGAACACTTCAAAGATCTCCTGAACTGCTACTCAGTCCTTGATGTGAATACCTATAAATTAATTTTACAGCATCTACTTCAGCCAGCGTTTCTGCCACACCTGGTCAACAAGCCAAGAAGACCACTTACCGATTTAAAAGAAAACAGGTTTTGGGCGCAGACAGTATCCCTAAATCTGAAAACCTATAATTCGACAGTGAGGAATGCTCACCACAATCAACTATAAATTACCATTAACGTCAGGGAAGCGAGAAAGTATACCAGGATCTTCAGAGATGCCATATTCATGATCAACTTCAAGAAAGTAAGATTGTGGTAACTGCAGGGAGAACGACCTGTTAGCTGTCAGAGGGAAAGTGATTGCCAGATCCTTCTTGACTACGTACCCCCAATGGCCGAAAAGCTACTCCCTGATCACAGCGTGGATTTCATCCACCAAGAGGCTCAGTGCACATGTTCACACTGTGCTCCAGCACAAAGTAAACAGCTGCGAGCAGCACTGGCCACTGTGCAAAACCTACTTCTTCTTCACTGGAGTCTTTAATTCTACTATTCAAGGAGGACCACGGACCAACCTCATCAAATTGAGCTCTATCTTCCATTGACTACACAATAATACCAATCCCTATGCTTACAAATGAACCAATCTAAGGGTATCAAACAAGGCTCCATCACTACATCAACAATTTCCTCAGCATTTCTCACCGCAATGTTGCAACTCACCTCCCATAAATTACCTTGATCTTGTCCTTGATTTCCATTCCCTTTGTCCCGTTTTCACACCTTACACTTCCTTAGTACCTCCCGTACCTCCCACTCCCCTGACATCAGTCTAAAGAAGGGTCTTGACCCAAAACGTCACCCATTCCTTCTCTCCAGAGATGCTGCCTCACCCGCTGAGTTACTCCAGCATTTTGTGTCCCATGAACTATCTGCAGGATCAAAGCTCATCTACAGAACTAATGGGAAGCTGTTCAACCTACAGTGACTACACTCGAGAACCAGGGTCACTACGTACAGCTACAGTAAAGGATATTGAAGCATGCAAGGATGGGCTTTATACTCAACATCTACATGACCAAGGCCCTCTACCAACCTGCCCTCAATGTGCTAGATAGCCCTCAGATAATAAAGATTCAGAGAGAACCTCTGGAACAGGGGACTATTTCCTGTCTCCCAGAAGCCACCTCTAGACAAAGGCTGAAATCAGCCATGAAATTCATTGCAGCCCTCAATTTGCCAACAGTTAATGAAATTAATTTATGAAGATCAAGATCTCGTAAATGGTGCAAAACACACATTCCACTGAATGCCAGTGATTCCTGTCCTTTAATATGCTTCTGAGACTTAGCGAACCTACAGCAAGCATCTCAGGGCAGTGGAAAGATGGCATGAATGTTTTCTTGGCAAACACCTGCACATTCCCTGGTTAAGTGAGCAAACTGACATCAGCATCCTCTCTTTAGTTACCATCCCCAACAGAAGCTCTAATTACTCTGTCAACTATGTTGGGAGATCATGAAATTTGCTTGCCAAATACCTGACTCCCCAATCACATACTCCATTCTACATTCTGCTGCGAGAAGATAAAATCGGGCAAGCCAAAACAAAAATAATTCAAAGATATATTCAATCTTCCTTGAGGCATATTTGAGGAGGTGACGAAGGAGATTGATGAGGGTAAGTCACGATGCAGCTTTATAGGGCTTTAGTTAGCTTGTATTTGGAGTGCAGCTCAGGTCGCCCCATTACAGGAATGATGTGGAGGCTTTGGAAAGTGGGGCAGAGGATGTTTACCAGAATGATGCCTGGTTTAGAGGGCATAAACTGCAGGGAGTTGGACAGATTTGTATGTTTCACAGGAATGCCAGAGGCCGTGAGGAAGACCCAACAGAAGTGTATAAATTGAGAGACAGTCAGAACCTACTTCTCAGGATGGAAATATCAAATACTAGAGGGAAAAGCTTGACAGTGAAGGGTCAAAGTTTGAAGGAGATGCGTGGGGCAAGGTTATTTTACACAGAGGATAACGAGTTCCTAGAAGGGGCTGCGGGAGATGGTGGTGGGTGGGTGTTGGCATAGTGACGATAGTGGCATTTAAGAGACTTCTGGAGAGGCACATGGATATGCTGAGACTGAAGATATTTGAATTATGTATAGGAGGATAAGGGTTGGACTTGGCATCATGACAGAGAGGAAAAGGAGGTGGGGTAGCGTTGCTGGTTAGAGAGGAGATTAACGCAATGGAAAGGAATGACATTAGCTTGGAGGATGTAGAATCGATATGGGTGGAGCTGCGAAACACCAAGGAGCAGAAAACGCTAGTGGGTGTTGTGTACAGGCCACCTAACAGTAGTAGTGGATTTGGGGATGGCATCAAACAGGAAATTAGAAATGCGTGCAATGAAGGTAAAACCGTTATAATGGGTGACTTCAATCTACACATAGATTGGGTGAATCAAATTGACAGGGGTGCTGAGGAAGAGGATTTCTTGGAATGTATGCGGGATAGTTTTCTAAACCAACATGTGGAGGAACCAATGAGAGAGCAGGCTATTCTAGACTGGATATTGAGTAATGAAGAAGGGTTAGTTAGCAGCTTTGTTGTACGTGGCCCCTTGGGCAAGAGTGACCATAATATGGTTGAGTTCTTCATTAGGATGGAGAGTGACATTGTTAATTCAGAAACACGGGTCCTGAACTTAAAGAAAGGTAACTTTGAGGGTATGAGACGTGAATTGGCCAAGATGGACTGGCAATTATTTCTTGAAGGGTTGACGGTGGATATGCAATGTAAGGCATTTAAAGACTGCATGGATGAACTACAACAATTGTTCATCCCAGTATGGCAAAAGAATAAATCAGGGAAGGTGGCGCATCCGTGGACAACAAGGGAAATCAGGGATAGTATCAAAGAAAAAGATGAAGCGTATAAATTAACCAGAAAAAGCAGCCTACCAGGGGACTGGGAGAAATTCAGAGACCGACAGAGGAGGAAAAAGGGCTTAATTAGGAAATGGAAAATGGAGTATGAAAGAAAACTGGCAGGAAACATAAAAACTGAC
The DNA here is from genome assembly GCA_035221665.1 of Okamejei kenojei. NCBI lineage: Eukaryota > Metazoa > Chordata > Chondrichthyes > Rajiformes > Rajidae > Okamejei > Okamejei kenojei. Next base: position 125,721,243 of record CM069131.1, read on the forward strand.
TGCAAAAGTTTTTATCGATATGTGAAGCACAAAAGATTAGTTAAAATAAATGTAGGTCCCTTGCAGTCAGAAACGGGTGAATTGATCATGGGAACAAGGACATGGCAGACCAATTGAATAACTACTTTGGTTCTGTCTTCACTAAGGAAGACATAAATAATTTGCCGGAAATAGCAGGGATCGCGGGTCAAATGAGATGGAGGAACTGAGTGAAAATCCAGGTTAGCCGGAGAAAGTGGTGTTAGGTAAATTGAATGGATTAAAGGCCGATAAATCCCCAGGGCCAGATAGGCTGCATCCCAGGGTACTTAATGAAGTAGCCCCAGAAAATAGCAGATGCCTTAGTGATAATTTTTTCAAAACTCTTTAGATTCTGGAGTAGCTCCTGAGGATTGGGAGGGTAGCTAATGTAACCCCACTTTTTAAAAAAGGGAGGGAGAGAGAAAACAGGGAATTTACAGACCAGTTACTCTAACATGGGTAGTGGGGAAACTGCTAGAGTCAGTTTATTAAAGATGAGATAGCAGCGCATTTGGAAAGTGGTGAAATCATTGGACAAAGTCAGCACGGATTTACAAAAGGTAAATCATGTCTGACGAATCTTATTGAATTTTGTGAGGATGTAACTAGTAGAGTTGGATAAGGGAGAAGCAGGTGGATGTGTTATATCTGGACTTTCAGAAGGCTTTCGACAAAGTCCCACACAAGAGATTGGTATACAAACTTAAAGCACACGGTATTGGTGGTTCAGTATTGATGTGGGATAGAGAACTGGCTGGCAGACAGAAGAAAAGAGTAGGAGTGAACGGGTCCTTTTCAGGATGGCAGGCAGTGACTAGTGGGGTGCCACAAGGCTCAGTGCTGGACCCCAGTTATTTACAATATACATAATGATTTTGGACGAGGGAATTAAATGCAACATCTCGAAGTTTGCGGATGACACGAAGCTGGGGGGCAGTGTTAGCTATGAGGGGGATGCTAGGAGGCTGCAGGATGACTTGGATAGACTGGGTGAATGGGGCAAATGCATGGCAGGTGCAGTATAATGTGGATAAATGTGAGGTTATCCACTTTGGTGGCAAAAATAGGAAGGTAGACTATTAATTTGAATGGGTGGACCGATTAGGAAAAGGGGAGATGCAGCGAGACCTGGGTTGTCAAGGTACACCCAGTCCATTGAAAGTAGGCATGCAGGTGCAGCAGGCTGTGAAGAAAGCGAATGGTATGTTGTCATTCATAGCAAAAGGATTTGAGTACAAGAGCAGGGAGGTTCTACTGCAGTTGTAGCCAGCCTCCCCCCCACACTGGACCCCCATCAGTTTGCCTACCGGACCAATAGGTCAACAGAAGACGCCATATCGGCGGCCCTACACTCTGCCCTGACCCACCTGGACAGCAATAACACCTACATCAGGTTGCTGTTCATCGACTTCAGTTCCGCCTTTAACACTGTCATACCCGCTAGCTTGATCACCAAACTCAGCGGTCCTTGGCATCTCCACTTCCCTCTGCAAATTGGACACTGGATTTCCTCACTAACAGACCTCAGTCTGTTAGGATCAACAACCTCACCTCCTCCACTATAACACTGAACACTGGCATGCCACAGGGCTGTGTGCTCAGTCCTCCTCTCCTCTACTCTCTCTTCACCCATGACTGCATCCCTAAGTTTAGCTCCAACGCCATCATAAAATTTGCCGACGACACCACAGTGGTAGGACTGATCAGTGACAACGACGAGTCAGCCTACAGGGACGAGGTCCAGCACCTGACAACCTGGTGTGCCAATAACAACCTCGTCCTCAACTCCCAAAAAGACGAAGGAGATCATTGTCGACTTCAGGAAGAACAGAGGGGGCAGACACACCCCCATCCATATAAACGGGATTGAAGTGGAGCGGGTCTCCAACTACAAATTCCTCGGGGTACACATCTCGGAGGATCTGTCCTTGGTCAGCAGCGCCTTTACTTTCTGAAGAGGCTCAAAAAAGCCCACCTGTCCCCCCTGATCCTGACCAACTTCTACCGCTGTACCATCAAAAGCATCCTGACCACCTGCTTTAACGGTATGGTACAGCAGTTTGCACCGTAGCAGACAGGAAGGCACTACAACGGGTGGTGAAAACCGCCCAGTACATCGTCGGTTGCCCCGCTCCCTGCTTTGGATGCCCTCCAACCGAAAAAACGGTGTGTCTGAGACGGGCTGGGAAGATCATCAAGGACCCCTCCCACCCTACCCATGGACTGTTTGCCCTCCTACAGAGATGCCAACCCTAAAATTTAGTTTCACAGTAACATTCAAACCCATTTGTCCGTAACAAATGGGTTTTTTAAATGCATTTCTCTCCGTAACATTACTCACTGGGGGTGTTGCCGGCGGCAATGCGCCTGCGCACTGGTGCAGATCAGCGGGCTGCCGGCGGGCGGGGTGCGGCACATGCGCACTTGGCAAGGTTTGCCGGCGGGTCTGCGCCTGCGCACTGGGTGGGGAGTGGGGGTGGGGGTTGGGGGGGAGGCCCGGTGATGGGGCTGCCGCGAGCGGCCGGCTGGCGGCAAGAAAGTGCCGCTGATCGCGCGGGCCGGCGCCGCCCGGGCTCTGGGCGGGGGCGTGGCGTGGCTCGTAATGGCGCCAGGCCCGGCAACCCTCCCCAACTGCGCACGACGCGCAGCCACTGGGGCCCGGCAACCCTTCCCCAACTGCGCACGCGCGGCCACTGGGGCCCGGCAACCCTCCCCCACTGCGCACGCGCGGCCACTGGGGCCCGGCAACCCTCCCCAACTGCGCAGGCGCAGACACTAGGGCCCGGCAAAGTGCCGCTTCGCGCGGGCCGCGCCGCCCGGGCTCTGGGCCGGGCGTGGTGCGTGGCTCGAAATGGCGCCAGGCCCGCAAACCCTCCCCCACTGCGCTCGCTACACGCGCGCCACTGCGGGCCCGGCAACCCTCCCCCACTGGCGCACGAGCGCGGCCACTGAGGCCCGGCAACCCTCCCCACTGCGCACCGCTGCGGCCACTGGGGCCCGGCAACCCTCCCCAACTGCGCAGGAGGCGCGGACACTAGGGCCCAGCAAAGTGACGCTGATCGCGTGGGCCGGCGCCGCCCGGGCTCTGGGCCGGGCGTGGCTGCGAGCTAGCCGGGCTGGCAAAAACCGGGGACTCATGGCGCCGGCGTTCACCACGGGAGGAACACCGGCGCGGCGGTGTTCCGTAACAGCATGTTTGGCTGCCGGAACACCGTTATAAAAAGGTTATTTCGCCGGGACAAAATACGGCGAATCCGGGACACTTGGCATCTCTGCTCCTACCATCGGGGAGGCGGTATAGGGCCCTCAGGTCCCGCACCAGCAGGATGAGGAGTAGCTTCTACAATAACACGATCGCACTGCTGAACTCGGAGTCCCGCCGATAGATTCCCACATCTGTATTTATTTATCTGTATTTATCTAAACATTGCTATCACTACGTACTGACACTAAACTGCATTTCGTTGTACCCATACTTGTATCTGTGCAATGACTTGAATTAAATTGAATTGAATTGAGTTGTACAGGGTCTTGGTGAGACCACACCTGGAGTATTGCGCACAGTTTTGGTCTCCAAATCAGAGGAAAAACATTCTTAGCCATGGAGGGAGTACAGAGAAGTTCACCAGACTGATTTCCTGGGATGGCACGACCTCCATATGAAGAAAGACTGGATAGACTTGGCTTGTACTCGCTGGAATTTAGAAGATTGAGGGGTGATCTCATAGAGACTTACAAAATTCTTAAGGGGTTGGACAGGCTAGATGCAGGAAGATTGTTCCCGGTGTTGGGGAAGTCCAGAACAAGGGGTCACAGTTTAAGGATAAGGGGGAAGTCTTTTAGGACCGAGATGAGAAAATCGTTTTTCACACAGAGAGTGGTGAATCTGTGGAATTCTCTGCCACAGAAGGTAGTTGAGGCCAGTTCGTTGGCCATATTTAAGAGGTTGGATGCGGCCCTTGTGGCTGAAGGGATCAGGGGGTATGGAGAGAAGGCAGGTACAGGATACTGAGTTGGATGATCAGCCATGATCATATTGAATGGCGTTGCAGGCTCGAAGGGCCGAATGGCCTGCACCTGCACCTAATTTCTCTGTATCTATGTTTGGTAGACTTTTCCTGTGCCATCCTGTTCCATGTTCTAATTGACACATCCCCACGAATTACTGGGGGCTACTGTGCCACAAGTGCGCAGTACGAATGAGTGCTTGGGATTGTATTCAGAACCTCAAGGCCGTGAATGAATAGCACACAGAGGTTCTGTATGGGTGGTGGAAGGAGCGGACCATCTCACAAACTGCCCTCCTGCTTGCCCAGTGGGCCACCCTTTGTCCCATCAGTTGAAAAGTCCACAGTTCCTTCTTTAACCTCTTAGGTCTGAAGTCCAGAAAATCTGAAGTGGAAGCAAGCCAACCTTGATCCTGAAAGACTAGGTTAGAAGATGATACCACAAAATCATAACGTCCAACTAACTGATGTAATAGATAATAGACAACAGGTGTAGGAGTAGGCCATTCGGCCCTTCCAGCCAGCACAGCCATTCACTGTTATCATGGCTGGTCCATTCACGATCACCGATACAGACATGATGTACCTGAGAAAGAGAGGTGAGAGAAGGGTCTGGCGGCAACTGAAACAAGGAATGATCTGCGTATTCTACAGGGAGAGAGACAGAGCCTGAGCACAACGGACTCCCACCTGGAACCGGGAATTCGGTTTGAACCCATTCTTCCAAAGATCTGTTCCGAAGAAAACAAATCTGTTGTGTGGAGAGCAAATGCAGCAAACACGCTACAAATTCTATGAGTCGCCGGACTTTAGGACCCGGGGGAATCCAGAGCTCAGAGCTTGCAGCGGGCCGGATTAAATTTAGTGGCGGGCCGGATGTGGCCCACGGGCCATAGTTTGGAGACCCCTGTTTTAAACCATTCAAGATGCACCATTTCTAATGCATAATTCTAGTTTAATCGTGCTTTGTGTTTGGATATTTATCCTGGATTCTGCTCTTCATTTTAACCTATGATGAGCATTTGTCGGCCCTAGGCCTGTAGTCGCTGGAGTTTAGAAGAATGAAGGGGGACCTCATTGAAACATACAGAATACTGAAAGGCTTGGATGGAGTGGATGTTTCCATTCATGGGAGAGTCTAGAACTAGAGATCATAGCCTCAAAATTAAAGGAGGTTCTTTTAGGAAGACAAGGAGAAATTTCTTTCGTCAGAAGGTTCTGTGGGAATTCTTTGCCACAGAAGTCTGTAGAGGCCAAGTGAGTGGATATTTCTAAGGCAGAGATAGATAGATTCTTGATTAGTACAGGTATCAGGGGTTATGGGGAGAAGGCAGGAGAACGGTGCTCCCTCTATTGCACTTATCATTTTACTTATTCATGATGCACTATTTATGATGTATAATGTTATTTTACTCTTGCTTTTTCACGGATATTTCTCTGGGATCCTATTCATCACTTACATTGGTTTCACAAGGCTGCTACACTTTTTTTCTTGCCAGATGGTATTTCCAATTTACTTGCCCTGATTCCCTTAAAATCAGTTTCTTATAATACTGGGGTACACAAAAGGCTGGAGAAACTCAGGGGTGCAGCAGCATCTAAGGAGCGAAGGAGATAGGCGATGTTTCGGGTCTTATAATACTTATTTTTTTCCTGATTCACTCCTTTAACAATTTTCTCTTAGTCATTAATAATTTTTTTCTTAGTCATTAATCATTAATTTATGATTACAATTCTGCAATGTTTCACTCTGACTTCCTGTTATCTCTCTGCTTCAGTACTGTCTCTGGTAGGACAAGATACACCAAGAACAAAAGGAGCCTTGCACACAATGCTCAAAACAAGAAATTGAAGCCTTCTATAATTACTATTCAATTTCCTTCAATTCATGTTTGCTTCATTGTTTCTTTCTCTATTTCCATTTCACTATTTTATGGATTATAGCGTGCAAGATCAATTCTTCCCTTTCTTTTAAAACAGTCAAATTAAATCTGGATTTCAATTTTTGCTGCCATTTTATTTCCACTTAGCACATTTTCATCAAAACCTCTCCCTATCCATTCTGATGCAATCTACAATATTTATTTGCCAGCCCTGTTATTCATCTAGCATTAGTTCATAATGTCATTGTGTCTATTTCCTTGCTTAGAGCTATCACTCCGCCACACCTTTTCATTTTTCATTGCTGTTTAATTGCACTCATAAAAAATTCAAATTAAATTCGTATCCATTAATCTTATTCACATTGTAATTTGGTCATGTGATATAATTTTTGTTTCACTGATGCCATAAAGTGAGAAACAATCCTGCAGTGTTTTTCTCATTTTCCAAAATATTATCTTAAGTTATGTAACAATGGCATAAATTATGTCTATCCATAAAACACATATCCATAAAGACTAACCATAAGGCATTCAAAATATATATTTTTTAATATTTACATGCAACTAAAAGTGATGATGCATGAGATACTCCAATCTAACTATACTGATTCAGAGACAGAATTCAGAATAGTGATGCCCAATATACATTTCAATTGACAGACTGATGCTCTTGTTGGTCCTCCAGGGATCTGTAGTGGAGTCTCAGCTTTTTAATATTAATGACTTAGAAAAGGAGAGAGTTATATATCAAAGTTTGCTGACAACATCAACTTTGCCCTCTTTAGTATATGTGGGAGCAGAACATGGCAAAAGGCATTCACAATTTAAGGAAATGGGCAAAGCTGCGCCAGATAAAGTATGTTGAAATGTATGCTAGGGATCATTCATTGCAATCTTAAAAGATGGAGTATCTCCTATATAATGAAGCAAGTAATTGAACCAGAGCAAAGGTCAACTCACCCACGTATAGAAATCGTGTTTTAAAAAAAATTAACATGGTTAATGGAATGAAAGCTTTTAACTCAAGGAGAACTTTAAAACAAAAAAGTGGGAGTTATGCTGCAAAATGTTGATTTGGCTGCAACTTTATTGGTGATCAGTTCTAGTTGTAGCATTACTGAAAAGCAGATTTGGCCTTGGAGGCTACAGTAGACTCAGCAGAATGATGCTACAATTCAGGAGATTGTAAAGATCAGACATATATGCCTTTGGGACTAAGGCAATGATCAAAGTCAAGTACTTCAGACAATTGGAAGACTTGTTAGGAATGGCATAGAGAATCCAGGACAATGGGATATAATAGAATTGCAGCTGGGCGCCACAGTAAGCACTTTGTCACAAAACGTAGCATAAATGTGGGGATACAAGCAGAGATGCCAACCCTAAATTTAGTTCACAGTAACATTCAACCCATTTGTCCGTAACAAATGGGGTTAAATGCATTTCTCTCCGTACTCACTTGGGGTTGTTGCCGGCGGGTCTGCGCCTGCGCACTGGTGCAGATCAGCGGGCTGCCGGCGGGCGGGTGCGGCACATGCGCACTTGGCAAGGTTTGCCGGCGGGTCTGCGCCTGCGCACTGGGTGGGGGTGGGGGGGGAGGCCCGGTGATGGGGCTGCCGCGAGTGGCCGGCTGGCGGCAAGAAAGTGCCGCTGATCGCGCGGGCCGGCGCCGCCCGGGCTCTGGGCCGGGCGTTGGCGTGGCTCGAAATAGCGCCAGGCCCGGCAAACCCTCCCCCACTGCGCACGCGCGGCCACTGGGCCCGGCAACCCTCCCCTACTGCGCACTTGCGGACACTAGGGCCCGGCAACCCTCCCCCACTGCGCACGCGCGGACACTAGGGCCCGGCAAAGTGCCGCTGATCGCGCGGGCCGGCAAACCAGGGACACATGGCGCCGGCGTTCACCACGGGAGGAACACCGGCGCGGCGGTGTTCCGTAACAGCATGTTGGCTGCCGGGACAAATAAAAAGGTTATTTCGCCGGGGACAAAATACGGCGAATCCGGGACACTTGGCATCTCTGTACAAGGAACTGCGGATGCTGGAATGAGCAAAAGTGTGGGAGTAGCTCAGCAGGTTAGGCAGCATCTGTGGAGGGACTGGATAGGCAACGTTTTGGATAAAATTCATTCTTCAGACTGATTGATGCAGGAGGGAGAAATGCTGAAAGAAATGGAGGTAGGACAAGGCATGATCTTCAATGAATCCCATTCTTGACCCAATGCAAAGCTAATTTCCCGAAAAGACACAAAAAGCGAACTTAGAAAGTAACTCAGCGGGTCAGGCAGCATCTCTGGAGAACATGGATAGGTGACATTTCAGGTCGGGACCAATCCATGTTCTCCAGAGATGCTGCCTGACCTGCTGAGTTTCTCCATCATTTTGTGTCGATCTTTGGTATAAACTAGCATCTGCAGTTCCTATTAATGACTAATTTCCCATACTGTTGAGATTAATTATTTTTCTAGTAGCTTAACTGATATCAATTTTTTGAAAGCATTTCCAGCATCCCAACTACTATTCCTTTTCCTATGACTTTACCACCAACATCTTCCATTGCAACAGATAAAAAACTTAATAATCACACCACGTGATCTACATCTCCTTTCTGGCCCCAAATCAGACAGTTCATCTAATGCTTGTGATTAGATATTCCCAATTGAAACTTAGTCCACAAGTTGGAAGCAATATTATTTTACTGTTCAAGCATAATCCATGTCTTTTTGCTAGTTTTGTTTTGTTTAGAGATACAGCACGGAAACGGGTCCTTCGGCCCACTGAGTCTGCACTGACCAGCAAACCCCGTACACTACTGCCATCCTGCACACTAGGGCCAATTTACATTTTTTCCTGAAGCCAATTAACCTACAAATCTATAGGTCTTTGGATTGTGGGAGGAAACTGGAACACCCGGAGAAAACCCACATAGTCACGGGGAGAATGTACAAACTTCATAGAGACAGCACATAGTCAGGATTGAACCTGGGTCTCTGGCGCTGTAAGCAACTCTGTGCCACCATGCAACCCCAAAAAAATCAAGCAGTCTTTGTTCCAAACGTACACCACCACCATCCCCCAACACTTTCTTCCGCTATATTGATGACTGCATTTTCCTAGTTACATGAGTCTCTCATGGGAAAATGGACAAGGGGGAGCCAGTGGATATAGTGTGCCTGGACTTTCATTTGATAAGGTCCCACATCAGAGAGTATTGGGCAAAATCAGGGCACATGGTATTGGGGGTAGAATGCTGTCATGGATAGAAAATTGGTTGGCAGACAGGAAACAAAGAGTAGGAATTAACGGGTCCCTTTCAGAATGGCAGGTAGTGACTAGTGGGATGCAGCAAGGCTCGGTGCTGCGACCGCAGCTATTTATAATATATATTAATGATCTAGATGAAGGATTTAAAAGTAACATTAGTTTGGGAAAAGTAACATTTCATGGGAAAAGGGGAAGTGCAACGAGACCTGGGTGTCCTTGTACATCAGTCACTGAAAGTAAGCATGCAGGTACAGCAGGCAGTGAAGAAAGTTAATGACATGTTGGCCTTCATAACGAGGCCAACATAAGGATTTGAGGTTAAAGAGGTCCTTCTGCAGTTGTACAGAGCCCTAGTGAGACCACAACTGGAGTATTGTGTGCAGTTTTGGTCTCCTAATTTGAGGAAGGACATTCTTGCTATTGAGGGAGTGCAGCGTAGGTTCACCAGGTTAATTCCCGGGATGGTGGGACTGTCATATGATGAAAGAATGGAGTGACTGGGCTTGTATTCACTGGAATTTAGGATGAGAAGAATCTTACAGAAACATACAAATATTAAGGGATTGGACACACTACGTGCTGGAAACATGTTCCCGATGTTGGGGGCCCAGAACCAGGGGACACAGTTTAAGAATAAGGGGTCGGCCATTTAGAACTGAGATGAGGAAAAACTTTTTCACCCAGAGAGTTGTGAATTTGTGGAGGCCGATTCACTGGATGCATTCAAAAGAAAGTAAGATAAAGCTCTCAGGGCTAGCAGAATCAAGGGATATGGGGAGAAGGCAGGAATGGGGTACTGATGGTGGATGATCAGCCATGATCGCATTGAATGGTGGTGCTGACTCGAAGGGCCGAATGGCTTACTCCTGCACCTATTTTCTCTGTATCTATGTAAATCTCAGTGGCCCAAATAGCCTCATTCTGTGTCATACGTAAAACTGGCTCAAAGAGTGTAAAAGAACATGCCAGCAATGATGCCAAAGTCACCCTGCAATGAGTTGGCAACCTAGTGAAATTCAGCACAAGAATGAACGCATCGCAAACTGTTGTATTTCCATGTAACAGATTGATTTAGTTCACAGTCAATATATCAAAGCACTGCAGTCATGTCACATCCAAACAGATTCTCCAAATTATCTATCTAACAAAGCTGTGGAGGCTCATTTACTGTGAATGTTCAAGAAACAGATCAATAGGTTTTAGGTGTTAACATAATCAAGGTATGTGGGGTTAGAGTAAGACAATAACACAGACGAAAGATAATCCATGATATTATTCCAAGGCAGAACAGGCATGAGAGGCTGAAAGTTATGCTTCTATTTCTTACGTTATACACCTTTCTTTAACTTAATGAATGTTGCAAATACAAACTACTACAAAGAAAAATGTCTAGATCATTAATGGTCACTGCAGAAATTCATAAATTTAAAAAGATTGTTATTGCATTTTAAAACTTACCACACGATCTTGGTCTTGCATAAGATTCAGAATAGCCTCGTACAACATTGGTCTTAATTCTGATTTAAATTTTACAGAAATCCATTGACCAATCAACCAAATCACTCTGCGTCGAATAACTTTGTATCTGTATGTTGAAAATAAAAAGAGTGATTACATGCAAGCAATCTTTTTAAAGGGAGTTCTGTAATAAAACAAAATTGTTAATCGTAGCACCAAAACTAACAACTAACAAATTGTAACAAAACCAATCACTCAATTAGTGTCTCTAATGGAGGCATACATGAAGTTTCCAGAAAAACTAAATGAATTCCAGTTCAACTAATCATAATTATTTGTACATTTTAGATTTGGATTATTGCAGAACAACACAATTGCTACTATTTATAATTGCAATCTAGGTTTCTGACCAATAAACAATAGAGATCTCAAACAATATTTAAAATGGAGGGCCTTACCAATATATGTTAATTCATATGTTCTCAAGGAGAGTTTAAATACCATTGAGCATATAACTGCATGAAAGATTCTGAAAATTCCTCCCGACTTCTAATAAGAATGCAAAAATAATGTGTGTAAAGGGCTTGTCCCACTTAGGCGACTTATTTTGCGAGTGCATGGTCTTGTTCAATCGCACGAAAAAGTGAATGTATCAAACACATCCTACGACGTAGAAGACATCCTACGACTATGTAGGACAAGGTACGATTATCTACGACTTAATCGCCGATGCACTTGTGACAATTGGCGACCCAATAGTGGGGATTGAAGACGACCACCTTCGACTTACAGATGACTACACCCATGGTCACAAAAAGCAAGCTACGACAACCTACGACTGGCTACGACTCTATAGTCATAAGATCACCTAAAAAAATGACGTTAAATTTTTCAAACGTTCTTTTAAATTCAGTGTATTGCTTGTTTTAGTGTTAGATTTATCGAGATGTATAAAAATAAAATCCTTTTAAATGCAGTGCATTTGAAGAGCTTGTATCTGTTTTCTTCATCAAAATAAATGTGAAAAGTCAAACTTTAAATACAGTGCATTCCTTCCTTGCGTTTGTGTGTGTTTCAATTATCTAAATATATGAAAAATGAAATATGATATATAAGTGATGACATTAAGGACTACTATTAAAAAGAATGATATTCATACATCAATTTGAGGTTAAAAAGTCAGGGATTCCTTTATTGGTAATGAAGCATACAAAAGTCTTATAAACAAACAAATGTTGATAACAGCCTGGTGGGTGGTGTTGAGGGTTGTGCCCTGCCCCTGCGCTGAAACCTTCTCCTCGGAGCCATGTCTCACACCGTCTGATCCACTGAAAGAAAAATTGCGCAATGACCGCGCACTGGAATGACAGCGCATCACGTGCTGTAGTTTACATACTTTTTTTTCGTAATGAGCCAATAAAAATGACCGGTCAGCAAAGGCAATTAACTAAGACTACCAACGATAACATGGCGACCCCACTACGACTAGACCTACGACTACAAAAGTATCAATTTTCTCCATGCCGGCCAATTTTTGGTCGAAATGTTGACATTTTTAGGCGACCATACTGAGGCCGCGACTAGTTCCCAGAATGCGGGAACTCTTCCCGACCATGAAGGACACCACCTGCGATCATGTGGCGATCTTGTGGCGAGCTCAGAGTCTCCTGCACTCGCCAAAGAAGTCGCCTAAGTGGGACAGGCCCTTAAGGTTCCTGTGCATGAAAGGTTAATAATTGCAAAGTCCTCACGTACACCACGAGACAATTGCTTCGTAATTAATACTTCCCAATATGCCTTTACGTAAATCCACCCTATGAATTTATCATATTCCTTAAGAAATCGCTAGAGCACAATCTTCTTGATGAAACAAACTATAGAGCGGAGGTGCAGAACCTGGCGAACTGGTGCTCACGGAACAACTTGTCGCTAAACACCTCCAAGACCAAGGAGCTGATTATCGACTTCAGGAGGTCACGGAATGGGGAATACGCCCCAATCTCCATCTACGGAGACAGTGTGGAGAGAGTGTCCAGCTTCAAGTTTCTGGGCACTCACATCTCAGAGGACCTCACATGGTCCACCAACACCGCTGCGCTGGTCAAAAAGGCACAGCAACGACTGTTCTTCCTAAGAACATTGAAACGGACTGGTCTGCCCCAACAGCTGCTGCCGACCTTCTACCGCTGCACCACAGAGAGCATACTAACGTATGGCATCTCTGTGTGGTATCTCAGCTGCACGGAGGCGGAGAGGAGAGCTTTTCAGCGCGTTGCCCACAGAGCGCAACAGATTATTGGGACGCCGCTACCAGCCTTGGAGGGCATCTACCACACACGGTGCCTCAGGAAGGCCGTCAGCATACATAAAGACTCCTCTCACCCTTGTAATGGACTGTTCGAACTACTCCCTTCCTCTCTCAGGATGGCAGATGTTACAAGGCCTTCTACGCCCGTACCACCTGACTTAGGAACAGCTTCATTCCCGGAGCTATAGCGGCTCTGAACCGGCCCTGCTGAGTACCCCCCCCCCCCCCCCCCACCCCCATGGACTGTCTCCCCCGGCCTCGCACTTTAGTCTGTGTTGATTTTACTGGTCTAATGTTCTTTTTTACAAACCTTGTTCTCAGGGTATTTAAACCTAAATTTTATTTGTCGATTAAAGTTATGACATCGGATAGAAGTTGCAAACCAAATCTCGTTGCACTTATGTGTAATGACGATAAAATATATTATTATTATTATTATTATTATTATTATTATTATTATTATCATTCTTGCACTCTCAGAGAATAGATCAGTTTGAGGATTCCATGCAACTCTTTGGAAATTGAGAATATACAAGAGATGGGAAGAGCATCCATCCTGAGAGAGGATTAAAAAGAGATAGCCATGGATAGGGAGGATATGGGTAGGAAGGAGGTAGGGAGAATAGATGGGTGAAGAAAAATAGGTAAGGAAAGAGTTTAAAACTTAAACTGAATGCAGAACGTGAGCAATGAAAGTACAACTGAAGTGGGGGAGTGGGTGTGATAAGGAGAGAACTATGAATGCAAAGAAGGGTTGGGAGTTAAAGGAAAAGTTTATTGTCACGCAGAAGTATCACATATATGTAAGTATTCAGACCCTTTACTCAGTACTTTGTTGAGGCACCTTTTGCAGCGATTACAGCCTCATGTTTTCTTGGGTATAACGCTACAAGCTTGGCACACCTGTATTTGGGTAATTTCTTCCATTCCTCTCTGCAGATCCTCTCATGCTCTGTCAGGTTGGATGGGGAGCGTCGATGCACAGCTATTTTCAGGTCCCTCCAGAGATATTCAATTGGGTTCAAGTCCTGGATGTTCTGGAGTAGGTTTTCATCAAGGATCTCTCTGTACTTTGCTCCGTTCATCTTTCCCTCGATCCTGACTAGTCTCCCAGTCCCTGCGCTGAAAAACATCCACACAGCATGATGCTGCCACCACCCTGCTTCACCGTAGGTATGGTATTGGCCAGGTGATGAGCGGTGCCTGGTTTCCTCCAGACGTGACACTTGCCATTCAGGCCAAAGAGTTCAATCTTGGTTTCATCAGATCAGAGAATCTTGTTTTGGTGCCCTTTGGAAAGCTCCAAGCGGGCTGCCATGTGCCTTTTACTGAGGAGTGGCTTCCGTCTGGCCACTCTATCATAAAGTCCTGATTGGCGGAGTGTTGCAGATATAGTTGTCCTTCCGGAAGTTTCCCCCATCCCCTCAGAGGAACTCAGAAGCTCTGTCAAGGTGACTATTGGGCTGTTGGTCACCTCCCTTCTCCCTCGATTGCTCAGTTTGGCCGGACGGCCAGCTCTATGAAGAGTCCTGGTGGTTTCAAAGTTTTTCCATTTAAGAATGACGGAGGCCACTGTGCTCTTCGGGACCTGCAATGCTGCAGAAATTGTTTTATACCCTTCCCCAGATCTGTGTCTCGACACAATTCTGTCTCGGAGGTCAACGGACAAGTCCTTCGTATTCATGGCTTTGTTTTTGCTCTGACATACACTGTCAACTGTGGGACCTTATATAGACAGGTCAGAGCCTTTCCAAATCATGTACAATCAATTTAATTTATCACTTATGGACCAATAAAGTTGTAGAAACACCTCAAGGATAATCAATGGAAACAGGGTGCACAAAGCTCAATTTTAAGTGTCATAGCAAATGGTCTGAATACTTATGTAAATGTGATATTTCAGTTATTTATTTTTAATTACATTGCAAACATTTCTAAACACCTGTTTTCTCTTTTTTTTATTATGGGTTATTGTGTGTAGATTGATGATAAGACAAAAATAATTTAATCCATTTTAGAATAAGGCCGCAACAAAACAAAACGTAGAAAAAGTGAAGGGGTCTGAATACTTTCTGAATGCACTGTATGATCAAGTGGCAGGGAGGGCTAAGTGGGCTGTTGGAAGTGGAAAAGAGGAGAGGGAGCATGTGACAAATGGCAGGGGTGTGACTGAAGGCAAAATAACACAAGAATGCAAGAGGTGGATGAGAATGTGCGGTTTTGGCCAAATTTCCTTATACCCCTCCTTTCATTCAGTGCTGACCTCTGGCTGATTTTAGTATTATGAGACATCTCATTATGGCTGATATTACAAAAATACCTTAACTAAATGTTATAGAAACATAGAAACATAGAAAATAGGTGCAGTAGGCCATTCGGCCATTCGAGCCTGCACCGCCATTCAATATGATCATGAATAATCATCCAACTCAGTATCCTGTACATGCCTTCTCTCCATACCCCCTGATCCCTTTAGCCACAAGGGCCACATCTAACTCCCTCTTAAATATAGCCAATGAACTGGCCTCAACTACCTTCTGTGGCAGATAATTCCAGAGACTCACCACTCTCTGTGTGAAAAATGTTTTCCTCATCTCGGTCCTAAAGGAATTCCCCCTTATCCTTAGACTGTGACCCCTTGTTCTGGATCTCCCCAACATCGGGAACAATCTTCCTGCATCTAGCCTATCCAACCCCTTAAGAATTTTGTAAGTTTCTATAAGATCCCTCCTCAGTCTTCTAAATTCTAGCGAGTACAAGCCAAGTCTATCCAGTCTTTCCTCGTATGAAAGTCCTGACATCCCAGGAATCAGTCTGGTGTTGGGAACATTATACAATGGAACATTTACTCAATAGCTTTACAGATGCTTTCTTGCAAGCTTGGACCATTGCTCAAGATAGTCAGTCTGAAGAAGGGTTTCGGCCCGAAACATTTACCTATTTGCTTCGCTCCAGAGATGCTGCCTCACCCGCTGAGTTTCTCCAGCATTTTTGTCTACCAGTCATTTTAATTATCTATTTTGATTTGTTTGCATTCATTTTGTTAATTTGAGAAAAAAATGTAATATGCTTGAAAGCAGGACCACCCGACTCAGGAACAGTTTCTTCTCCTCGGTTATTTTACTTTGAAACGGTCCTTCCATAAGCTAGGGTATTATATGATTCACCTCTACCCCATTCCTGCAATCTGGAAGAAGGTATAGGAGTTAGAAAACTGCAATTTTTAGCTTCTTCCCAACAACCATCAGGCTATTGAACACAACAACCTCCAACTAAATGCCGAACTACAAACTGCCTGGGTTGCACTAGGGACTTGAGCTTTTTGTTTTGTTTTTGCACTTTCTTTCTTTTTTAATTTTTAATTATTTTTTTAATAACATTTTAACATTTTTAATTAATTTTTTTATTGAACTTTGCGAGAAATGTGTTGACAAATCTGTTGTGCTGCAGCTGTCAGCAAGCATTTCATTGTTCAGTCTTGGTACAATTTGACAATACAATACTTGACTTTCTTGAGTTCCTTCGTCTTGTTGATGTCAAAAAGAGTGTGTTGTTGCAACAGTACTCAAACAGGTATTTCTATCTCTCTCCTTGACATATCACCACGGGTGATCTTTTGATCATTCCCACAATCAGGCTCACAACACAAGGTCAACCAAAACATTTAAATGAACTGCTTTCTGTCCTAATGCTGCTTTTCCAGGTCTGGCTGCAAGACAGTAGCATTTCTGTATGTTTAATATTCTTCTATTTTGACACTATCCACCTAATCTCCTCTCAGCATGATCAAATATTTTGTGTGAACTTTGACTTTAGAACCAATATCTATTCAGGAGTGTGGAGTAACCAGCTTCCATTTCAAGAATTATTTTAAGGAAAAAGGTGGAAAACTAGTCATAAATGGTAAAGATTTAAAATTTGATGTGCTGGAGAACTTGGAGTCAGGCAAATCAATGGAAAGAGCACAAATAGGAGGGAGAGACATGGTATAGGATGGGACACAAGAAGCTGGCTTTTGAATCAGTTATCCCGAATTTTAAGCAAGTTGCAGGTAAAGATATCAGCAGCAGTGGTGCTGAATGCTGCAATGGAGAGGGGCAGTATTGGATACATTGTAGCTTCACACAATCTAATGTGTGAATTAAAAGGGAAAATAATTCAGTGGCAGAGTAACTTTGGCATAGACATCTGCCACATATGGACACCACGAGCCCCCTCTCTATCAGTTGCACATAGATTTAATCAAAATATTAAAGAAATTAACTCTCGAGAAGGTGACACAAATCTGCACATTTCAACAATAATCACAGCACAATTAAGTTAATTTTCAATGTAATGCAAAAGCAACTTTAAACATATGCTACCACAACAAAATAATTGTTGGATTATGCCGTCACTTCCATCCCAGAATGACAGCAACACCAGGCGTACACAGTAGTTCATTCACGCATTAGTATAGATTTGTGGTTATAGAAACATAGAAATTAGGTGCAGGAGCAGGCCATTCGGCCCTTCGAGCCTGAACCGCCATTCAATATGATCATGGCTGATCATCCAACTCAGTATCCTGTACCTGCCTTCTCTCCATACCCCCTGATCCCTTCAGCCACAAGGGCCACATCCAACTGCCTCTTAAATATGGCCAACGAACTGGCCTCAACTACCTTCTGTGGCAGAGAATTCCACAGATTCACCACTCTCTGTGTGAAAAACGATTTTCTCATTTCGGTCCTAAAAGACTTCCCCCTTATCCTTAAACTGTGACCCCTTGTCCTGGACTTCCCCAACATCGGGAACAATCTCTCCTGCATCTAGCCTGTCCAACCCCTTAAGAATTTTGTAAGTCTCTATGAGATCACCCCTCAATCTTCTAAATTCCAGCGAGTACAAGCCAAGTGCATCCAGTCTTTCTTCATATGGAAGTCGTGCCATCCCAGGAATCAGTCTGGTGAACCTTCTCTGTACTCCCTCTATGGCAAGAATGTCTTTCCTCAGATTAGGAGACCAAAACTGTACGCAATACTCCAGGTGTGGCCTCAGCAAGATCCTGTACAACTGCAGTAGAACTTCCCTGCTCTTGTACTCAAATCCTTTTGCTATGAATGCCAACATACCATTCGCTTTCATCACAGCCTGCTGCAATCTGCATGCCTACTTACAATGACTGGTGTACCATGACACCCAGGTCTCGCTGCATCTCCCCTTTTCCTAATCGGTCACCATTCAAATAATAGTCTACCTTCCTGTTTTTGCCACCAAAGTGGATAACCTCACATTTATCCACATTATACTGCATCTGCCATGCATTTGCCCATTCACCCAGTCTATCCAAGTCATCCTGCAGCCTCCTAGCATCCTCCTCACAGCTAACACTGCCTCCCAGCTTTGTGTCATCCGCAAACTTCGAGATGTTGCATTTAATTCCCTCGTCCAAATCGTGAATGTAAATTGTAAATAGCTGGGGTCCCAGCACTGAGCCTTGCGGCACCCCACTAGTCACTGTCTGCCATCCTGAAAAGGACCCGTTCACTCCTACTCTTTGCTTCCTGTCTGCCAGCCAGTTCTCTATCCACATCAATACTGAACCACCAATACCGTGTGCTTTAAGTTTGTATACCAATCTCTTGTGTGGGACCTTGCCGAAAGCATTCTGAAAGTCGAGATACAACACATCCACTGCTTCTCCCTTATCCACTCTACTAGTTACATCCTCAAAAAATTCAATAAGATTTGTCAGACATGATTTACCCGTCGTAAATCCATGCTGACTTTGTCCAATGATTTCACCACTTTCCAAATGCGCTGCTATCCCATCTTTAATAATTGACTCTAGCAGTTTCCCCACTAACGATTTTAGACTAACTGGTCTGTAATTCCCCGTTTTCTCTCTCCCTCCGTTTTTAAAATGTGGGGTTACATTAGCTACCCTCCAATCCTCAGGAACTACTCCAGAATCTAAAGAGTTTTGAAAAATTATCACTAAGGCATCTGCTATTTCTGGGGCTACTTCCTTAAGTACCCTGGGATGCAGCCTATCTGGCCCTGGGGATTTATCGGCCAGATAGGCTGCATCCCAGGGTACTTAATTTAATCCATTCAATTTACCCAATACCACTTTCCGGCTAACCCGGATTTCACTCATTTCCTTCATATCATTTGACCCGCGATCCCCTGCTATTTCCGGCAAATTATTTATGTCTTCCTTAGTGAAGACAGAACCAAAGTAGTTATTCAATTGGTCTGCCATGTCCTTGTTCCCCATGATCAATTCACCCGTTTCTGACTGCTAATTTGTTTTAACTAATCTTTTGTGCTTCACATATCGATAAAAACCTTTGCAGTCAGTTTTTTATGTTTCTTGCCAGTTTTCTTTCATACTCCATTTTCCCTTTTCTAATTAAGCCCTTTGTCCTTCTCTGTTGGTCTCTGAATTTCTCCCAGTCCCCTGGTAGGCTGCTTTTTCTGGCTAATTTGTACGCTTCATCTTTTTTCTTTGATACTATCCCTGATTTCTCTCGTTATCCACGGATGCGCTACCTTCCCTGATTTATTCTTTTGCCATACTGGGATGAACAATTGTTGTAGTTCATCCATGCAGTCTTTAAATGCCTTCCATTGCATATCCACCGTCAACCCTTCAAGAATCAATTGCCAGTCCATCTTGGCCAATTCACGTCTCATACCCTCAAAGTTACCTTTCTTTAAGTTCAGGACCCGTGTTTCTGAATTAACAATGTCACTCTCCATCCTAATGAAGAACTCAACCATATTATGGTCACTCTTGCCCAAGGGGCCACGTACAACAAGGCTGCTAACTAACCCTTCCTCATTACTCAATATCCAGTCTAGAATAGCCTGCTCTCTCGTTGGTTCCTCCACATGTTGGTTTAGAAAACTATCCCGCATACATTCCAAGAAATCCTCTTCCTCAGCACCCCAGCCAATTTGATTCACCCAATCTATATGTAGATTGAAGTCACCCATTATAACGGTTTTACCTTCATTGCACGCATTTCTAATTTCCTGTTTGATGCCATCCCCAAATCCACTACTACTGTTAGGTGGCCTGTACACAACACCCACTAGCGTTTTCTGCCCCTTAGTGTTTCGCAGCTCCACCCATATCGATTCCACATCCTCCAAGCTAATGTCATTGCTTTCTATTGCGTTAATCTCCTCTCTAACCAGCAACGCTACCCCACCTCCTTTTCCTCTCTGTCTATCCTTCCTGAATATTGAATATCCCTGGATGTTCAGCTCCCAGCCTTGATTGCAACAATCTCTCCAATGATTGATTCAAAATCAATATATAACCAGAAACAAAGTTTAAAAGACAACACTGCATCTTGAACATGCTTTTGAACCAGTGAAGGAAGCACGTATCCTTACATCGCAAATAATATGGATACCTATGATGTTTGCGATGGTTAGGGGCTGGATCAATCATTGTAGCGAGTTAACGCAGGGCATGAACACTGTAAACCAGGGCTGCGCCACCAAATCCACCAATTGCTCGATCACTCGGCCAGACATTTTACCTATGTCTAACCATTTGTCGGTGTTGTTTCTGCTGACTTACAGAGACTGAAGTGTAAGACTCCATCGAGAGTCACACAGCAGTGGTCCGAGGATGCGGAATGTCTACTTCACGGTTGCCTTGAAACAGTGGACTGGAACATGTTTAAGATCACTTTAATCAGCCTGATTAACTGTACCATAGTCAGCAGCAGTGTCATCACGAAATGCATTGATTACAAAATCATTTAGGGTCTATCCATACAGAAACTTGGGATGGACACTGAGAATCACTCTCTGCTGAAGTCCGGATCTGAGGCTTTCAAGATGGATGACCCTGTACTCTACAAGGTCAAATATGATCTCTGCAAGGCCATCCAGGATGCCAAGAAAGAATTTTAAAACAAGCTAGAGGTTCCATTCAATCAAGCGTATACCAGGCAGGGCTCATGGGCTATAAACCGGAATTGGAGTCAACCATGGTGCTCTTCAGAGTAGTATAGTCAATCCCCTGCTCCATTCCTTGTACACCCATGACTGTGTGGCAAAGTACAGCACCAACTCCATCTTTAAGTTTGTCAATGACGTCACAGTTGTTCATCAGATCAGCAAAAATGACACTTCAGTCGACAGGAAAGAGACCGGGAACCTTGTGGCATGGTGTCAGAATGACCTTGCCCATGTCGTAAGCATGACGAAAGAGCTAGTTGCTGTCCAAAGGAAAAGGAGCAGTGGTGAACACAACCCTTCCTCGTCAACAGAGCTGTTGTAGAAATGGTTGAAAGCTTTATGTTCCTCGGCATCCATATCACCAGCAACCTAACTGGTCCCGTCACACTGATGCAGTGATCAAGAAAGAGCATCAGTGTATTTACTTTCCTATGCACCTGAACTTTTACAGCTGCGGTATAGACAGTATTTAGTCTGGATGCATCTCAGCCTGGTACACAAACTGCTGTGCTCATGACCACCCAAATTTTGCAGGAAGTAGTGAACACAGTACAAACCATTGCAGGCTTGTCACTTCCTTCTATCCAGTCCATCCTTACCGTGCTTTGCATCAGGATGGCAGCAGTATCATCAAGGGTTCCGACAACTCTGGTCATTCCCTTTTCTCTCTTCTGCTTTCCGAGAGAAGATGCAGGAAGTTGAAAGCCCAGACATAGCAACAGCTTCTTCCCCACTGCTCTAAGACTCCTGAACCAATCATTTCTTTCTCATTCCCTTCCTAGACCTTCTGCCACATACTCTTACTCTTACATTCATCTCATTCAGTTATTCTATTATTGCACTGTGGTTACTTTGTACTACTTCAGATTGGACTGCAACTTTGCATCAATCTGCTGTAATTCACTCAGTGTGTTTATTGTTGTACTTGTTACTACCATCTATATTGGTTATGGCCCTGTCTCACTGTGCGAGTTGACCCACGAGGTACCCCGAGTGACAGACTCGTGGCTGTGCACGAGACTGCAAGTTTATGATCAAGTGTGTAACCGAGTTCCCACGGGTATGTCATTGCTGCGATGTTCCTAGTTCCTCTCCCGAGTTAGCAAGTTCCTCTCCCGTTACTCTTGAGCCAACCGTGAATGAAGGTATGTTTTAATAAAGCAACAATGTTAAAATACATCTCCATCCTGTGGTTTTGAGTTATTTCAGCGCGGCGGCATCTATTGATATGACCTACAATGGGAAAATGCGCATCCTCCAGTAACCAAGCATTTCTTGTTGTTTTATGTTTTTAAATACTTTTTTGCAATGGATCTCTATTTTAAATAATTTTAAAAAAGGAAGCAGCCCGGGTGACTGACATTGAGCGGCCGCCGGGACCCGACAGCAGACACACACACACACACACACACACACACACACACACACACACACACAGAGATACACACAGACAGCAGCTGGCCACCACTTCAGAGGAATGAAGCAGCTTGGGTGACTTTGAGCGGCCACCGGGACCCGACAGCAGACACACACACAGATACACACAGATAGACAGAGAGGGAGAGAGAGAGAGACACACACACACACATAGAGAGAGAGATACACACAGACAGCAGCTGGCCACCACTTCAGAGGAATGAAGCAGCTCGGGTGACTTTGAGCGGCCACCGGGACCCGACAGCAGACACACACACAGATACACACAGATAGACAGAGAGGGAGAGAGAGAGACACACACACACACATACACACATAGAGAGAGAGATACACACAGACAGCAGCTGGCCACCACTTCAGAGGAATGAAGCAGCTCGGGTGACTTTTGAGCGGCCACCGGGACCCGACAGCAGACACACACACAGATACACACAGATAGACAGAGAGGGAGAGAGAGAGACACACACACACACACATACACACACACACACACATAGAGAGAGAGATACACACAGACAGCAGCTGGCCACCACTTCAGAGGAATGAAGCAGCTCGGGTGACTTTGAGCGGCCACCGGGACCCGACAGCAGACACACACACAGATACACAGATAGACAGAGAGGGAGAGAGAGAGACACACACACACACATACACACACACACACATAGAGAGAGAGATACACACAGACAGCAGCTGGCCACCACTTCAGAGGAATGAAGCAGCTCGGGTGACTTTGAGCGGCCACCGGGACCCAACAGCAGACACACACACAGATACACACAGATAGACAGAGAGGGAGAGAGAGAGACACACACACACACATACACACACACATAGAGAGAGAGATACACACAGACAGCAGCTGGCCACCACTTCAGAGGAATGAAGCAGCTCGGGTGACTTTGAGCGGCCACCGGGACCCGACATCACACACACACACAGATACAAACAGATAGACAGAGAGGGAGAGAGACACACACACACAACTCAGCGGACCAGGCAGCATCTCTGGAGAGAAGGAATAGAGTCGAGACCCTTCTTCAGACTTACCCGAAATGCCACCCATTCCTTCGCTCCAGAGATGCTGCCTGTCCCTCGGAGTTACTCCAGCATTGTGTGTGTCTATCTCCGGTGTGAACCAGCATCTGCAGTTCCTTCCCAATCCCACACTCTCGGCCCCGGGGGGGTGGATGGAGCATCACACGTGGACACATCCCACCCACCACCCCAGACTTGCCCCTTCGGCAGGTCTTTAAGCCGTTCATTGAGACAGAGTGAAGCCACGGGGCAGGCGCCTCAGTAATAAAGGACAAGTGGCAGAAAGGCCGAAGATAGACACAAAATGCTGGAGTAACTCGGCGGGACAGGCTGCATCTCTGGAGCGAAGGAATGGGTGGCATTTCGGGTAAGTCTGAAGAAGGGTCTCGACTCTATTCCTTCTCTCCAGAGATGCTGCCTGGTCCGCTGAGTTACTCCAGCATTTTGTGTCTATCTTTGGTTCAGTCTTTACTCGAGCAAAAGAACAGATTATTAAAGTTCCCACGGTAGACTCACGAGACACTAAGATAAACGCACGGGGCCACTACGTTATTACAACGAGTTTAAATGTTTCCATTTTTAACTTGAACAGTTAATTTGACTCGTGGAAAAAATCAAATTTTTTTCACGAGTTAACAAGTTTCCCGAGTACCTGCCGTTAGCGCCACGAGTCGATAAGTTGCTCGTGCGAGTTCCGACGTTCCCGCTACGTGATCACCACGAGTGAAAACTCGGGGTCACTCGTGGGCCAACTCGCACAGTGAGACAGGGGTTTTACTCTGTGAGCTTCATGCAAATAAGTAAATTCATTGCACCTTGGTGTATTTAACAATAAACTAGTCAGATTTATTTTTAAACTGAAGTAAAAACAAATGAACAAGTCATCAACTGAATGCAAAGGCAAGAAGTGAAACTAAAGACGATTTAATATTCTTGTGAAAAATTAACAATTGCACATTTAAATAGCAGGCTTGCATAATTTGTTTAAATAGTTGTGGCTTACCTTATGTGAGTAACTTGCAACTCGGCTAGAAGCTGGCTTTTAAACCACTGGTCGAAGTCCACATTATCAAAAAGTTCATAGGCTGCCAATCCAATTGCATTGTACACTACCAGGAGCAAAATACCACATGTCAATAATCCGACTTAGTTTTATAATAGGATGAATTTATATTGTTATATAATAAATACAAACTATATAAAGATTACCTAGACTTAGTCTACCCTGGTTATATTGTGTTAAAATGTATTATTTAGGTACATAACAATGTTGTTCATAATGAGAGCATTGTTGCTTTCATAAAAAAACATTAGTGTAAAAATAAATAACACTGCTGATGTTACTACTTTACTGAAACGAATATCTTTGTAAAGATAACATACCAGCATCTTTGATCACAAGTCCAACAGTATCCTCCACATTAGTTGGTCCTAAACAAAAAGCCAAATATGATTGTAAAGAGCAAATGAAAATATTGTAATTAAGCCGAGTTGCAAAGCATACAAGCTGTCCACAGTGGGCCTTAACACACGTTTATATTATTGCATGACACATTGTAAATATCTAAGGAAGCAAATTAGTGCAACATGCCAACCAGTGGAACCTTTCAGGGGTTAAATCATTTAACAACTGAGTTTTGATGCACAGGCATCAATTAAAGCTGGGAGAGTAATAACTGACAATAGACAATAGGTGCAGGAGTAGGCCATTCGGCCCTTTGAGCCAGCACCACCATACAATGTGATCATGGCTGATCATCCCCAATCAGTACCCTGTTCCTACCTTCTCCCCATATCCCCTGACTCCGCTATCTTTAAGAGCCCTATCTAGCTCTCTCTTGAAAGTATCCAGAGAACCGGCCTCCACCGCCCTCAGACGCCGAGAATTACAGACTCACAACACTTTTAGAACGAGTGTTTCCTCATCTCGTTCTAAATGGCTTACCCCTTATTCTTAAACTATGGCCCCTGGTTATGGACTCCCCCAACATCAGGAACATGTTTCCTGCCTCTAGTGTGTCCAAACCCTTAATAATCTTATATATTTCAATAAGATCCCCTCTCATCCTTCTAAATTCCAAAGTATACATGCCCAGCCGCTCCATTCTCTCAGCATATGACAGTCCCGCCATCCCGGGAATTAACATTATAAATGTAACATAGAAACATAGAAATTAGGTGCAGGAGTAGGCCATTCAGCCCTTCGAGCCTGCACCACCATTCAATATGATCATGGCTGATCATCCAACTCAGTATCCCGTACCTGCCTTCTCTCCATACCCTCTGATCCCCTTAGCCACAAGGGCCACATCCAACTCACTCTTATAAATGTAGGATGGGACTGCAGATGCTGGTTTAAACCATAGACCCAAAAAGCTGGAGTAACTCAGCTGGACAGACAGCATATATGGAGAAACTGAATGGGTGACATTCCGGGTCGAGTCTCACGAAGGGACTTGACCCAAAACATCACACATTCCTTCCCTCTAGGGGTGCTGCCTGTCTTTACTGAGTTACTCCAGCTTTTTGTGTCTATCTGAGGAAGTAATAGATTCATTTAATTCTACTTGAATTGGTTCCATCCTACATAGTCTATGTAACATCCTCAAACCATTTGACAAAGCCCAAACTGATAAATGGCTTTGATATTAATTCACACAAAATGCAAGAAAAATACCAATAATATAGTATATTAATACGTTTAGGAGGTCATGTTGCAGTTTTATAAGACATTGGTGAGACCGCATTTAAGGGCCTGTCCCACTTAGGCGATTTTTCAGGGGACTGCCGGCGATTGTCAAGCTTGCGGCACTCGCTGAAAAAACGGGAACTGGAACGGTGAGTGTCAAGAGTGAACACACACAAACACATCATAAAGGTGGCGGCCAGGGAAAGCAGGGGGGCGCTGTCTGAAATTCACAGGGTGCAAAGCCAAGGTGATACAGACACACACCACGATGAACAGGAAGGTTAAGATGGCTAGCGCAGTGTACGGTAGTTCCATTAAAAGAGCGGAGGGGGGGGGGGGGGGGGAAGGGGGAAACGGGGAGAGACACTTTTAAGAAGCCAGACAACTTTTAATAAGCCAGAGATACACAGTTGTGAAGTCTGGCGGGCATTTAACATTACCGATCGGTTTTCCTTGGTTCTGAAAACTCGTGCTTGCGTTTTTTTCCCCCAATGAGCCAATGAAAATGCCCGGTCTGCAAAGGCGATTAACTAAACCTACCCACGACTATCTCGACTACCCATAACTACATGGCGACCCCAATACAACTGCACCTACGACTACAAAAGTATAGATTCTCTCCAGGGCGACCAATATGTTGAAAATTTTGTGGCGACAAGTACTGAGGCTGCGACTAGTTCCCAGAATGCGGGATCTCCTTGCGACCATGAAGGAGACTCACCAGAGACCACCAGCGAACATGTGGCGACCATGAGGTGGCAGAGTCTCCTGCACTCGCCTAAGTGGGACAGGCCCTTTAGAGTATTGTGTTCAGTTCTGGGCACCAAGTTATAGGAAAGATATTGTCAAGCTTGAAAGGGTTCAGACAAGATTTACGAGGATGTTGCCAGGACTAGAGGGTCTGAACAACATGGAGACACTGGGTCTCTATTCCTTGGAGCACAGGAGGATGAGGGTGAACTTATTGAGATGCATAAAATCATGAGAGGAAGAGATCAGGTAGATACACAGAATCTCTTGCTCAGTGTAGGGGAATCGAGGACCAGAGGACAATGGCTTAAGGTGAAGGGGAAACGATTTAATAGGAATCTGAGAGGTAAATTTTTCACACAAAGAGTGGTGGGTGTATGGAACAAGCTGCCTGAGGAGGTAGTTGCGGCTGGGACTATCCCAAGGTTTAAGAAACAGTTAAGCAGGTAAATGGATAGGACAGGTTTGGAGAGATATGGACCAAGCGCAGGCAGATGGGACTAGTGCAGCTGGGACATGTTGACCGGTGTGAGCAAGTTGGGCCGAAGGGCCCGTTTCCACACTGTAACACTCTATAACTCAATAAAAACAAGCAGAAATGGACTTGTAACATCCCCCAACAGCAAGGTCGCGATTCATAGCACCTCAAAAAGTCTTGCTTTTTTATTTATGTGCATCAGTTACATTTATAGATGTAATTAGCATTGCTTCAGTTCAGCAGTGCATATGCTTATGAGCGAATCTATTGCATGAATAAGTAGACTTTAAACTATACGATTACGTTTGGAGCTGTGAACACTCCATATGATGAATTTTAAACGGTTGTAAAAGGTCATTTAACTTTATTATTAAAATTTAATATCACATTAAAAATGCAAATTGTATTGATGTACAGATCTAGTAAGAAGAGCAATCTCTAAAATTAATCATACTTAATCCTGATTGACTTGTATTTTCCAGTCAGGCTATGTGGATGTAATTATAAATAATGACAGGAGATTACTGCAGCGTTAGAACAATTTAGCTGAAATGCTTACTTGTACAATAGTCATACGGATTTACATTTAGTTTTTGTTTATATTGGTAAAAGGTTTAAAATCATTATTTAAACAATATCAATACCAGGAAGGCTTTACATATGATTAACAATAAGTATTTGAGACATTACATGTTAATGCAAATGAAACATATAAACACTAATTAGACTTAGCAACACAATAAGAGAATAAGATGACCTTGGGAGAAGTCTCTATATTATAAAATTCATACCTTTCACATCTAGCATCAAATCACACTGCCCCCATCTCTAACCACCAAAAGTAATGATTTTTTACATTTGTAATCTCTCATTGAAGAACATGTCTAGGTTATGCAAGTTGAACTGCCGCCCGCAAACTATTCTTGTCACAAGTGAGAAAGGTACTCCCAACTATATTAACAACATTACTTAACCAGCCTGCACAAAAGTATTTCAAATTAGGCTCAAACAACCCAGCCAATAAAATAGGTGGTATCAAGGGCTGTGAGAACAAAAAGAGGCTTCAAGGAACAGGCAGGTTTATGATTAAGCAAGGAAATGGCAGGTGAAATATGTGGAAACATCTGAGATCATGCACAGAGTGGAATAAATAGGAAGTCAGAAAACATTTTAGACAATAACAACTTGAAAGGTGGCGAGTTCCAGAGTCTGAAGAAGGGTCTCTTCTTAAATGGTGGCCGATTGGGAAAAGGGGAGATGCAGCGAGACCTGGGTGTCATGGTACACCAGTCATTGAAAGTAGGCATGCAGGTGCAGCAGGCAGTGAAAAAAGCGAATGGTATGTTAGCTTTCATAGCAAAAGGATTTGAGTACAGGAGCAGGGAGGTTCTACTTCAGTTGTACGTTCAGTTCAGGTCTCGACCCGAAATGTCACCTATTCCTTCGCTCCATAGATGCTGCCTCACCCGCTGAGTTTCTCCAGCATTTTTGTCTACCTTCCAAAGGGACTCAAGTGTGTTTACACAAATCACAGGTAAAGCAAATAAAGTGAAAGGCAGTATGTTGGTCTTTATTGAAAGAATTTGAATGCAAGAGTAGAGACCTCTTTGTCCAATATATAGGTCGTCTGTGGGACTGTACCTGCAATATTGTTAGCAAGTCTGGTCTCCCACTGAAGAAAAATAAAGTAAAGCCCCTGTCCCAACTTACGTGCCCTTGGCGCTCTAATTACGCAACCTCGTCGTCGCGTTGAGACGCGACAGCCCCGTGAAGGTCGCGCGCGTCTTAATGCGTACGCACAGCTGTCTGGAGCGCGTGACGTCATTTGAAGATGGACACAAAATGCTGGAGTAACTCAGCGGGACCAGCAGCATCTCGGGAGAGAAGCAATGGGTGATGTTTCAGGTCGAGACCCTTCTTCAGTCCGAAAGAAGGGTCTTGACCCGAAACATCATCCATTCCTGCTCTTCAGAGATGCTGCCGGTCCCGCTGAGTTACTCCTGCATTTTGTATCTATCTTCAATTTGCTTGGTCCGCCGAAGTGGGGGCGGACCAGATCCGCAACGGCCGTGAGCCCCAGGCTGAGTTCGACGATCGTTTGCCTGCTTCTGCTGCTGTTGGAGGTGAGACGTTGCGTCGCGCCGCGCCAGGGTCTTGGGCCTGTCCCACTTTGGCCGTCAGTTACGCGGTAGGCCGGTGGCGCGCGAAGATTTAGTTCGGTACAACGTACATGTGGCCGCGCATTACCGCGCACAACTCCATACCCCTCCACGCTTTTCAGTGGGACTGGCCCCGCACAGCCACATGATGTCCATGCGCCTCAACTCGACGACAAGGTCACGTAATTTGCGTGCCAAGGACACGTAAGTGGGACAGGGTCTTAAGTACAATGAAGGTTCACCAGTGTGATTGCAGGGACAGTGGGCTTTTCATACAATTAAGTGAAAATCGGCTTGGCTGTTACATTTTTTAGTACAGTCCTCATAAAAACTCTCAACGCTGCAGTTCTAAACGCTCAAAACTCTCAATAGACAAATGGTGCAGGAGTAGGCCGTTCAGCCCTTCGAGCCAGCACCACCATTCAATGTGATCATGACTGATCATCCCCAATCAGTACCCCATTCCTGCCTTCCCCCCATATCCCCTGACTCCACTATCTTTAAGAGCCCTATCTAGCTCTCTCTTGAAAGTGTCCAGAGAACCGGCCTCCAACGCCCTCTGAGGCAGAGAATTCCACACTCACAACTCTCTGTGAAAAAGTGTTTCCTCGTCTCAGTTCTAAATGGCTTACCCCTTATTCTTAAACAGTGGCCCCTGGCTCTGGACTCCCCCAACATCAGGAACATGTTTCCTGCCTCTAGCGTGTCCAAACCCTTAATAATCTTGTATGTTTCAATAAGAACCCCTCTCATCCTTTTAAACTCCAGTGTATACAAGCCCAGCCTCTCAATTCTCTCAGCATATGAGTCCCGCCATCCTGGGAATTTATCTTGTAAACCTACACTGCACTCCCTCAATAGCAAGAATGTCATTCCTCAAATTAGGAGGCCAAAACTGCACACAATACTCCAGGTGTGGTCTCACTAGGGCCCTGTACAACTGCAGAAGGACCTCTTTGGTCCTATATTCAACTCCTCTTGTTATGAAGGCCAACATGCCATTCGCTTTCTTTGAAGAATAGACTCTGTAGTTGATGCTTCTCGAGGAGACCTGATGCTGAGGTGAGATGAGCCAAGGCTCACTGTCTCAAAGTAAGAGCTTGTCCATTTTGGACAGAGGCGAGAAATATATCTTCACTCAGAGGAATTCATTACCCAAAACAAATATGGAACTCCATGACTAAGTATATTGAAGATAGAGATAAATATATTTTTCGATATTAAAGATATCGAGGCTTATCGAGGTTGGTGTAGAAAATGGAAGCCATGGTAAAATATTTGCCTTGATTTTAGTGGATAGTGGAGTAGAATTGCCTGTTTTGATTCAGAATCTTAACCGAAATAAGTGCCAACTTGACTCAGATAGCACCATTATTACAATCTAAAACCCTTTATTTTGGTAGTACAAAATCAAAGGTACCATTTTTCAGACAAAACTTGACAAGATTATTAATGTTGTCAAAAAAGGTTGAAATTAATTCCATGAGGAATTGAGCACCTGATGAAATGTGGGAGAGGCCACAAGGAGCTTAATGCAATTAAACTGTGTTTAAGATGAGTCCAAAAGGAGGGGTCTGAAATAAAATGCAGAAACGTCTGAAATGTACACATTGACCAAAATGTGGCAATAAGGATGGTCCACTGCACTTCAAGTGGTGACAAGGGAAAATATCACATGACAAACAGGAGAGATCTGGGAACCTAATATTTCAAGCTATAATATATTTGGGAAACATATGGAAGGAAAGATACGTGGAAGTATTGATTAAGGCAACAATTGTCGTATTGGTTAAGGGAACTGTGAACTTCTTCTTCGTGCGTATGGCGTGCAATAGACAATAGGTGTACGAGTAGGCTATTCGGCCCTTCAATCCAGGACCGCCATTCAATGTGATCATGGCTGATCATCCCCAATCAGTACCCCGTTCCTGCCTTCTCTCCATATCCCCTGACTCCACTATCTTTAAGAGCCCTATCTAGCTCTCTCTTGAAAGTGTCCTGAAAAAACGGCCTCCTCTGCCCTCCGAGGCAGAGAATTCCAGACTCACAACTCACTGTGACAAAAAGTGTTTCCTTGTCTTCGTTCTAAATGGCTTACCCCTTATTCTTAAACTGTGCACAGCCTAAAGTTGTAGGACAACTTGTTCTATTTGATCTTATTTGATTGTGCACGCCAGGTTGATTGCATTCGTCGAAACAGGGCAGACCACATGAATGTTGCAATCTTCCACCCCTACTGTGAACTTAATTAAATGGCTCCTAAAATGGCGGCACCGGCATTATATGCAAAGTTAATTTCACTATATAATGTTCATTTGCACATGTGACAATAGGTATCCATTGATGCATTGAACCATTGAAGATGTGCATCAGGGGTCAAAGAGAAACAAAAAGGTCGGAATGTGGGCATTAGAGGTGTTGTACATTACCTGACATGTACAATAGACCACTATATTTAAGAACTAACTTGAAATGGAGAAAAGAATCAAGATTAGACACAGGCGAGGTGTCGGATGACGAGAGTGGCTAATGTACCTCTATTTAAGAAGGGCTGAAAAGAAAAGCCTGGGAACTATAGCCAAGTGAGCCTAACATATGCTGCAGACAAGATACTGGAGAGGATTCTAAGATAAGATATATATGCACTTTGATAGACAGGGGCTGTTGTGGATAGTCACAGCATGGTTTTGTACGTGGTAGATCGTATTTTACGGATCCCATTGAGTTTTTTTGGAGTAGTAACCAAAAAAGTTGAGAAATTCAGTCATATGCATTGTCTATATGGACTTGGCCAAGGTTTTTGTAAAGATTCTGCATGCTTGGCTGCTCTGGAATCAGATTTTGTGGGATCCGGGGGGAGGGGGGTAAGCTGACTGGATAAATAATTGGCTTCATGGAAGGAAGCAGAGGGTAATGGTGGAAAGTTGTTTCTCAGACTGGTGGCCTGTGACTCGTGGTGGACAGGGATTGGTGCAGAGCAGATTTACCAGTATGTATGTTGCAGGACACCAGGTCCTGAGATATGGGGAGAAGTTGGGCAGGCTCGTACTTTATTCCTTCATGCGCAGGAGACAAAGGGGTGATCTTATAGAAATGTATAAGATCATGAATGGAAAGATGGGGTGAATGCACTGAATCTTTTACACAGAGTAGGTAAATCAAGAACCAGAGAACATACTTTGAGCTGTATAGCACAAAAACAAGAACTTTTCACTGTACCTCAACGTACAAAAATAAACTAAATTAAATAGATTTAAGGTGAGAGGGGAAAGAATTAATAGGAACCCGAGGTGCAACTTTTTCCACACAGAATGTGGTGGGGATATAAAACCAGCTGTCAAAGGAGGTAGTTGAGACAGATACGATAACAAATTTAAAAGACATTTGGACAGGTACATAGATAGGTTTAGAAGGATGGAGGTTCAGGCAACTGGAACTAGGTGGAGGGGGCATTGTGGCCGGCATGGACAGGTTTGGCCAAAGGGCCTGTTTCCATGCTCCACGACTCTATGTAGTGAAGATTTCTGATATTTACTTCAAGTTCTTGAACAAGTTTTTAGTATTTGCTCTCATGTTTTCTGAACTCATTTTAGAGTATCTTGCATTGCATTACTGATCTGAACTTTGAACTGCAGCTTAGTACTTGTTCCTTCTTTCCTCTTTCACATATTTCATCCTAGAGTCGTTGAGTCATATGACAAGTCCCTTCGGCCCATCTTGTCTATGCTCACCAAGATGCCCTATCTACGCTGCCCAACTGCCCACATTTGGCCACTCCTCAGTCTCCTGCGTTCCAAGGAATAAAGTCCTACCCTGCCCTACCTTTCCCTATAGCACACATGCTCGAGGCCTGGTAACAGTCTCGCAAATCTTCTCTGCACTCTTTCCAACTTAATTACATAATTCCTTAACCAAAATGGAACACAATACTCCAAATGCAGCCTCGCAAACGTGTTGCACAACTATAACATAACAACTTCTCTACTCAATACCCTGACTGATTAACAAAAGAGATTAAAAAAAACAAAGATAACAAGCTAGTAACATGTGCAAAACCTGGCAATAAAAAAAGAACCTGCAAGGAACAATACAATCAATGAACCAAGTTGCACACAATTGACATTGAAATAGAGTTACCAATATACCATCCAATGTCAACAGTTACTTATCAAGTACTTTAGAACTTCCTGGGACTATGCCAAGTCCATCGTCCTGGGCTGAGATGGGGCATTTTGGTCAGCATGGATTAGTTGGGCAGAAGGGCCTGATAACATGCTATATGATTATGATTCTAAGGTTCTAAATGGATGCAAACTCTTTATGAACCTACTGCAAAAATGTGATACAAATTATCGCTGTGACACTGTAATAAGGCAAAAATTCAATTGACTTCAAAAAAAAATTTAAATCCAAATTATCTCCATCCAGCTCTAATTTATTTTACACTAAGTGGGTTCTGAATTGTACTGCAACATATAATATTTAGTTCATTTCCTTTGAGGGATTCCAAAATAATGCAACTGGTTTTGCTCAGTGTTTCATAATATGCATCGAAATTAACACAATTCAAATTCTTTAAAAATGATTGTGTTATCGAGTTATTTTGTTGTAACCATTTATATAAATCTTTAGTAGATAGACACAAAATGCTGACACCTCAGCAAGACAGGCAGCATCTCTGGAGAGAAGGAAAGGGTGACGCTTCGGGTCGAGACCCTTCTTCAGACTGTCTGAAGAGAAACGTCACCCATTCCTTCTCTCCAGAGGTGCTCCTGTCCCGCTGAGTTGCTCCAGCATTTTGGGTCTATCTTCGATTTAAACCAGCATCTGCAGTTCCTTCTTACACATATCAATCTCTCAATGTCTACATTTTGAAATGGACAGGCTGCACAAATAGCTGCCTTGGTAAAGAGCCTTCTGCTTCACTCTGTCAAAAGTTTATAAACTGATACCTGCACATTTTTAAATATCTAGAATTAAGCAGTCATTTTTGTTTTCCAATTTTATTCCCACTGCAACATTATTTTCTTAAGCATTAGTTGCATTCAGTTGCTTGACATGCAATCTGAGCAAACTTCAATCGGTACTGAGGGATCGCTGAATTAGCTGAGAAAACAGGTGTAGAAAACAAATGGGGAAAAATCACTGCCAATATAATATATATATTTAAAGTATTACTGCTCAGCCACCTATTTGAGAAGAGCATATTTTCCTTCTTCCAAATGTCAAGGAATGTCCCACTAAGTAGCTATTTCTCTGTCCAGGTATTCTTTATTGCAAGCATGCTGCAATTCAATAAGTTTTAATTTTTGAAAGAACAAATGGTATAGGAATCATTCAAGAATATTCACATATAAATTGTGATGATGATTATGGAGCTAGAAATCAATATGAATTTTGTTCAGATAAGTGTACATAAATATATTTGTGAAATTGGTTAAAATATGTTCAATAATTAGAAGGGATTTTAGAACTAACTAACTTTTAAGATCCCACAAATATAAAAAAAACATTATTTGGTATAATTCCCAGGCACAGAAAAAAAAGTATATTAAATGTATCAAAACAACTCAAAGATGTACAGAATTGAAAGCAGCATTGAACTATTGAAAATATCATTAAAAATATAATTTTCTGTTGTTCTCAAGTAATGTTAGGCGATCATAAAATGTAAAAATCGTTTCATCGTCATATTTTGAAATCTTTGACAATTGTCCCGACACAAATGGACTGATCAATATTTGTTTTATACTGAAAAGGGTTTTAAAAGGCATGTGTCACAAGACCACCAATTCAATGTCACATTTAGTGACCTTTGCATGAGATTTTTACATCTTAATATCAATCAGATCTACATTTGAGATTATCCCAAGCCTACAGGTTGGGGGGAGGGACTCAAATAGAGAAAGCAAGTAGTCCAAGGCAGGAGGCAGAGAAGAGAAGCAGTCAGACGCAACACGTAGGGGGGGAAAGAAGAAAAAAATAATAAACGGAGAATAAGAAGTGGAGGGTTTCTTAAATGTGTGAGCAGAGAGACAGAGCGGTGTAAAATGAGGATAGGAACAATAGGTAGCAAGGTGAAAAGTGGCAGGCAGACAAATCCAGGGCAAAAATCTAAAAGTGCCACTTTTCAACATAATTGTAAAAGGGGCAAGAGCGTTGTAAAAACAAGCCTGAAGGCTTTGTGTCTCAATGCGAGGAGCATTCGTAATAAGGTGGATGAGTTGAATGTGCAGATAGCTATTAATAATTATGATATAGTTGGGATCAAGGAGACATGGCTCCAGGGTGCAAGGCTGGGAGCTGAACATCCAGGGATATTCAATATTCAGGAGGGATAGACAGAGAGGAAAACGAGGTGGGGTAGCGTTGCTGGTTAGAGGGGAGATTAACGCAATAGAAAGGAAGGACATTAGCTTTGAGGATGTGGAATCGATAAGGGTGGAGCCGCGAAACACCAAGGGGCAGAAAACGCTAGTGGGTGTTGTGTACAGGCCACCTAACAGTAGTAGTGGAGTTGGGGATGGCATCAAACAGGAAATTAGAAATGCGTGCAACGAAGGTAAAACCGTTATAATGGGTGACTTCAATCTACATATAGATTGGGTGAATCAAATCGGCAGGGGTGCTGAGGAAGAGGATTTCTTGGAATGTATGCGGGATAGTTTTCTAAACCAACATGTAGAGGAACCAACGAGAGAGCAGGCTATTCTAGACTGGGTATTGAGTAATGAGGTTAGATTAGTTAGCAGCCTTGTTGTACGTGGCCCCTTGGGCAAGAGTGACCATAATATGGTTGAGTTCTTCATTAGGATGGAGAGCGACATTGTTAATTCAGAAACACGGGTCCTGAACTTAAAGAAAGGTAACTTTGAGGGTATGAGACATGAATTGGTGGATATGCATTGTAAGGCATTTAAAGACTGCATGGATGAACTACAACAATTGTTCATCCCAGTATGGCAAAAGAATAAATCAGGGAAGGTAGCGCATCCGTGGATAACAAGGGAAATCAGTGATAGTATCAAAGCAAAAGATGAAGCGTACAAATTAGCCAGAAAAAGCAGCCTACCAGGGGACTGGGAGAAATTCAGAGACCAACAGAGGAGGACAAAGGGCTTAATTAGGAAAGGGACAATGGAGTATGAAAGAAAACTGGCAGGAAACATAAAAACTGACTGCAAAAGTTTTTATCGATATGTGAAGCGCAAAAGATTAGTTAAAACAAATGTAGGTCCCTTGCAGTCAGAAACGGGTGAATTGATCATGGGGAACAAGGACATGGCAGACCAATTGAATAACTACTTTGGTTCTGTCTTCACTAAGGAAGACATAAATAATTTGCCGGAAATAGCAGGGGATCGCGGGTCAAATGATCTGAGTGAAATCCAGGTTAGCCGGAAAGTGGTGTTAACCATATAACAATTACAGCACGGAAACAGGCCCTCTCGGCCCTTCCAGTCCGTGCCGACCATATAACAATTACAGCATGGAAACAGGCCCTCCCGGCCCTTCCAGTCCGTGTTAGGTAAATTGAATGGATTAAAGGCCGATAAATCCCCAGGGCCAGATAGGCTGCATCCCAGGGTACTTAAGGAAGTAGCCCCAGAAATAGCAGATGCCTTAGTGATAATTTTTAAAAACTCTTTAGATTCTGGAGTAGTTCCTGAGGATTGGAGGGTAGCTAATGTAACCCCACTTTTTAAAAAGGGAGGGGGAGAGAAAATGGGGAATTACAGACCAGTTAGTCTAACATGGGTAGTGGGGAAACTGCTTGAGTCAGTTATTAAAGATGGGATAGCAGCGCATTTGGAAAGTGGTGAAATCATTGGACAAAGTCAGCATGGATTTACGAAAGGTAAATCATGTCTGACGAATCTTATTGAATTTTGTGAGGATGTAACTAGTAGAGTGGATAAGGGAGAAGCAGTGGATGTGTTATATCTGGACTTTCAGAAAGCTTTCGACAAAGTCCCACACAAGAGATTGGTATACAAACTTAAAGCACACGGTATTGGTGGTTCAGTATTGATGTGGATAGAGAACTGGCTGGCAGACAGGAAGCAAAGAGTAGGAGTGAACGGGTCCTTTTCAGGATGGCAGACAGTGACTAGTGGGGTGCCGCAAGGCTCAGTGCTGGGACCCCAGCTATTTACAATATACATTAATGATTTGGATTAGGGAATTAAATGCAACATCTCGAAGTTTGCGGATGACACGAAGCTGGGGGGCAGTGTTGGATGTGAAGAGGATGCTAGGAGGCTGCAGGATGACTTGGATAGACTGGGTGAGTGGGCAAATGCATGGCAGATGCAGTATAATGTGGATAAATGTGAGGTTATCCACTTTGGTGGCAAAAACAGGAAAGTAGACTATTATTTGAATGGTGACCGATTAGGAAAAGGGGAGATGCAAAGAGACCTGGGTGTCATGGTACACCAGTCATTGAAAGTAGGCATGCAGGTGCAGCAGGCTGTGAAGAAAGCGAATGGTATGTTGGCATTCATAGCAAAAGGATTTGAGTACAAGAGCAGGGAGGTTCTACTGCAGTTGTACAGGGTCTTGGTGAGGCCACACCTGGAGTATTGCGTACAGTTTTGGTCTCCTAATCTGAGAAAAGACATTCTTGCCGTAGAGGGAGTACAGAGAAGGTTCACCAGACTGATTCCTGGGATAGCACGACTTCCATATGAAGAAAGACTGGATAGACTCGGCTTGTACTCGCTGGAATTTAGAAGATTGAGGGGTGATCTCATAGAGACTTACAAAACTCTTAAGGGGTTAGATAGGCTAGGCGCAGGAAGATTGTTCCCGATGTTGGGGAAGTCCAGGTCAAGGGGTCACAGTTTAAGGATAAGGGGGAAGTCTTTTGGGACCGAGATGAGAAAATCGTTTTTCACACAGAGAGTGGTGAATCTGTGGAATTCTCTGCCACAGAAGGTAGTTGAGGCCAGTTTGTTGGCCATATTTAAGAGGGAGTTGGATGTGGCCCTTGTGGCTGAAGGGATCAGGGGGTATGGAGAGAAGGCAGGTACAGGATACTGAGTTGGATGATCAGCCATGATCATATTGAATGGCGGTGCAGGCTGCAAGGGCCGAATGGCCTGCTCCTGCACCTAATTTCTATGTTTCTATGTTTACAGATATTTGGACGTAGATTTAAGGTGAACGTGGAAACATTTAAAGAGGATCTGAGGGGTAATTATTTTTTCCCACATAAGAGATTAAAGGTCTGTTAAGTGAACTGCCAAGGAGAAGTGGTAGAGGCGGGTACAACATTTAAAAAACACATTATATACAGGTACATGGATGGAAGAGGTTTAGTGGGATAGGGCTAAATGTAGGCAAATAGGTCTAGCCCAGGTTGCCAAATTGGTTGGCATGAACCAGCTGTGCTGAAGGGTGTATGTCGGTGTTGGATGACTCAGTACATAATAGTATAATGGGATATGAGCAAAATACAGTTAAAAGGAGTAAAGTTACAAATCAACCATGATGTCAGAAGCAGTATTCAATGATTGAAAGGTCAATTCTGGTGCTAAATGGCACACAATTTAAGTGATTGAAAATAGCTATCAACAATTTGGAAATAAGAACACATAAAAACATTTTAAAACAAAATATGCCCATGTTTAAAATTTACTGCAAATACAAAGTTATTTTACATCATCCATTTTCGGAATACAGTTGAAATTCCACCAGGGATTTTGTTAGCCTAGTAAAAAATGTTTCAAGAGATCTAACAACATCTCATCTATGCCAAAATAAATAAACAGTCTGATAAAATGAACATGTTGAATTTAAAATGTATTCTAAAAAGAATGAAACATACCATGTAGATTTTGAACCATTTCTAATAAGACAGGTGTTAGTGTTTGGCTGTACTCGTGAAAAACATCCAAAAACAGCACCTCCGTGCATGGCTACAAACAAAAGACAAAATACATTTTAACACATCACTCATGCGACTGAGATAAATATAGCTATGTTTCAATTAAAAAGTATTGATAACAACTTCAGTAATATGGAGCATAAACCTTTTATATATCCTTACCAATTCATAATTTTCAGAATTTTTAGAATTTCCAACATGATTGTTAGTCAAGAGAGTTTTATTTTAATGTGTCCCAGATAGGACAATGAAATTCTTACTTACAGCAGCACAACAGAATATGTAAACATAATACAGGATGGGATATAAAGTTCAGTGTGTCTATAGATTATTCAATCTTTAAGCATATAAGGCTATTCTAAAGCCATTCGGTTTTCACCAGTTCATTTAATTAGTTTCAGTTTTTCACTATTTTTCCACTATTTTCTTGCAATTCTTTCTCTTTTAAAATTTAACTGGTGCCACTTTGAAAGTTAGTACTGGATCCACTTCATCAGCATACAGTAGCAAACAGCAAGTCCAAAATCCTGATTACTTGTGTTTACTCATGTTGCTCGGTTCTTCTGACAATTATCTACAATCTGTGCCATTTGAATGCAATTTCTCATGAGTGTCCCCATGCAAATCTGTCATTAATTTCTTTATATATTGATCTTGAGTTCGGACTGATATATGGTATGTATCATTTGTTTGGAAATCATGCACAACAACACTTTTCACTATGCCTTGGTACATGTGACAATAATAAACCTAGAACAACCATAGTTTTGTCCCCATCATTGTCACCCAATACACAGAGCATTCACGTATAATTGGTCTGCACCATCCACAAAGTCTTTGCTTCATTTCTAAGTTTCTAAAATTTTAACATGGTTACAAGTGAGATCATCCACTTCAGGCCTCAAGGGGATAGAACAGTGTACTTCTTAAATAGTGAAATGAAGCTCCAATGAAAATTTGAGGACCAAGCAATATACAATTCAAATGTCCGGAAGCCAGTGCTAATGGGTATAGATTTCCGTGCAACCAAAACAGCTACAAAGTTTTAATTTTGAAAAAGAAAAATGAAGGTTCTTGGAGAATAATGGGAAAGTAGCAAAATACTGAATTAAATCAATATGTAGAAAGTGGATGATATTTCAGTTTGCTGGTGCTCTGGTGATTTAAAAATGAGTCAATTTTTTAGGGTTTCATTTGGCAAGATTTACTAAAGATTTATTGGCAAGGCAACAGAATTGAGTGTTACTCATCCCTAATTTCAGAAGGCCATTAAGAATCAACTGCACTACTGTTGAACAGTGACCTCTGGGAAAAGTTCAAGGCACTTCAACACCAGGTAGAGTTGATGAATTTCCTTTCCTGAAAGTTTTTGATACAGATGGTATTTTATAGCTATCATACTTCATTCCATTACCAATATATTTATTATTCCAGATTATTCAAGATTAGTTTATTGTCACATGTACCAATTAAGGTACAGTGAAATTCAACTTACCATACAGCCATACTAAAAGTAAAGCAACAAGACACACTATAGAAAATAGACAATAGGTGCAGGAATAGGCCATTCGACCCTTCGAGCCAGGACTGCCATTCTTTGTGATCATGGCTGATCATCCACAATCAGTACCCCGTTTCTGCCTTCTCCCCATATCCCTTGACTCCGCTATCTTTAAGAGCTCTATCCAACTCTTTCTTGAAAGCATTCAGAGAATTGGCCTCCACTGTCATCTGAGGCAGAGAATTCCACAGAGTTTAAATGTGGGTGAAAAAGATTTTCTCATCTTTTCTGGGTGAAAACTTTTTTCCTCATCTCCGTTCTAAATGGCCTACCCCTTATTCTTAAACTGTGGCCCCAGGTTCTGGACTCCCCCAACATCGGGAACATGTTTC
Organism: Okamejei kenojei; assembly: GCA_035221665.1. Classification (NCBI taxonomy): domain Eukaryota; kingdom Metazoa; phylum Chordata; class Chondrichthyes; order Rajiformes; family Rajidae; genus Okamejei; species Okamejei kenojei. The sequence continues at coordinate 125,762,484 of CM069131.1, forward strand.
CTGCCTCTAGCAATACCAATCCCTTAATAATCTTATATGTTTCAATAAGATCCCCTCTCATCCTTCTAAATTCCAGTGTATACAAGCCCAGTCGCTCAATTCTTTCAACATTTGACAGTCCCACCATCCCAGGAATTAACCTTGTGAATAAATTTGGAGACTAAAACTGCACACAATACTCCAGGTGTGGATTCACTGGGGTCCTGTACAACTGCAGTAGGACCTCTTTGCTTCTATATTCAACTCCTCTTGATATGAAGGACAACATGCCACTAGATTTCTCCACTGCCTGCTGTACCTGCATGCTTACTTTCAGTGACTGATGAACAAGGACACCCAGATCTCGTGGTACTTTTTCTAACTTGACACCATTCAAATAATAATCTGCCTTCCTATTCTTGGCACCAAGTGGATAACCTCATATTTATCAACATTAAACTGCATCTGCCATGGATCTGCGCACTCACCCAACCTGTCCAAGTCACCCTGCATCCTAATAGCATCCTCCTCATAGTTCACTCTACCACCTAGCTTTGTGTCATCTGCAAATTTGCTAATGTTACTTTTAATCCCCTCATCTAAAACATGAATGTATGTTGTAAATAGCTGCGGTCCCAGTCCCAGCAAAGTGCCCCTCCTCCAATCCCTCCCTCTCCCCCTCCCCCACCGACACCTCAGTCACCTGCTCTACCTCTTTCCCTCTAGTAGGGAACTCTAGATATTGATAAAGGAACTTATTTTGGATACGTTTAACAAATTCCATATATTAGGGAGGCTGAAATCCCCCACTAAAACAAGCCTAATATTTTTACAGCTATCTGCAATCTCCATAAACAACTGATCCATTAATTCCAGCTGGCTATTGAGAGGGACGTATAACACAGCCAAAAAGTGATCATTCCCTTCCTGTTTATAAATTCTACCCTCTACCCTCCTAGGGTGATCCCCCAAGAATATCCTCTATAATTATGATCTCCCTCATCAAAAAGGCAACTCCCCTCCTTTCTGACCTCCATCTTGTTCACGCCTGGAGCATCTGTACCCTGGAACATTGAGCTGCCAGTCCTGCCCTTCTCTCAGCCATGTTTCTGTTATGGCTACAATATCCCAGTCCCCCAAGCAATATCCCAGTCCCGCAATTCCTTGAGATTGTCTACATTACGTGTTTTAGCCTCTTGCCTCGAGTCAGGTAGACATGGTGGAGAAGCAGGCATCACATTGAGTCTGTCTATGGTTTGCACTGCTTCAGGAAATCAGCTAACATAATCAAGTATCACAAACCCCACTCATCGCTCACTCTCTTCTCCCCTCAATAAGAAGATACAATAAATTTCCCGGGCCTGATCAGATATCCGAGTGAAGGAAGCTAGAAAATAAATTGCAGTAGTATGGCTGAGGGTGGCTAATGCTGTGTCTCTATTTAAGAGCTGCGAATAAAGCCCTGGGAGCTATAGACCAGTGAGCCTAACATCGGTGGTAGGCAAGTTACTGGAGAGGTTTCTGAGGGATAAGGTACATATGCGCTTGGATACATAGGGGCCGATTAATTTTGTTTAGTTTATGATTATGTATACTGAGGAACAGTGAAAAGCTTTTGTTGCATGCTAACCAGTCAGCGGAAAGACAATACAAGATTACAATCGAGCCATTCAGTGTACAGATATATAAAAAGGGAATAACGTTTGGTTACAGATAAACCCAGTAATGTCCGATCAAAGATAGTCCGAGGGTCTCCAATGAGGTAGATAGTAGTTCGAAACTGCTCTCTGGTTGCGGTAGGATGGTTCAGTTGCCTGATAACAGCTGGGAAGAAACTGTCCCTGAATCTGTGTGCGTTTTCACACTGCTATACCTTTTGCCCGATGGGAGAGGGGAGAAGAAGGCCAGGGTGCGACTCATCCTTGATTATGCTGCTGGCCTTGCCTAAGCAGAGCGAGGTTTAGGAATAGTTATACATAGGAATAGTCAGCATGGTTTTGTACATGGAAATCATGTCTTACAATCTTATCAATATTCTTCTATTTTGATTTGAGTTTTTTTTTTAAAAAAAGTAACCATAAGGCTGACAAGGGCAAATCCATGGACTTTGCTTATATGGATTTCGGCAAAGCATTTGATAAGGTTCTGTGTGATAGGCTGCTCTGGTAGGTTAGATCACCTGGGATCCAGGGAGAGCTAAGCGACTGGATAGAGAATTTGCTTCATGAAAGAAAGCAGAGGATGATGGAGGAGGGTTGTTTTTTGGACTGGAGACCTGTGACTAGTGGTGTGCCCCAGGGATTGGTGTTGGGCCCATTGCTGTTTGTTGTTTTTAACCAATGATCAGGACGAGAATGTAGAATATATGATTAGCATGTTCGCAGATGATTGTAAAGTTGGTGATATCGTATACAATGAAGATGGTCATCAAAAATGACAGCAGGATTTAGATTAGCTGGACAAGTGATCTGAGGAATGGTTAATGGAATTGAATACAGATACGTGTGATGTGCTCCATTTTGGGAAAATAATCCAGGACAGACCTTTACAGTGAACGACAGGCTCCTGGGAAATGTTGTAGAGCAGAGGGAACTTGGGGTGCAGGTACACAGTTCCCAGAAAGTGGCATCACAGGGTGGTCAAGGCAGCTTGGCCTTCATCATTCAAGGGTTGGAGTGTTATAGTTGTACATGTTGGTGAGGCTGCATTTGGAGTATTGTTATCAGTTCGGGTCACCCTGCTACAGGAAGGATGTTATTAAGCTGGAAAGAGTGCCGAGAAGATTTATGAAGATGTTGCCAAGACTTGAGGGCCTGAGCTACAGGGAGAGATTAAGCAGGGGAGGCCTTTATTCCTTCGAGCACAGGATAATATAACAACATTTAAAAGACATTTGGACAGGTACATGGATAAGAAAGGTTTAGAGGGATATGGGCCAAATGCAGCACGTGGGACTAGTGTGGGTGGCGGGTTTTGGTTGGCATGGACAAGTCGGGCCGAAGGGCCTGTTTCCATGCTTTATGACTCCATGACTCTAATAGTTTGAAAGCACACAGCAGCAGACTCAAGATCAGCTTCCTCTCCACTGTCACCAGACTCTTGAACAGACCTCTCGTATGCTTGGAATGAATTAACTATCTTCCAATCTACCTTGTTGTGGTCCTCGCACATGTTTTACCTGCTCTTTCTCTGTAGGTATCACACTATACATACATAATCTCCTTTCTGTTTTTGACCTTCCTGTTGTTCTCATGTGCAGTAGGATTACACTCATGTCTGGTATTATTTGCCTGGATAGCAAAATCATTTTAACTGTACCTCAGTACTTTGACAATGATAAACCAACACTAATAAGTTGTCATTTGAATTAATGATTATTGTTTGAAGTCCATAAATGTAACATTATATTAAATTAAGCTGTAACTCAATTAATTGGATTTAGAGAAATCATCCTTTAATATCACAATATCAATAGGAATAAATCTGATTTTCATCCAACTTACCCGTAAACTGTATTTGTAAGAATCTCCTCCAGCCTCTTCCACTGCTATTGAAATTAAAAAAAGATAAAAAATGAATATTTTCAACATGAAAGTCAAGAATAGCATTCCATTTGAAATGAGTTAATAAAGGAATAAGCAACGCATTGCTACAAAACCACATCATAAAATACACATTAAACGCCCGATTTCTTTCAAGAATAAAAGGAGAGAGGAACACAAAAAAAAAGAAACAAGACTGAAAGGAAAGGGGACGGAGCACAGGACAACTCCAGGGAGAGGCAAGACAAAGGTCAAAGAGATAACACAGCATTGTGGTTAAGTTAAAAAACAAACAGCTGGAGCAAACGGGCTTCACAGCGCTCGGGTTCTGTGTGGAGCTTCAACATTCTCCCTGTGACTGTACAGGTTTACTCCAGATTCCCCCCACTTCACAAATATGTGCAGATTTGTAGGTTAACCGACTTCTGTAAAATTTCCCCTTGTGTAGGGAGTGCATGCGAAAGTGGGATGAAAATAGAACCAGTATGAATGGGTGATTGATGGTCGGCATGGATTCGGTAGGCCAAAGGGCCCATTTCCATTTCCTACAAACTAAACTAAACAAGCTGAACATGCCAGGCAGCATTTGTAAAGGGAAATGGACAGATGACATTTTTTAATTGGACCCTTCTTTAGAATGATGGGTCTACTTCCCCCCACAGATGCTGCCAGGCCTGCTGAATTCCTCCAGTTGTTCTTTCTGTACTCGAGATTCCAGCATATGCAAACTCTGGTGTCTGCATTGTGGTTAAGTAGTTGGAGGGCCACAATATCTGATCCAGAAGCATGTGTCAAACCCAGCTGGGCATTGCGTATCTGTAACCAATCTAACATATTGTTACTGAATAATATAACAACAATATCCTTCTTTAAAATGCACCTAAAATTGGAAATTACAGTCCCTGTGAGATCTTGTCAAATCTGTATATAATTATCGTAAGACATTTTTAGTCCTATACTCAAATCCACAAGCAATTAACAATATATATTTTTTCTTCCTCGTAGCCTTGTGTACCTGCAAATTGGCTTTGAATGACTTGCATACAATAAAACCAAAACTTGCTGTTTCTCTATTGTAATGAACAACCTCCCATTTTTTCACACTGTACTCCACTGTACATGCCATATGGACGCCACTCTTTCAGCTTGTCAATATCCATTTGAAGGATGCTTGCAACATCATCACAATTCACATTTCAAATTAGTATGTTGGCAACTATTGCACCCTACAGCACCATAAAAAAAGAGTGGATGCTCATGTTAAAATGTGTTTGAAGTGATCTGTTACTTTTAATTGTATGACTGACCTGGAATGAAATTCCTCGTATGTTGCAAAACATACTTGGTGAATAAAGTGTGATTCTGATAAAATATTTGAAGTTGAAATTTAATTTTAGGGCGGCACGGTGGTGCATCGGTAGAGTTGCTGCCTTACAGCGAATGCAGCGCCGGAGACCCAGGTTCGATCACTACTACGGCTGCTGTCTATATGGAGTTTGTACATTCTCCCCATGACCTGCATGGGTTTTCGCCGAGATCTTCGGTTTCCTCCCACACTCCAAAGACGAACAGGTATGTAGGTTAATTGGCTTGGCAAATGTAGAAATCGTCCCTAGTGTGTGTAGGATAGTGTTAATATGCGGGGATCGCTGGTCGGTGCGGACTCAGTGGGCCGAAGGGCATGTTTCCGCACTGCATTTCTAAACTAAACACCAAATTTAGATTTAAAAAATTGTTCAGTTCTGTACTAGCTACAGTGAAGGCAAAATAAAAGTCATTGTTTGAATAACCATATAACCATATAACAATTACAGCACGGAAACAGGCCCTCTCGGCCCTTCCAGTCCGTGCCGACCATTTGTTTTCCCCTAGTCCCATCTACCTGCACTCAGACCATACCCCTCCATTCCCTTCACGTCCATATACCTATCCACTTTACTCTTAAATGTTAAAATCGATCCTGCCTCCACCACTTCTGCTGGAAGCTGATTCCACACAGCCACCACCCTCTGAGTAAAGAAGTTCCCCCTCACGTTACCCCGAAACCTCTGTCCCTTAATTCTCATGTCATGCCCTCTTGTTTGAATCTTCCCTACCCTCAATGGGAAAAACGTATCCACGTCAACTCTGTCTATCCCTTTCATCATTTTAAAGACCTCAATCAAGTCCCCCCTTAACCTTCTGCGCTCCAAAGAATAAAGACCTAACTTGTTCAACCTTTCTCTGTAACATAGTTGCTGGAACCCTGGCAACATTCTAGTAAATCTCCTCTGTACTCTCTCTATTTTGTTGACATCGTTACTATAACTAGGCGACCAAAATTGTACACCATACTCCAGAATTGGTCTTACCAATGCCTTGTACAATTTTAACATTACTTCCCTACTCCTATATTCAATGCTCTGATTTATAAAGGCCAGCACACCAAAGGCTTTCTTTACCACCCTATCTACATGCGATTCCACCTTCAGGGAACTATGCACAGTTATTCCTAGATCCCTCTGTTCCACAGCATTCCTCAATTCCCTACCAATTACCATGTACGTCCTATTTTGATTTGTCCTGCCAAGATGTAGCACTTCACACTTATCAGCATTAAACTCCATCTGCCATCTTTCAGCCCACTTTTCCAAATGGCCCAAATCTCTCTGTAGACTTTGAAAATCTACTTCATTATCCACAACACCACCTATCTTAGTATCATCTGCATACTTACTTATCCAATTTTCCACCCCATCATCCAGATCATTGATGTACATGACAAACAACAGTGGACCCAACACAGATCCCTGAGGCACCCCACTGGTCACCGGCTTCCAACCTGACAAACAGCCATCCACCATTACTCTCTGACATCTCCCATATGTCAGAGAGTAATGGTTAACAAAAAAAAGAAACAGACCCTTCAGACCAATTTGTTTATGCCAACGAAGATGCTCCATCTAAGCTTGTCATATTTGCCTGCATTTGGGCCATATACGTCTAAACCTTTCCTATTCACGTACCATGTGTCCGATTTAATTTGCAAGTTTTGTGTTCATGTATTAAGGCAACCCACATTCCAGTCCCATTCTCTTAATACTAATAATCTCATTGAATTAAAGTGATAAATATCAACTGAAAGAAAATTGATATTCATTCTTTGATTATATTTATATATACAAATCTTTACTCAGTGGGTTTGACAACCAGTAAATCAGTTTTCTAGCACATCGCGTCATGGTGTAAACCAACAAAGGTTTTATCAAAAAAAGCTTTATATTCGCTGTGGCATCTTACATGGATACAAATCCATATAATAAAGCTCCAAAGGAAAATATCTGAAAGGGTACACACAGGCAACTGTGATGTATATTCAGGATGATGGCATCTTTCAAACTTAAATTGTGCCACGTGGGTTTTGTGCTGATAGAATTAATTTGCATTCTATGTTTCAGTAGTTGTAATGTAAAGGGCCTGTCCCACGTGGGCCGTCATTTACGCGACGGTCGCGCGCGTCATCATGCGTCCGCACAGCACAATATGCAAGAGTAACTCAGCGGGACCGGCAGCATCTCTGGAGAGAAGGTATGGATGATGTTTCGGCTCGAGCCCCAGGCTGAGCTCGGTGATTGTTTGCCTGCTTCTGCTGCTGTTGGAGGTGAGACGTTGCGCCGTGCCAGGGTCTTGGGCCTGTCCCACTTTGGCCGTCAGTTATGCGACAGGCCGGTGGCGAGCGAAGATTTCATGCAGGACGAAGTCCACACTCCTCCACGCCACTGCACACTCCTCCACACCACTCCATGCGCCTGTCCCGTGCTCCCCACGTGCTAGCAGGTTGCATAAATGGCACGCGAATGACGGCCAAGTGGGACAGGCTCTTTAATGTTCACCCAAGGCGATTAAGAAATTAACATTCCATGCTAAGTGCATAGAACCCATTCCAAGTTTAATGTTTCAAGATATATTGCTTGTAGATGTTTTGAACATCAAAAACCTATAACCTGAACATTTATAAAATAAAAGGCAAATGTCTTGACTGATTTATAAGGAATTGAAACATCAATTTTTAAAGATTTTTTCATGCATTTAAAAACTCACCAAAACCTTCAGGGTCTTCCTCCCACATAGATAGTTCCTCAGGTGTCAAAAGGAAATAATGCGATACCAATCTTTTACAGATTTCAGTTAAAGTTGAATAGTTGAAAAAATATTTTTTAATCTCGTGTGCCTCCAAAGTTTCAGGCTTGCTGGCTAAAATGATATGCAAAATAAATGATATCAGCTATAATATATTGCAACATTAATGTTCCATCTGATTTACGTTGTAGGCAATGGAATGCACTTATGCACCAATTTCTTCACAATTACAGCTACAGATCTCAAGTTAAACAAAATTTCCACTAATTTATGTCGAAAGAAAGTCACAAGGGACCTATTCTGCAACATTTTCATATTTCAGCAAATACCTAAAGGGATTCAAGCCGCTTAAGATAAAGACAAAAAAATATGCGGACTTAAAGATACAAAACAATTGGAGGTGAAATTCTAACACAAATTCATGTGCTAAAGCTTTAACTTTTAAACATTTTCAATAAGGAATGCTATTTTTTAAATGATTCTCAGACATATCCTTGCCCAAAGGAATCAAGGACCAGAGGACATAGGTTTAAGGTGAAGGGGAAAAGATTTAATAGGAATCTGAAGGGTAACTTTTTCACATAAAGAATGGTGGGTGTATAGAATGAACTGCCAGAGGAGGTAACTGAGGCAGGGACTATCCCAACATTTAAGAAACGATTAGACACGTACATGGATAGGACAGGTTTGGACAGATATGGACCAAACACAGGCAGGTGGGACAAGTAGAGCTGGGACATGTTGGCCGGTGTAGGCAAGTTGGGTCCAAGGGCCTATTTCCACGCTGTGTGACTCTATGACTACATTTGAGCCTCACTAGCAATGCACTGAGCATCTATAGTTGCACTCAAGATAGTGGTGCATCTTGTCTCGAATCTGTTCTCAATTTATTGTCTGATCACTACATTAGTAAACACATTGAAATAGCTGTAAAATTTAACAATATTTAAAGGCTGTAGAAATGGAAAAATAAGCTATGAAATACAGGTTGTAATGTCCGTATTATTAAAAAAAATGTGACATTTTTCTCAAAAGGTGAACATTTGATAATGAAAAACATTTCTCAATAGTTACATTCCAGATCTCAAGAATTTCAGTCCAAAACTGATTTAAAAAATCCCAAATTATAAAATGTATTTGTATTGACAATGAAATCTTAGAGAAGGAAAGTGAAAATATGGTACCGACCTTTCAAGGTTCAGGTTCATAAGCAAAGATGAATCCCTTCTGTGCACATAACCACCTCTCCCCACCCACCTCTGTCCCATTCCATTTTTGATAGCTGTTTCTGCTCTGAAAATCTTTTCCCCTTGTCACAAACCACAACCTCTCACTCACACTTGTCCAGGTCAATAATTCTTCCCATTACCCACTGTCTTTTCTCACCCTCACTTCCCCACCCCAACTCCTCCAATCCCCTCAATCTCTCTTTGGCAGTTTCAAGTCCAGAGAACTGTTATCTTTCTTGACACAGCTGAGCCTACGATTTTAACTATTAATAATAAGGACGATTTGTTAATCCTTAAAAATAAATCTGGTTCAGATATCAATGACCAATGTCGAATGGTTTGGACAATTGAGGACTTCAAGCCCCCTTGCCTGAGCAACGCCCGCACTGAAACCTACCCCGATCAAAATTGTAAGCTACATTTGAGACATTTCAGAACTATTTAAATGGTTGGAAATAATTAAAAACATGAAATTCTGCAAATCTGTCAGGGTTAATTCAGGATTTTGATGTCTGGTTATATGAGCATGGAAATCCAAACTTGATTTCAGTTAAATGAGTTAATATTCATCCCTCCTTGTGAAGTATAAGGATTTAAGACAGGCACAAAAGCAATTAGTAACAGTAATAAAACCATTAGATTTATGGAAGATACTTGGCAGCAAACAGACATTGCATGTGGTTCAGAGGGCTGCTTAAGTAATGGGGTCCTGGCTACTGAAATAGTAAAAACTCAGCATGAAAAGTGGTTTCTGGTTCGATAATAGTAGGAGAAAAAAGGATAATGACAGACAGAAAAAGGAAAAACAAAGAAAGGTAGGCAGAAATGACAGAATGAAACATAACATCGTAGTATGAAGTTAGGAAGGACCTAGCCAAGAATTAAAACATAAAAACAGATTCGGGAATTGGCATTCCAAACTAACAAAATATTTTGGTGCAAAAACGTGTACTGAGCACTTAAAATACATAGAGAACAATGAGGATGTTGCAGAATTAACACAATGAAAAGAGAGCCACGGCAGGGCAACAACTTCTCCACTAAAATACAACTGCTCTACTTCAACAAGAAAAAGTACAACAGGATAATCATCATTTTTTTAGCCTAAAACAAACAATACATTTTGGGGTATTATCTTTTTCGGAGGATGAAATTGCTACTTATTTCTATAAGCTGTCAAACATAATTATTTAAAAAGTTATTACTTGCCTTTGAGTTGGAAACAAGAGGCTCCTGTGTCTGTCTTAACTAAGCACATTTAGTTTCAGGTGGAACTAAAATCTGATCTGATTCTCATAATGCCATCTAGTTTATTTTTACACTGATCCTCCCACTAATTAACTTGTTAATGTGGAGGAGAACATGAACGGAAAAGCTCAGATGAAATGACACTGCATGTGAAAGGTAAAAATGTCAAGAAATTGTTTCAGGGCTATTTATAGAAGACTATGAATGTGTGGTCAGGGATTTTAAAATAATTGAGGCTGAAAAGCTTAAAGGAGAACCAGAGAGATAAGTGCAAAAAGTCATGAGAACAGAATTATAGGTCCAATCTGTTACTACATTATGCAGCTGAAACAACTAAATTGACAAAGTGTTAAGTTTATAATTAAAACATTATTCAGAAGTGATGCCTGGAAATGAAGCATACAGATAAAAGTGCACAAGCAAAATTTCTAATAAGTTCTTACCTAAATGTTTTACATTCAATTTATGTTTGAGAGATTGACACATTGAGATTGAAACAATTTCCTTAGTAAGGGAACCATTAACAAGTTAAAATTCATCAATTTAAATATAAAATATTGTGTTTACTGTTGCAATGCAGTAACAAGTAGCAAAAGATAAATTGTGTAAGGCATGTTTCACGAAGAAGCTTCTCAGAAACACAAAAAATGAAACTAGAGTAATAGATGATTTTGGGCAAATAAAATCTGAGAGTATCTTCACCAGGACTTCAGGAGTTCAACAAGGTGGCTCACTACCAACTTTGCAAGGGTGATTCAGGAGGGGCAACACATACTGGCCTCAGTACCAACACACAAAGCCCAGAAAATGAGAAGACAAGATAGAAAATAGGTAACATTATACAAATGATGGTTGTATAACACTATTCTTTGTGATGGAAAGGGTACGACAGTGAAAACTCAGCACAGAATAAATAAGACTGAGGCTGCAAACACAATGGTGCAACTTGAGCTAGTAGCCAGGGAAATAGATGATTCATATTACACAGAAGACTCTATAATAATGGTTTCAATCTTCTCAGTGTCAATTTTAGTAACTGGAAATCAAAACATTAGGAGTAAGAGAAGGGCAATTGGTTCAGGAGACAGATAGCAGTAGGGAACCAGTATAGAGATGCTGTCTAGTTGACTGAGTTACTCTAGCATTCCACAAGGATCGGGGCTGAGACCACCATTAATGTAAATTAGTTGGACTTGGATAACAATCTCTAAATTTTTAACAATGGCATCAAGCTCAAACAAATAATATGGATGAAAGAATGCAACTGCATACATAAAAACACATTTATAAATATGGAATATGTTTGGAGTAAATATATTTGAAAGTAGTTGTGAAGTGGTGCATTTTAAAAATTGAGGCCAAACACTACTTTAATAATAACGTTTATATGGGAAAGAATAGCAGGAGGATCAGGGAGGCCTTATGTAGTAGTTTAATGCCATACAAAGTGCTCCAGGCATTGGGGTTTATTTCTGAAGATATAGAACTGAAAAGCAACAGTCACATTAAACTCTACAGAACCTTCATGCACCCAACATGGTAAAGATCATAGAGACACCAAGAGACGCACAATACAATGATTTACTAGAAGTATGCCATAATTCAGAGATCAGACAGGACTGAACAGGCTGTGGCTCTTTCCGAGTTAATGTAATGCAGCTCTCCAAGATAATGCACATAATGCCATGTACCATTGCGCATTATAATAACTGCATGATATGAAAAATTAATACATTTGTCAATATTATGCTTAAATTAATTTCATCCACTTTATGGTTTACCCAGTATTTATGCTGCAAATCTTTCAAATTAATACTTCAAGAACAGAACCTTTTCTCCTCAGAAATGTTTGTAATTCTCCAACAGTTGCATGTCACTCGGTAAATTTTGGAGAGCACAGTAGAATATATCCGAATATGCATCCTACTGTAAGTTATTTACTACAACACATGTAACCAGAGATAGAATATGATGAAATCACTTTGAGAAGAAAGGTTGAAAAATATCTTCATGGAGGAGGAATAACAAGCAACATACATGGAATTAAATGTACCTTCAGTGTTCTTTGCTGGCTTGTAAGCATCATTTTTGACAATCATTTTAATGAGGTTCATGCACTGAACAATGAACCGCTCAAACACCACACCTTCACCAGCGCTTGTAAATGTGTAGCTAACTGCAAATTCCAATGATCTCCGAATCAACGAGATGAAAGAAAATGGGTGATAATCCAAAAAGTCCAAAAGCTGCAATCAGTAAAATAGACAACATATTTTTGTGTCAGTATATAGGGCAGAAGACTAAATTATAAGCCAGCATTATATATCAATTTGTTAATTATAGTTTTCCAAAAAAAGTAAAGAAATTCAGAAATATGATAAATGTTTCCAATGTGAAGACCTTATTTTTTATCATTTAATAATTATAATCACAAATCTCACTTGATCTAAACAGTCTGTAGCTGTTTGGACAGCCACATAATTCCAATTCTGGCACTCACTTGTCGGGGGAAAAAAAGTGTGGAATGAGTAAAGCTTTCAACCTATTTTGCATGGTTCATTTTTATACCCTATTTTTATATTACCATTTCAGGCAGCTGGCTGCTGCAGAATGTAACAGGATCCATGGATGGCGAGCTCTCAGATCAGGAGGAGATGGCTCTGGAATCTTACATCATCATACACCCTCTATGCTGGACTTCAGGTGCAATCAATGGCTTTTGATTGATTACATAAAAGGGTGCAGTAGACAACAAAAGGACTTCAGGGTGACACTGCCCTTTTTTTTTGCATACATTTCAAGATTTGATGTTTCATTAAAGGATGGAATGATTTGATGTTTAATTATAAGATGAAGATGGGATTAGCTGGTTTCAAACACAGTAGAAGGAAAATTTCAATTAGGAGCACACAATTGGGTGCTGAGTACTATTATTCTTTAACACTGAAACCAGCCTTTAGTTTTCCTGGTTGCTTCTGATTCTCTATAAGATATGAGATTCTACTAATCTCATATCTTATATATTCCCTATGTAGAGGTCTTTTGACTCATTGCATTAATTCCCTCTCTTAAAGTATACCTTGTAAATTATTCTCTTTCACCTGCCCACCAACTCCCCCATTATTCCCCTGCAACTCATCTACTATAACTTACGCCAGCCAATTAACATGCCAACACTTCTTTAGGGTGTGGGAATTTTCAAAGCACCCAAGAGAAATGCACAAAGATAGGGAGAATATACAAACGTCAAACTGTTTTTATTAGCATTGGGAAAAACCAAAGGTTTTTACTCAGAATTTATTTTAATCCTCTCCAAAATTCAGGTCACTGTGCTTAAAGCTATGGTTTGCTGTAGCTTTGTGGTTTATGAGGTCAAATAGTTAAGTATCAACCATGATTCCACTTACAGTGTCTGTAATCACACAGAGGCAAATGCAACATACATCCTTCCCTAAAGGGTTTAGAATGTCTATCGCTTAAAGTCTTGACAATATGCATTTCTTGATTTTTCATAGTTTAGGCAACCAAAATTTCAATTTCTTGGCTGCTGCAGAGAAATCTGAAATCATCTCCAGATTGTTTGTTCAGGTTTCTGCATTACAAGTCTGATAAATTCATCATTATGCCAGTGTGCCCAATATTACTATTACAAAAACACATTCAGTAAGTGTCGGTCTGATCTCTGTGTTAATCCTTAAAAAAATCTCATAACTCAATGACAAGTGATAATAATATTCAATTTAATATTTAACTATATTTATTTATTTTTGTCACTTAAATTTTTATTGATTTTTAAGAGATATTTTCAAAACAGTGCAACATCATCACCATAAATAAAACAAAGTAAGAAAAATAGCAATCAAGAAAATAAGTAGATGGGGGGGGGAGAAAAAAGGAAAAAAAGTCAATAAATAAAAAAATTGGAATAAGACCGTGTGGTTCACTTACCAAATTAAAAAAAGAAAAAACATTACATTGATTCGTTATCTGGAGATAATTCAACATTCATACAAACATACCATCTAGTTCTATATAACGCAATCTTCCTAGCTCGGCATTTATCTAATTGGTGTCATGGCTCAAATAAACAGTCCATTTTTCCCAGATCTTCTCAAATGAATTCTCCTTGACTCTCAAGGAATATGTCAATTTCTCCATATTAAAGATATCTCGCACAATTTCTAACCACTTTTCCTGTTTTGGACTTTTTCCATTAAGCCACTGCCTGGTAATGGCCTCGTTACGTGCTGCAAGCAAAGCTTTAATCAAATATGTATGTATCTTCTATTTTTACACTATGTTTAATACGCCCCAGATACATCACAGGGCAGGTACTTGGGATTTTATAACCCAAGATATTATTTACAGCTGCATTAACATTTTCCCAGTATGGCCTTATCTTTGCACAGTTCCAGAAAATATGCGAGTGGTCTGCCTCCGTACTCCCACACAGCCTCCAACAATGTTGTTGGACAGCAAGTTGTCTGCTTTTTATTTTGAGTGTTATAAAAAAGCGAGATAGATTCTTCCAGCAAAATTCTCTCCATACTAGTGAGCTTGTGGATGAACATTGTGTTTCACACATTTGATACCATTCTTCTTCTGTTATTTGAATCTTTAATTCTGCTTCCCATTTTGTTTTTATGTAGAGCGTTGATTCTCCCCCGCTCTCCACCAGAGCTTGGTAGAAAGCAGAGATGACCCGAAACCCCTTCTGTTTGTATGCATCCACTATCACCTTGATCACATTATTTGAAGTTTCATCTAGTTCTGGCCTTATCTCTTTTATAAAGTAGTCTCTTAATTGCAAGTATCTAAAACAATCTTTGTTTTCGAGACCATACTTTGACTTTAATCTTGGAAGCTCATAAACTCGCCATTTTCTGAAACTGCATACATTGCCATTATGCCTTTTTGTGCCCATTTTTTGAATTTTGAATCATAAACCCCTAGCTTAAACTTTGAGTCATATGTGAACCACTTCAATGTGTGAACCCCTCTTTTTAAATTTGTATTTTTCCACTATAACATTCCATATTTCTAATGTAAATGCTACTATTGGATCCATAGCATGTCTCAAAGTCCCTCTCAGATATTTGTCTCCCACCAAAATCTGGGTCTGGTAACCCTGTATCTCCCTTTCCATTTCTTTCCATCGAGATTCATAATCAGGTCTACACCAACAAGCCAGAGGTCTGAGGAGCTGCATAAAAGTATTTCTTCAGATTTGGTAAAGTCATTCCACCCTTGCTTTTCGGCAGTTGAAGTGTTGTTAGTTTTATTCTTGTTTTTTTGCTATTCCAAATGAATCTAGAGATCATTTTATCCCAGGCTATGAATTTATCTCGGAGAACATTAATTGGGAGAGATTGGAATCAATATAGTAGTTTAGGTAGGATATTCATTTTTACCGTTTGTATTCTGGCACTGAAGTCTAGAGGAAGGGTCGACCACCTCTCAACATCCTTTTTGATGTTTTCTTCAATTTTGTTATAATTAGTTTCAAACAAGTTGGAAAGTGTTTTGGTTATAGTTACACCAAGATACTGCATCGTTTTAGAGTTCCATTTCAGATTATATGCATCTCTGATTTGTTGGGATGGAGAATAATTGAATGAAAGAATTTGTGTTTTTGTTATATTCAATTTATACCCCGAGTAGTATCCATATGTTTGAAATAGGTTCATTAGATTTGGGAAACATATATCTGGTCGTTCAAGAAAAATAATGATATCATCAGTGAAAAGACCAATTATATGTTCTTTCCCCCCTATTTTGACCCCCTGCAGGTCTTCTCTCTGCCTTATTGCTTGTGCAAAGGGTTCAATATACAAAACGAAGAGAGTAGGAGAAAGACAGCATCCTTGCCTTGTGCCCCTCTCTAACTGGATCCTTTTTGATATGTTTCCATTTACCTTAATCCTAGCTGTAGGCTCCTGATATATTGTTTTAATACACCGAATTGCATCTTCATTGAAACCAAATCTCCTCAGTACTTCATATAAGAATACCCAACTAACATTATCAAAGGCTTTTTCTGCATCTAAACTGACCAGGATCATACTTGTATCTTTTTTTTAAGCATTATCCACAATGTGGAGGGTTCTTCTAATATTATCCTGTGTTTGACGCCCCCGAATAAATCCAGTTTGGTCTTCATTAATCAGATCTGATACAAAAGTCTCAAGTCTTTTGCAAATGATTGAGGTAAATAGTTTGTAGTCTACATTTAAAATTGAGATTGGCCTGAAATTTTTACATTGCTCTTTGTCTTTGCCTTCCTTGGGTAAAATGGTGATAATTGCTTCCTTCCATGATGGGGGAGCCCTGCCCTCTTTAAGGGTTCAGTGAAAGCAAGACAGGAGCAGAGGTGTTAGCTCTTTCTTAAAGGCCTTGTACCATTCTGGTGGAAACCCATTGCTGCCTGGTGATTTACTAACCTTGAGTCTACTGATTGCAGCTTCCAGCTCCTTAACCGGAAATTGTGACATAATGGTATTATTTTGTGTCTCACCAATGGATGGCAGATCAAGTGAGTTAAGAAAACTTCTCATTGTCCTTTCATCAGCTGATGGTGGTTTAGAATAGAGTTTCTTATAGTATTCTTCAAATATTCTTTCTATCTCATCTGGCTCATGTGATAATTGATTGGTTTTAGGATCTCTTATTTTATGAATTGTA
This sequence comes from Okamejei kenojei, assembly GCA_035221665.1. Taxonomy (NCBI): domain Eukaryota; kingdom Metazoa; phylum Chordata; class Chondrichthyes; order Rajiformes; family Rajidae; genus Okamejei; species Okamejei kenojei. Next base: position 125,779,282 of record CM069131.1, read on the forward strand.
TTGGAGGCCTGCTGTTTACGCAGGCGTCTGGCCAGGAGTCTAGTTGCTTTTGGACCTGCTTCATAATATTTAATTATATTGATGTACAACCACCACCAAATTATGGGGGTTTGCTCCTCGAAAACAGGCTGTATCGTGATTTTCCATAACTTAAAGCTACGTTATTTGCATTTGTCAAGAAGCAAAACTTGGAAAGAAAAATTGTGTTGATTGATTTTTCCATAGCTTAAACGGCAGTGACTAGTGGTGTGTTACAGAGATCGCCACTGAGCCCTTTGTTGTTCGTCATTCTTTTATCGATTTGGATACGGTAGAAGACCTTTCAGTCAACACCACAATAGGAGACAGCAAAGGAGATTACCAAAAATTATATTAGGACCATGATCAGCTGGGTAAGTGGGCCGAGGAATGGCAAATGGTGTTCAAATGCAGATAAGTGCAAAGTGTTGCATTTTGGGAAGTCAAAGCATGGACAGACTTCCACAATGAATGGTAGGGCCCTGAAGAACAAGTACATAGTTCACCAAAAATGGTGATACAGGCAGACAGAGCAGTCAGAAGGCATCTCCTGACTGTACTTAATGCCCTTCATCAGTCAGGGCATAAAGTACAGAAGTTAGAACATTATGTTGCAGCTGTACGTTGGTAAGGCTGCATTTGGAGTATCTAGTGTCCAGTTTTGATTCCATGCTATTGGGGAAAGAAAATCCTTAAGCTGGAAAGAGTGCAGTTACAAGAATTTTGCCAGAACACATGGGCCTAAGTTATAGGGAGCGATTGGGCAGGCTAGGACTTTATCATGGACAAGCTGGGCCAAAGTGCTGATTTCCATGCTGTATGACTCTATTACTGTAATAATCACCATCCCGTGTTCATAACCTTCAACCTGAAATGTTAACTTTGTTTCCCTTTCCACGATTCTGCCTTGAAATGCAGAATGTTTCCAGCATTTAGCGGTGCCCTTTAATCTACTTTCTGTTGCTTCCAAGCATAACTGCCAGTGGATGCATCAGACTTATTTGGATTACAAAATAAAATTAAGTCCTCACCACTTTAGTGAACAGGATAATAGTCTTCTCCAGCTTTTCACTGCAAGAGCTCTCTGCATTGATTTGCCGACCTACAAAAAGGGCAAAATAATACAGGGTATTCAAAATAGCATTGTCATAATTAAACAAATTTAAAGGAAATCCATACAATAGATTTGCAATGAATATTGAATTCTCTGATATTATAATACCAAAGCTTCTTTTCGTTTCTCAAAACAGAAAATCACACTAGATTATAATTGACAACTGACAACAATCCTTTTCAAAAATTCTGCACCTCATGAACTTACAGACTTCTTTGCCACTAAGACTCAAAACAAATTAGCCAAGTGATCGCTCAAGTGACAGTGAGGCATCACTCCTGGATGAGCTCAATGCATTTTACACTTGCTTCATAAAGGAGATCAGCAACGCACCTTCCACTGTTACCCACGACCATCCCTTCGATGAAGACAGGTTCGTAGATCCGACTCTTCCCTCCTGAAGTCAACAATTAGCTCCTTAGTCTTGAGAGCAAGATTGTGTTCTGACAGATTTTTATTCACATTTTTAATTTATTTCCTGTACTCCAACCCATCATTATCCGTTATTCGTCCATCAGTGGTATGATCCGTGAAATTCAAGATGGTGTTGGTGATGGATCTGGCTACACGGTCAGGGGTATGGAGTCTTTAGAATAAGCGACTGAGCTCGCAGCCTTGATGTGCTCCTGTGTTGATGGATATTGAGGAGGACGCCTTGTCGCTAAATCGTACAGATAATAGTCTGCCAATGAGAAGGTCGAGGGTCCAATTCCATAAGGATGAGCAGAGACTCAGTTCCCCGAGTTAGATAATACGTTTGGAAGGGATGATGGTGTTGAAGAGAGCTGCAGTCAATGAACAGCAACGTGACGTATGTTTTCTTATTATCCAAGTGGTGCAGCGGAGAGTGGTGAGACAGCAAAATTGCTGTAAAGAAGTGTTAATGACACATGCAACCGCAAGAAATGCAACACTTGTCCCTTCACCTCCCCCCTCCACCTCCCCCCTCCACTCCTTTCAGGGACCCAAGCAGTCCTTCCAGGTCCGACAGAGGTTCACCTGCACCTCCTCCAACCTCATCTACTGCATCCGCTGCTCCAGATGCCAGATGATCTATATCGGTGAGACCAAGTGGAGGCTTGGCGATCGTTTCGCCGAACACCTCCGCTCGGTCCGTAAAAACCAACCCGACCTCCCGGTGGCTCAGCACTTCAACTCCCCCTCCCATTCCGTATCCGACCTCTTGGTCCTGGGCCTCCTCCACAGCCAGAGTGAGCAACACCGCAAGTTGGAGGAACAGCACCTCATATTCCGCTTGGGGAGTCTGCATCCTTTGGGCTTGAACATTGAATTTTCTCAATTCTGTTAACCCTTGCTGTCTCCTCCCCTTCCCACCTCTCCCTCAGCCCTCGGGCCCTGGCATTCCCTCTATCTCTATATCCCTCCCCCACCCTAGTCGCACTAGCTTCTCATTTTCACACCACAAACAGCTTACAATGGCTTGTTCCCTTTATCATCGATACTTTTTTGCATATCTTTCATTCATTGTTCTTTATCTCTCCACATCACCATCTATATCTCTCATTTCCCTGATCCCTGACCAGTCTGAAGAAGGGTCTCGACCCGAAACGTCGCCTATCTCCTTCGCTCACCCGCTGAGTTTCTCCAGCTTTTTGTGTAACCCTGTTAATGACACTTAGTCGTTTTAACTTCTTATAAAGTATTTTACTAAGAATACATGCAGTGACCATGGCATTGGCATCCGCAAGGTACAGCATCGTAAATTAGACTGCCTCTAGCTAATTGCATACCACTAGATGGCATAGTGAAAACCAGGAATGGATCATGGATCGGGTTGGCAATAGCAAAACCAGACATGGATCAAATCAGCAATAGTTATTGAGCTACATCCTCCTTCTTAAGCTTTAGCCCCATAAGCTAAATACTTAGCACGCAAAAACATCATATACATAGATGTAAAAATTAACTACAAACTACAGTGAAGCGGCAGAGGATGCAATCTAAAATACGAGAAAGTAATGGCAGTTGGAGTCCAAAGATAGTCCTTGTATCTGGGATTCGGCCCTTCGACCTTTCCCGCACGTATTTGGTATGGCCCCCCCAGTGGTACTCTTTACAGGTGATGCCACCACCGGTATAACCTTCACAGGGAGTTTCATCACCGGTGATGGCTTCACCGGCACAGGTTTCGCGGGGGATTTCTCGACAGGCCTGACAGGAGACACCATCAGCACCGGCCCCACTGGCACACTGCTGATCCCAGAACTGCTCACGGTCTGCTGTTACATGTCCATTGTTTAAACAAGCATTTCCATCTTCTGTCCACAACACGTCATCTGGGTCATCTGTAAAATCGTATAGGACTTGCTGCGATGGCACCGGTTCATTCACTGGTAGGATATGTCCGGTTTGTCTGTAAAGACCTCCTTCCGACTGAATCAAATAGGATCTTGGCTCTGGGCATATCTCCTTGACTGTGCCCATGATATCATACCCCTTATGGGTCTGCAGCCAGACAGTCGGTCCCTCTGCCAACAGTGTGAGTGGACGACTGGATCGATCATAGCACACCTTTTTAGTCAGCCTTTTATGGTGCAGCTGTGCCTGAACTACCTGAGGCTCATAGACCCGAGGTTGAAATAATTACTTTGAGATGGGAAGAGTGGTACGGGTCTGTCTGGACATGAGCCATTGAGCCGGAGAATCGAGCGTGCAATCGCGTGGAATATTGCGGAGATTGAGGAGATCCGGGAATATGTCAGACCCGGCGCTGCTAGACATGTCTAGGACCTGTTTTGCACTGCGGACAGCACATTCTGCCAGTCCATTTGACTGAGGATATTCTGGATATTCTGGAATACTGGTGATATGCTTAAAGTCCCATAGCTTTGCAAAGTCTTTAAAAAGCTGGCTCGGGAACAGTCCAGCATTGTCGGACTTGAGGGTATGAGGCGTCCCATGAACCGAGAAATGTCTTCTTAGTTTCAGGATGACTGCCGCTGCAGAGGTAGAGCGAAGCAAATCAATTTTGTACCACTTTTGTAAGAGTCTACCAAGACCAGCTATTGATATGCATGCCAGTCAGAAATGCCACTAGGGACCAAGGCAGGTCAGGGACAGGGTGCAGTTCTTTTTGCTGGTGTGGTGTCATACTGTTGCACACCACACAGGACTTCACCCTCTGGTAAATGTAATCCAACATAGCAGGCCAGAAAAACATGCTCTTTTCAATTCAATTCAATTCAATTCAAATTTAATGTCATTGCACAGATACAAGTATGGGTACAACGAAAGTGTCAGTACGTAGTGATAGCAATTTTTTTAGATAAATACAGATAAATAAATACAAATGTGGGAATCTATCGGCGGGACTCCCGAGTTCAGCAGTGCGATCGTGTTATTGTAGAAGCTACTCCTCATCCTGGTGCGGGACCTGAGGCTCCTGTACCGCCTCCCCGATGGTAGGAGGGCAAACAGTCCATGGTTAGGGTGGGAGGGGTCCTTGATGATCTTCCCAGCCCGTCTCAGACACCGTTTTCGGTGGAGGGCATCCAAAGCAGGGAGCGGGGCACCGATGATGTGCTGGGCGGTTTTCACCACCCGTTGTAGTGCCTTCCTGTCTGCTACGGTGCAACTGCTGTACCATACCGTAAAGCAGGTGGTCAGGATGCTTTCGATGGTACAGCGGTAAAAGTTGGTCAGGATCTGGGGGGACAGGTGGGCTTTTTTGAGCCTCCTCAGGAAATAAAGGCGCTGCTGCGCCTTTTTGACCAGCTTGGAGGTGTTGAGGGACCAGGACAGATCCTCCGAGATGTGTACCCCGAGGAATTTGTAGTTGGAGACCCGCTCCACCTCATCCCGTTTAATTATGGATGGGGGTGTGTCTGCCCCCTCTGTTCTTCCTGAAGTCGACAATGATCTCCTTCGTCTTTTGGGAGTTAAGGACGAGGTTGTTATTGGCACACCAGGTTGTCAGGTGCTGGACCTCCTCCCTGTAGGCTGACTCGTCGTTATCGCTGATCAGTCCTACCACCGTGGTGTTGTCGGCAAATTTTATGATGGCGTTGGAGCTAAACTTAGGGATGCAGTCATGGGTGAAGAGAGAGTAGAGGAGAGGACTGAGCACACGGCCTTGTGGCACGCCAGTGTTCAGTGTTATAGTGGAGGAGGTGAGGTTGTTGATCCTAACAGACTGGGGTCTGTTAGTGAGGAAATCCAGTGTCCAATTACAGAGGGAAGTGGAGATGCCAAGACCGCTGAGTTTGGTGATCAAGCTAGCGGGTATGACAGTGTTAAAGGCGGAACTGAAGTCGATGAACAGCAGCCTGATGTAGGTGTTATTGCTGTCCAGGTGGGTCAGGGCAGAGTGTAGGGCCGCAGATATGGCGTCTTCTGTTGACCTATTGGTCCGGTAGGCAAACTGATGGGGGTCCAGTGTGGGGGGGAGGCTGGCTTTGAGGTGAGCCAAGATCAGCCGCTCGAAGCACTTGGCGATGACAGGGGTGAGTGCCACTGGCCGGAAATCATTGAGACTCCCTGTCGCTGATTGTTTGGGCACTGGCACAATGGTAGATGTCTTGAGGCAAGTGGGGACGACACCCTGGGCCAGTGACAGATTGAAGATGTCAGTGAGGACCAGGGATAGTTTGTCCAGCACATGCCCTGAGCACCCGCCCGGGGATGCCATCGGGGCCGGCAGCTTTGTGCTCATTCACCTTGCTCAGTGCATCCTGAACAGCAGAGGTGGAGAGACTGAGGGGTTGTTCATGCGGGGGTGGAGCAACTTTGATGGCAGGAGTTTTGTTGTCCCGGTCGAAGCGGGCGTAGAAATAGTTTAGCTCGTCAGGAAGGGAGGCATTGTCTGGGGGGGGAGTGTTAACTTTATGGTAATCGGCAATGGATTTGATTCCTTGCCACATGCGCCTGGGGTCAGAGTTATTTCGGAAATGCTCCTCGATCCGCCGTTTGTGATTGAGTTTAGCATTCCTAATTCCCTTTTTCAGATTGGCCCTGGATGAGCTGTATCCCTCAGCATCGCCAGATTTAAAAGCGGCGTCGCGAGCCTTCAGCAGGAGTCTGACCTCCCTGTTCATCCACGGCTTCTGGTTAGGGAAGGTCTTTATTACTTTGTGTGTAGTGACGTTGTCCGTTGCTCGTTGCCTTGGAACCGGGATGCTCTTTGCTCGTTGCACGGTTGCCTTGGAACCGGGATGCCCTCCGTGTACTGCGTACCCTCCGGGTATTGCGTACAGTTTTGCCTTCCTAATCTGAGGAAAGACATTCTTGCCATAGAGGGAGTACAGAGAAGGTTCACCAGACTGATTCCTAGGATGGCACGACTTCCATATGAAGAAAGACTGGATAGACTCGGCTTGTACTCGCTGGAATTTAGAAGATTGAGGGGTGATCTCATAGAGACTTACAAAATTCTTAAGGGGTTGGACAGGCTAGATGCAGGAAGATTGTTCCCGATGTTGGGGAAGTCCAGGACAAGGAGTCACAGTTTAAGGATAAGGGGGAAGTCTTTTAGGACCGAGATGAGAAAATCGTTTTTCACACAGAGAGTGGTGAATCTGTGGAATTCTCTGCCACAGAAGGTAATTGAGGTCAGTTTGTTGGCCATATTTAAGAGGGAGTTGGATGTGGCCCTTGTGGCTGAAGGGATCAGGGGGCATGTAGAGAAGGCAGGTACAGGATATTGAGTTGACTGATCAGCCATGATCATATTGAATGGCGGTGCAGGCTCGAAGGGCCGAATGGCCTGCTTCTTCACCTAATTTCTATGTTTCTACAGCGTCAAAGTATCCCTGCTGGAGCAATGCCGGGATCACAGCTTTGTGGCCCTTCTTGATGACTCCACCATCAATGACAAGTTTGTCTCTGATGGGAAAGTAAGACTGAACAGCAGGCAGAAGCATGGGCTTGCTCGGCCACCCGTGAGTGATGATCGAGGTGAGCGTCTGCAGATTGGCGTCCTCTGCCATGCGAGCCACCAAAGTATCCAGACATGATTTTTTTTCTTATAAAGTATATTATTAAGAATACATGCAGAGACCATGGCATTGGAATTCGCAAGGTACAGCATCGTAAATTAGACTGCCTCTAGCTAATTGCGTACCACCAGATGGCATAGTGTAAATCCGGCATGGATCATGGATCGGGTTGGCAATAACAAACCAGACATGGATCAGATCAGCAATAATGATTGATCTACAATTGCATCCCCTGTTAATCTGTTGTGATGGTAGGCAAACTGTTATGGTGGTAGATAGATTGCAGTGGGTCCAGATCCTTGAGGCAGGAGTTGATATGTGAAGCAATCAATACATTTGCCGTTAATTAGCTCTTGTTCATGCTCAGCAAACCAGTCCCATATAATCTTGTTCGAAAAGCCAAGCGTCTCCACCGATTGGTAGACTTTGGACAGCCTTTCCTTTTGGGGACACTCTACAGCTCCTGTACACTAGGAATCAACTGGTTGTTTGTGAGGTAATTTTTGCTTTCTTTGTGTGGTTCCTGGGACATTTAACACTGATCTTCTTTTGGCAATGCTTTCGGTGATTCTCTTTCTCGATGGTGAAGCTCACTGTGTGAAGACAGAATCCCACTTCTGGATTGTCCCTGCAGAAGAATTAGTACTCACCACTTAGTACTTGGTCTATCCATCCTTTACCTGTCATGTCTCACCGAGGGCGGCAAAGTTATGTCTAAGCAAATGAGCTTCTAAGCTATTACAGCAGGTCTGCTGGGAAGTCATCCAAAACTTCATATTGTGAAGCAATGTCTTAATCCAGTGCCAGGGAAAATCAAAATGACTGGAGATCACGCTCTGTGGTATGACAATGCACTACTCAGATGAAGCATTGCTTCCCCTGCATTTGGAGAGTTGTAGAGTGAATCTGTGGAATTCTCTTCCACAGAAGGCAGTGGAGGCCAATTCACTGGATGTTTTCAAGTGAGAGGTAGATTTAGCTCTTAGGGCTAATGGAATCAAGAGGTATGGGGAGAAAGCAGGAACGGGGTACCGATTTTGGAAGATCAGCCATCAACCGGAAGATCTTCGGCAGAGCTGGCTCGAAGGGCCAAATGGCCTATTCCTGCACCTATATGTTTCTATATGGTGATAGCATTGTTAGCTTTCCTAATTCCTGACTATACCTGCACACCAGACTTTTTTAAATCATGCATTACCTCTCAGCAACCTCTTCTTGTTTAGGTAACATTTTCACTTTCCTGCTAAAATGGACAGTTTTACATTGTTTTTCTCATATCTGGCTATTTCCCAGATTTATATGCACTCTAGAAGCAGAAAACATCAGTGGGAAGAAACATTTTACTTTAACAGCCCACGGGTGTGTGTTACAAATCTAATTATTTCAAATTGGTAGACACAAATCCCAAAGGAAAAGACTGATATATTTTCCTCACTATAACACGGTAAAGACACAAATTGACAATCATTACACTTAACTTAAAGAGTTAACATCTGTCATCTATTTTGTTTACATTTTGTTAGAGAGTGCCTTAAAAGTTAACAAATCATTATTAAATTAATTTATCAATTTCTGTTCACATTTACTGCTTCCATCATGTAGCAATGAATGTAAAATTCTCCAAATATTACACATGCCACTGTCATACTGCAAGGTTATGAATCGTCCCTTTGGTTCACCAGGTCCATGCTGACTAAGGTGCTCCCCATTGTCCCGCCTTTAGCCCATATTCCATTGAACCTTTCTGATCCATGTACCTAAGTGTATTTTAAAATATTGTGACTGTGCTGCCTCTATCACTTCCTTGGGAAGCTCCATACACCTACCACCATTTGTGAAAAAACATGAACCTCGGGTCTGCTTTAAAACTATCCTTCCTCACCTTAAAAGTACGCCCAATTCCCCATAATATGCCTCAAGGTGACTATATTCTAGCATAAACATACTTACGGCATTCCAGGAATTGTTTTAACCTCTCGAAAACAGTGTTCAGAAATCCCTGTAGAATTATGAGGGGCAGAGAAAACACCAGAAATTAATACTGACAAGTATAGATGTATTCATCTTTGTAACAAGAACTCTTCCGTTTCTAAGAGATGCATCAATGCAGGTTTGTGATATTAATAATATAACTAGATTAACTTTGTTGATCTTTTGAAATATGTTTTGAAGTGCAGACTGTGCCAATAAATATCTCCAAATAAACAAAGCCATGTGAAAAATACATACCATTAGTTCTAAATTCTTGTGCGGTTCCACAAAGCCATGTGATGTGAGCTTGCGGAGAACTGTAGAGAAAGAAATACATAAAGTGAAACATAGAAACATTGGTAACATGTTGGATGAGAACACAAGAAAATAGGAGCATGGGTAAGCAACACAGCTCCACACATCTGCTCAAACATTCAATTCATGGCCAATCTGCCAGAGTCATATAGTTGTACAGCAGAGAAACAGACTCTTCGGCCCAACTTGTCCATCACGAACCAAGATGCCCCATCTATGCGAATCCCACCTTCCTGTTTGGTTCATATCACTCAAACCTTTCCTATCCCCGTATCTGCCCAAATATCATTATAGTACCTGCCTCAACAACCTCCTCTGGCAGCTCGTTCCATATAGCCACCACCCTCTGTGAAATGGTTGCCTGTCAGATTTCTATTAAAGAGACCATTCTTCAGACCTGAAGACTGAGTCTGAAGGGTCTCGACCCGAAACGCCACCCAGTGGCTGTGGGTGGGCGGAGAGACCAGGCTGTCCCCAACTCTGCTCCACATGGCCCCGTGCGTGTGTGTGTGTGCTGCCAACCCACAGCCCGTCACAGTGCGGCCGCACGGGGGAGACGAGGCGGAGGGTGGCCGTGGGAGAGTGGGGGCTGTCCCGAGGGATACGCTCCTTTGGCCGCTTACAACTTGGTGCTCAGGTTCAGAGTGCCCAGTCACCCTCCAGCCCAGGGCAGTCTTGTGTGGGAAAATGACCCCCAACCTCCCGTCTCCCCCGGCCAGTGATGTGATGGATGCGGGGATCTGGATCAATCGCTGACTAGTCCCACCCCCCCCCCCCCCCCCCCCCCCCCACCTCCCGGTGACATCATGTCCGTTATTTGGCTTTTCGGCACAGCGGCCTTTCGGTGAGTTGGTTTCTAGGCAACGCTGCCTTTCGGTTAGTTGCCGTTTCGGCATGGCGGCCTTTCGGTGAGCTGGCTTTTAGGCGTCCCAACCTTTCGGTTAGTTGGCTTTTCGACGCCCCGCCTTTTCGGTTAGTTTGCTTTTCGGCTTCGTACGCTTTCGGTTATTTGGCGTTTCGGCTTTGTTTCCGTTCGGTTATTTGGCTTCAACTTCTTTGCTTCGGCTTCTCGTCTTTCGACGCCATGTCCGGGTACCGTCCTGACCTCCCATCTACTTATTGGAGACCTTGAAGACCTTCTTGCACTAAACATTATACCCTTCATCCAGTATCTGTACACTATGCAGCTTGATTGTAATCATGTATAATCTTTTCATTAACTGGATAGCACGCAACAAAAAAAGCTATTCACGGTATATGTGACAATAATAAACCAAACTATCTTCGTCATCAAACGGTTCAGGAATATCCTAGGATAATGCAAGATATGGATTTTTACTTCAAATCATACCATACAAAATTTGGTTATCAAGGGGAAAGAGAAATGGAAGAATGAATTTATTGTGGCAAATCATAATCATAATCATAATTTATTAGCCTAGTATGTTTTGCAACATACGAGGAATTTGATTTGCCATACAGTCATACCAATAAAAAGCAACAGAATCACAAAATACATTTTAACATGAACATCTCATGAACTCGTCAAGTCAAGAGAGTTTATTGGCATGTGTCCCAGATAAGACAATGAAATTCTTGCTTGCTTCAGCACAATAGAATTTTGTAAACAAAAATACAGAACAGTTCAGTTCAATATACACATAAATAAGCAGATGAAGTGCAATAGGCTGTAACAGTTCAGGGTCTGTTTGTTGGCGAGTTTAATAGCCTGATGGCTGTGGGGAAGAAGCTGTTCCTGAACCTAGATGTAACAGGTTTCAGATCCCTGTACCTTCTGCCCGATGGTAGCGGAGAGATGAGTGTGTGGCCAGGATGGTGTGGGTCCTTGATGATGTTGACAGCCTTTTTGACGCAGCGACTGCAATAGATCCCTTCGGTGGTGGGGAAGTCAGAGCCGATGATGGACTGGGCAGTGGTTACAACTTTCTGCATCCTTTTCTGCTCCTGGACCCTCATGTTGCCGAACCAAGCCACCATGCAACCAGTCAGCATGCTCTACTGTGCACCTGTAGAAGTTCGAGAGAGTCCTCTTTGACATGCCAACTCTCCGTAGTCTTCTCAGGAAGTAGAGGCACTGATGTGCTTTCTTTATGATTGCATCAGTGTGCTGGGACTAGGAAAGATCTTCGGAAATGTGCAGCCCAGGAATTTGAAGTTCTTGACCCTTTCCACCATCGCCATGTAAATGGGATTGTGGGTCCCTATCCTACCCCTTCCAAAGTCCACAATCAGTTCCTTGGTTTTGCTGGTGTTGAGAGCGAGGTTATTGTGTTGGCACCATTTGGTCAATCGGTTGATCTCACTTCTATACTCTGACTCGTCCCACAACAGTGGTGTTGTCGGCGAACTTGATGATGGAGTTCGCACTATGTCCGGCTACGCAGTCATGAATATAGAGTGAGTAAAGCAGAGGGCTGAGCACGCAGCCTTAAGGTGCTCCCGTGTTGATTGTTATCGAGGATGACACATTTCCACCAATACGGACAGACAGTGGTCTGTGGATGAGGAAGTCGAGGATCCAATTGCAGAGGTATTCGCAGAGACCCAGATCTGAGAGCTCGGTAACCAGCTTGGATGGGATGATTGTATTAAATGCTGAGCTGTAGTCAATGAATAACAGCCTGACATATGAGTTTTTGTTGTCCAAGTGGTCCAGAGCAGAGTGGAGAGCCAGTGAGATCGCATCCACCGTTGATCTGTTATGGTTCTTGTCGAGGTAGGAGTTGATATGCACCATAATAGTAAGATTAAACGAGAACTCACCTGTTCGAAGTTTGATCGTTATTTTACGAGGAGTTACGATGAGGGATTACGTGAAGAAGAGCCCGCCTCACGCTGGTAACGGCATACTTCAAAGCAACGGCATGAAAAACACAGAACACCAAAGCCGGAGTAACATAGTAAGGCTCATAAAAAGACTTAGAACCACCATTTGATCATTTATTTTACGAGGGTGGGAGTGGAGGGCACGTAATCCCTCATCGTAACTCCTCGTAAAAATAACGATCAAACTTCGAACAGGTGAGTTCTCGTTTAATCTTACTATTTTACTTCGGAGTCACGTGAGTGACTACGTGAAGAGTTTTAAAAGCTTTCTGTGTTTTTTATGTCGTAGAATTAATCCATACGACAGTCCGGCTAAGTAAACACATACATGAGAAAGCAGACAAAAGTTAGATCTTTTTCACAATTAAAATTTTTTAATGGTTGAAAGACCATATAATACCCTCCTTATATTTGAGGGAAAAAATGATTACAAGTGACAAAAGATATCAGTGACTACACAACTGATTATAGCAATTAATAGCAAACAAAGCAGGTGATTATAGTGCTCCCAACACCGCGTGTCCAAAGCTTGTCATAGTGTGAACAGGTTTGTTGTAGAACTTTGAAAAAGTTTCTTCTTTACTCCACCCTGCGATTTTTAAAATATGCTCGAGAGGTACGTCCCGCCCCTTCGCCGCGGACGTAGCTGCCGCCCTGGTGGAGTGAGATTTGAAGACATCAGTGTCTACTCCCGCTAAAAACCAACACCTGTTTCAACCATTTTGAGATAGTTTGAACTGAAGCTTTTGTGTGTGGCTTTTTGTGCGTAAGCAGCAATGTCTTTTCGTTTCCTCGAAAAGTGTCCGTAACTTTAATATATTGGTTCAAATGTCTAACCACAACACAAAGCAGGCTCAATATGAAAAGCTTGAAAGGTTACCTTTGTTCCAGATCTCCCTGGTCTACTTTGTTTGATCAGATCGTAAACATAGAATACAACGTTATCTGTAGTCACATGCATACAGTCTAAACGCAACATTTGTAAAGTTTGCACTCTTTGGGCCTGAGACCAGTGCCATTAACATGACCAATTTCAATGTTAACCGATCCAATGTCAACCCTTCAATTGGCGTCCATTCTCTAAGTAGAGCAAGTACTATGCTCACATCCCAAATCTCTGTATATCTAGGTTTTGGCGGATTCATGTGAAAAATTCCTTTCATGAATCGTGATATTAATGGATGCGAGCCAATTGACTTCTCACCAATCATAAGTCCTAAATAGGACGACAAGGCACTGCGTGCAGTGTTAATGGCACTGTAACTTAAATGTTGCCCAAAGTGCAAATTGGCAAGGAATTCCAAAACATGAGTAACATTCACAGATTCATCAGAAATATTTGACTGTGTGCAAAATTCTTCCCATTTCTTAATATGTGTCATATATTGTTTCTGTGTGCTATGTCGCCATGATGCACCAATAACTGTCAAAGTTTGGTCGACAATCCCAGTTCCTGTAGTGGTCTGGTCAAAACCTGCAGATTAACAAATTCATATATGCATATAATGGGTAACCTTCATTTGTTACTGGATTAGTCAAGATATCACTACAGTTAGGAATATGCATATATGGTTCTTTAATCATATTTAGCATAACTGGGAACCAAGGTTGAGTTGGCCAATTTGGCACTACCAACAATCCGGAAGCTGAATCTTGCTCTATTTCTTCAAGCATCTCTGGATCAGAGCAAATGGTGGAAAAGCAAAAAGAACATTTTTCCCCAGTGTAATGAGAATGCATCTACTGCAACTGCGTCCGGATCGTGTTCCCAAGACACATAATGAGGCAATTGATGATTAAGCCTGGATGCAAACAAATCAATTTCTGGCAACCCAAATCGTTTAACAATATTCTTAAATATTGCTGGCTTAAGCATCCATTCCGTATTATCTTTAAAAATCCTGGACCTTCCATCTGCTACCACATTGTCTTTACCTGGAATATTAGCTTGCTGAAATCCATATCTGCCGACCAATACACCATTGCCATATCTCATTGACCAGACAATCACATGATACTGATCTAACTCCCCCCATGTGATTAATGTAAACCACAGCCGTTTTATTGTCTAATTGTATTAATACATGCAGACATTGTTTAGCAGAACAATATGCTTTAAGCCCATAAAAGGCCCCCAATAACTCCAAATAGTTAATACCATACTTTTGGAGAAACACTTGCTCTTCAGTTTTCCATCTACCTCCACAACTGGAAGATAAATCTGTGGCCCCCCCCATCCGAGAGCACTAGCATCTGTTTGCAAAACCATTTCAGGCTGTTTAATCATGATCTTCTTAGCAGCTTGTGGGACATTTTCAACCCACCATTGCAATTCCAATACTGCTTTCTTTGTTAATTGCATAGGTCTGTCAAAGTGACCTGCCTTATCTTTAAGAGCCCTTACTTTGTCCCTTTGAAGATTTTGATAATGTAATGGCCCAAATTCCACTGCCGGAAAAGCTGCCACTAGTGTACCAATGACTTTTGCCACTTCTCGGATGGAGGATAAGGTTTGTGAATGAGGTAATTACACATTTGCAAAATATCATTTGTCTTCTTTGCTGGCAACGTAACTAACATAGTCACTGAGTTAATTACAAACCCCAGAAAATCAATTGATTGAACTGGCTGCAGCTGGGATTTAATTGGATGAATTAAGAATCCAAGCTCTTTAAAACAAAGCTTTAGTAAACTGAAATTGAGTGCTCAGCTGACTCTTGACTATCATTAACAATCAGAATATCATCCAGATAAGCCATTACAATGTGTTTCTGTGCTCTTAATTGAGCTAAAACTGGTTTCAACAGTTTTGTAAAGAGTCTAGGAGCTGAACTTAATCCATTTGGTAAAGCTTTGAACTGCCATAATTGCCCCTGCCAATAAAACTTTAAGTATCTCCGAAAAAGATGATGAATTGGTACAGAATAATAGGCGTCTTTCAAATCAATCTTAGCCATATAAGAACCTGCTGAAATCAAATATTTTGCAGTTTTTAAATGTCTCCATCTTAAAACGTTTGTATTCTACAAACTTATTTAGATCTGTAAGGTCTAGAATAATTCTACAACCACCATCTTTCTTATCTCTGCGAAATATATTAGAGACAAATTGATGCTTATGTTCATAAGTTTTTTCAATTACCCCTTTTTCGGATAATTTGCCAATTTGCACATCAATCTCCATTCTTTCTTCTGGAGAAAACACATAAGCATAAGCAGGTTTATTCTGTACAGGAGGATTGACCCCTTCTTTAAAAATAATAATAGCTCCTGAAACTGCTTGTAATATAAACCGATCAGAAGTAATATTAAGCCAGGCATTATAAAATTTTTGCAATCTCCCTCCAACTGGAGATTCATCCACAGTTTCTTTAAGGATAGAAGTCTTTAATACCTCTCCATAGGAGCGTGATGGTCTCCTCTTTCCCGAATGCAGGAAGCAGCGGCCTGTGTAGCACGATAATACCTTCGTGACAAATTTCTGCCTCTATAACGAAAATCAAAACTCCTTCGGGCCGAAAACCCTTTTCTTTGTCCAAAGACAAAAGGCTTAATAGTGCTAAAATATTTAGCTTCTTCATCCAACTGCTTCAGTTGTTTCGGCAGATTTTCTCCAAACAAATATCCAGGAGCTTGAACTCCACTTTCTTGACACAGGCTTGCATATCTAGGGTGAAATATGGGCCGAATCGCCATTTTCCTCATGCAATTGATCTCATAAAACGAATTGCAACATTAAACCCAAGTATCTTTTTGAATCTTGTCCATTTCCAGATTCTCCATTTGCCTGCCAAATGCCGTGATGGCAGCCGAAAATAATTTTAGCACCTTTTGAAATTTCATTTCTTGGGCTCTCATACTTGGAGTCATAGATGCCCATACCATCGGATTCACCGTAGGCACTTCCAATGAGGCACAATTGCCTGGTGCTTTATATAATTCTGATAATTCATTCATCACAGTATTATGAAGCTGGTGAGATACCATATAATTTATATTGGCAGCTAGGCTTTCTTCCATATCCTCACCACTTCCTTCAGGTATAGCAAAACTTTGTGCTATCCTAGGCAGATCAAGCCTTTTCTTTTTACTTTGTGGCGTGCTTTCAAAAATCATTTCAAATTCAGCAGGGTCTGCCTTCTGCAGCCCTAATTCCATCGGGATATTATCCCATGAGACTTCTTCCAGCCCAAATCGTGGGTCTGGAGTATCATATTCCCAACTTGGCCCACAGCCATATTCATCATATTGAAACCCCTCAGGGATTTTCTGGGATTCATGAGGGTACTGTGACCCTTGTCTCATAATAGTTTGGAGAACTTTCTCCATATGCTCCATTTTTAGCCACATAGTTTTATTATCTGGAGGTCTTTCAAAATCAGAATCATCAGAAACCACGGGCCTCACAGTTTTCTTTTTTGCATTTCTTAGGAGCATTTTCCTCCGTGGTTATAATTTCCGGAGAATCTGGAAATTCTATATCGGGTAAATCAGTGGCCAACGGTATCGGAACCGGGTCCACTCTAGCTTCGCTTCCCGTATATTTACTTTCACCCCGGGAGGCTCTTTTCACCCGCGAAGCCTTCCTTCCCGATTTCTCCATTTTGTTAAAATTTATCTTGTGCTCAATCAGCACGTTAACGTCTAAATTTTACTTTTAGTTTCGCTGTTGGAACCATCCAGCGTAACCTAAAACCCGCGCCGATGTAACTTCACTTACCTGCGGGCCGTTCCGACCGCTGCGAGGAGCTGCTCCTTACCGCAGCTCCTTCTTTCGCCGTCAGCGTCGACGTCATGCCGTTACCAGCGTGAGGCGGGCTCTTCTTCACGTAGTCACTCACGTGACTCCGAAGTAAAATCAACCTCTCAAAGCACTTCATCACCACAGGCGTTAGTGTCACTGGTCGATAGTCATTGTGGCACTTCACCTTACTCTTCTTGGGCACCGGTATTATTGATGCCCGTTTAAAGCAGGTGGGAACCTCAGACCTCAGAAGTGAGAGGTGAAAATGTCCGTAAAAACTCCAGCCAGTTGGTCTGCACAGGTTTTTAGAACATGACTGGGTATGCCATCAGGTCCAGGCGCTTTCCAAGGGCTCACCCCACTGAAGGATCTTCTGACGTCGGCCTCTGTGACTGACTGAAATACCATCACAGTGAATGGGGGCTCGGGAAGGCACATCAGTGTTCTCCGTATCAAAGCGTGTGTAAACTAATCTCAAAACTCAATTAACTTTTTTATCCAGCATTAGAAATTCAAGGGACAACTGGTATAATCATCTTTTCAATACATACAAAAAACTTATTTGTATACTCTTTACATTAGGGGAATTAATGTTACATTCCTTTAAAATGAAACTGTCAAAAGCTTTGGACTACATTTTCACTGTTACAGAAATTAAATAATTTGTACAATGTATTAATAGCTCTGAGGTGCATGACAACCTGAGTAGACAGTGCAAAGAAAGTCTCATAGCAAAATCTTAAAATAAAACAAATTGCTATTATTAAAATTAAACTCTTACCACAGTTATAAATAGAAGCAAAACTCTGCTTCAAGTTTAGTAATAACAAAAAAATACCTTTCAATGAAAGCAAAGTTCTTTCTAACGAATTGATGGCAGCAGTTTCTCCAATACAGATCTGCTGTAAAAAACTGTCAGCATGATGATTCCACAGAGAACAAACAAAGCTGTAGATTCCAGATGCCAACTGTAATAAAAATAATAAATCTCTTTAGTTTGTGATTTCTCATCATACAAATGGAGGCAAGAAGAAAATAACCCTAAAAATAAACTAAACTACAAAGGTTTACTTGTCACATGTTAATTGCTGGGGTCCATATCACAGTGGCATTTAAAGTACATCCTACTTCATGGACTGATGAAAAGTTGGCATCTAGTCATTAATTTTCATTATTCTTTCTTCACCCACAATTTCCATTTAGTCATTACCAAGTTGAGAAAGATTACAAATTTGAAAAGGTGTGCCCAAACCGAGTGCATCATCAGAAATTCGAATGAGGAAAGCAGGCAAAATTAAATTAAAATGGTACAAGAACAAATAGTACAAAAAATTATAATAAATTTAGCAAATTCCAATTCAGGTGCCTCTCACACTCACAATTTCTGTCTTATTGTTATATTCCTTCATCTCAAACAGTGTTTTCTTATTAAATAGAAGTAGTTAGCCACAAACCTCATATAATTTCTACTCACAAGCGTTTCTTGAGGTCCTCTGAGGGAGCACTGTATGTATGTATTTATGTATGTATTGTTAGATCTATGTACCATTGTATATAGCACGTTAGTACATGCACTGATGTAAAGCACTTTGGTCAAAGAGAGTTGTTTTTAAATGTGCTATAGAAATAAAATTGACTTGACTTGATTTGACTTATCAAGACTGACATTTTGCAACTTATTTACAATGATTTCATTATGGTGATCTCGATTAAAATGTGATAAATATTTGGAAGAAGTGGCTAGATTGGGTAGTAGAGCATACGGGTTTACAAAACAGACAAAGGTGAATTGTTCAGGTTTATATGACAATTGGAATTAAATAAGGCCGACTTGATGTAACACCCCTCCCGTGATGCGGCGATATGGAGAAAAATATCAGCCATGTTTCGGGTCAAGATCCTTCTTCAGACTGATGTGGGGGGGGGGGGGGGGGGGGGGTGGGGGGGAGACAGTAGGACATTGGAGAACTAGGAAGGGGGAGGGGAAGGAGGGAGAAAGCAAGGGCTATCTAAAATTAGAGAAGTCAATGTTCATACCGCTGGGGTGTAAACTACCCAAGCAAAATATGAGGTGGTGTTCCTCCAATTTACACTGGGCCTCACTCTGGCAATGGGGGAGGCCGAGGACAGAAATGTCAGAGTGGGAATGGGAGGGGGAGTTGAAGTGCTAAGGTTGGTTAAGACGGACTGAGCGGAGGTGTTCAGCGAAGTGATCGCCGAGCCTGCGCTTGGTCTCGCCGATGTAAAGAAGTTGACACCTGGAACAGCGGATGTAGTAGATGAGGTTGAAGGAGGTGCAGGTGAACCTCTGTCTCAACTGGAAAGACTGCTTGGGTCCTTGAATGGAGTCGAGGGGGGAGGGGAGATGTAAAGGGACAGCTGTTGCATTTCCTGCGGTTGCAGGGGAAAGTACCCGGGGAGGGGGTGGTTTCGGTGGGAAGGGACGAATTGACCAGGGAATTGCGGAGGGAACGGTCTCTGTGGAAAGCAGAAAGTGGGGGAGATGGGAAGATGTGGCCAGTAGTGGAATCCCGTTAGAGGTGGTGAAAATGTCGGAGGATAATATGTTGTATGCGACGGCTGATTGGGTGGAAGGTGAGGACAAGGGGGTTGCGGGTTGTTATGTTAATTGGCCTCTGTAAATTGTGCATAGGGAATGGATGCCATTCAGCAGATGAGTACTATGATGGAGAGCAAGGTTATTTGGGACCTGCTCAAAAAAGAATGGGGTTGTAAACTTGGCCTTCCCCTCAAAACATTGCTGTGCTGTGCATCTGTGCGTCTGAAGAAGGGTCTCGACCCGAAACGTCGCCTATCTCCTTCGCTCCTTAGATGCTGCTGCACCCGCTGAGTTTCTCCAGCTTTTTGTGTACCCCCGCTGTGCTGTGCATTGTTTTATTTTAATACAAGCACAATCTGAAAACAACCTCACATCTGCAAGAAAATCACATCTGGTGCCATTTTTTAGTAATAAACTGCATTTGCAATACTAATAAACTACTATGAAGGAAAGTATCTCTCAACAAAAATAAAAATTATGTAATGATTTTTCAAATTTTAGCATGACCCAGCAGCCTTGCTCTCACATTTGAGGCTGAAGACAGCAGTATTTTGAAGCCTGAGAACAGCCTCCAGTGCAGAATTTCAACATGGTTTAGACACAATTCTACACTGAAGGAGTACCACATTGTCAAAATAATATGTTCCAAATATGACGTTAAACCATGGCACTATCCACTCACCTATGTGATCAATTGCATGGCAGTAAATGATGAGATACAAAAGATATATAAATTACTGCTACACTTTCATGTAAATAAATGAAGTATGGAAAATTCCAAAGTTGTGAATCGCACAATATGTTCTCTTTTTTATTGTAATCTCTTCCAGATAATTCTACATGTGTCAGGGAATAAATTACTTACCACCAGCATTCCAATAAGCTTTTGCAGACCCACAAGCATATTTATCTCTTATACAGCTTGAACATCACTTAATGGGGTATTAAAGATAAAACATTTTTCTAAAATATGTCCATCAGAAATTAGCCTCAAGGAACGGAAATGAATGGAAAAAGGAATACATGGCCTCCAAAGCCAGACATGGAGAAAATTAATCTCTCGATTTTTCTCTAATCTAAATCATAAAGGTTGTTACGGTTTCAGCAGCAGAATTGTATGTGAAAGCGTTTATAAACATATCTGGTTGATTACTGCGCAAACACCTCATAAGTGGTTATCTCGCACATATTTAGCAATGAGTGCAGTTGGGGGTAGTTTTCATGTAACCAATTCAGTTTTTAACACTTGTTCTTCACAGCTGAGAACCAATTTCGCAAAGAATGAACCTCCATAGCATCCTGGCTGCAACTTGACATTCCTTAACAAAGTTGTTCCAGTGCAGTCTTGAAAGTAACTTCTGTCTAACAATTTTCCACAAGGATTTACCATCAGGTATCTCATCTGCTAACCCTTCAAGATTTTCTGATTACATATGTAATTGAAGCACATGCAACCCTGCATAGAGCAGTCTGGTTCTATGTCTCTGCTCCTGGGTTCAATGTCCATCTTTGTCATCAGCTCACAGAAATGTTAACAATTAAAATATAAATTAACAACATAAGCTAGCTTGAATGTTCTATCCTTGGAAAATGAATGAGAGCAGCAATATAATGGACTATTATTACATAATAGATACAATATTTTATTTTGACAATTTATTGCCATATCTCCACTATCTAAACTTCTCTGAGACACTTATGGAAGCATCTTAGACATTAAGGGTTGTTATGGTTTCAGGCAGCATCACCGTTTGGAGGCAATAAACAATGCGCAAAAGATTAGGTTCAATTCTTCAGATTTAACTTTTACGCTATTTCTCAAATAGAACAGAGTTTAGACATAGAAAATATAACAACAATCCACGCATGGTAATTGCTGAAAGCCCGCAACAAACAGATGGACTGTTTGACAGACAGGTGACCCAAAGAAAGCCCTGTCCCCAGGGGCCAAATGTGAGCTGCAACAACAACCATGACATTGGAACTCACGGTGAGTGGAGGAGCGCAAGTTTTCAGAAGCGTGAATAGTTGTTCATAAGTTTCTGAAACTATTGCAAGATTTTGTATGTGTTGCAAAGGGCTTTAAAAGCAGGTTAGCAATTTCAGCTGGCTATGCTGAAATATCATAGCTATTTATCAATTTCTGCAGAGGAGGCCAAGCCTGAACACTCCATGTGATCCCTTAAACTCATCGCACATTTGCCACAAGCCTCACCGGATGGACCTCATGCCAACTCTGCAGAGTGATGCTTTCAGACATTTACCAAGTAAATGCCACACAAAGGCATAGCACAATGGTAGAAATTGGCTGTAAAAATTAGATAGACTATTTATAGTAATCAAGTAGTCTGAAGAAGGGTCTTGACCCGAAACGTCACCTATTCCTTTTCTCCAGAGATGCTGTCTGACCCACTGAGTTCCTCCAGCTTTTTGTGTCTATCTTAGTAATACCAGTAGGCTGTGACACAGGAATCACTGTTAAAACTCACCAAGAAAATTTAACAACTGATAGGTAATAATATTACATTCTGTCAAGGATAAATACTTCTGTGCCATTATGCCCAACAGAATTCTGATGGGCACTAATGGTATGCTCTGATCCACGATCCGATTTTCACCACTTACAAGTTTACTCTGCACCTTATTATGCAAAAGGAAAATACAACAGTTACCAGAGGTGTTTAGTTTCACAGATCTCAATGCGTTCAACAGCACCACCAAAATTTCACTGTCACATATTTCAGAGTAAAGAATACTTGGGAAGGTTATCAGCATCATCGTGATTATTATGTACCAAAAAGCACATCACTAAGAGTTATCTGATTGGTCTCTTACGACAGGCAGAAATGCTTTATATCCACGACACTTTTGTACATCATTACTCAGATACATCTAAGGTCACTGAGGTAAAACATAGATGCATGGATAAAATGGAGATCCAGGTGCAGATTTAGTCAACATTTAGTCAAATAGATTTATACACATTTAGTCAAAATTTCTCCTCAATAATTTTGACTAAATGTGTATACATAACAAAAATCTGCACTTTTCCTTCCCAATTAGTTTCTATTGACTTTAACAGGGCCAAATTTTCTGAAACACAGCACAAAACAGGCATTGCTACATTAACACATTTAACAACTTTAAATTAAAAAAAAAACAGAAAACACTGGAACCATTCAGTAGGGCAACAACATGTATAGAAACGGAAACAGCTAACTTTCCGGGACTTTTCATCAGACCTGGGAAAGAGAGAAATTCTAACCTCAGTACTTTCTGGACAATATCTACGCAGGTCTTGTTGCATGATTCAGTTGAAGGAGTGAATGAGAGCAAATTTACCAAAGGCTATCAATAGATTGTGAATAAGCAAAACAATGAGAAGGCTGAGATTTCATACTCTACATCAAAAATAAATACAAGAACTGTTTACATGGCAACAGACATTCAAAGGTTAGAGAAACAAAAAAAGATGGGATTGTCCATGCAGTCCATCGAGTACAATCTACAAAGATCAAAGATAAAGAGATATCAACCATCTCCTCAACACTGCCTTTGTTTCATCCAATCAATGCTCTCTGTACTTTTAGTTAGAGATGTTCTTAACCAGGAAGAGAATGAATACAAATTGGTTCCAATGAAAGATGAAAAACACATACTTCTTGGAACAGCTTCTTATCGGCTACTAGTTTTTTGGATGCCAGGGTCTTGGTGACATGATAAAAAGCAAGTAATGCTCTGTGTTGACGGAGATCATCCTGTACTCTAACAGACTCCAGCAGCGTGGGAATTAATTCTGGCCAGTTCCGAGGACAATCCAATCTGGCAATTTTGGCAATCAGTACTCCAATCTGGATTGCTATCTGTAAACAGAAATAATAGAGGTGAAACAATTACAATATGGCAGGGTAGGAATGGTTGATCGCTTCAAAACGGCCAAAAAGACACACCAACACCTCTATTTCCTCCGGATATGGAGGAAATTTGGCACTACTCCAACCCAAGTTACTCCTTTTACCGCTCACATCGGGTAGAAGATAGAGAAGCTTGAAAGCACAGATCACCAGTCAGGGACAGCTTCTTTCACTCTGTAATCAGATCTGGCTTGGGAATAGCTCCTCAAGACCACAATAAATTGCAGTGAGTTGTGATCTAGCCCAGTCCATCACACAGACCAGACTCTCCACCAATGACTCTGTCAACACCATGCTACCTCGGGCCTACATAATCAGAGTACAGTCAAAGTCTCCTCGACCTCATTGTGGACTGTGGACTTTGTTTCTGAAACTGTTGCGCTATAATGCTGAGAACTATATTCTGCTCTCTGCATTTTTCCCTTTGCTCTGCCTATTGTATTTGAGTTTGGCTTAATTGTATTTATGTATTCTGTTATCTGATTTTGATTGGATAGCATGAAAAACATAGTTTTTTTACTAAATCTCAGTACACTTGACAACATAAAGCACAAAATGAGGCAATATTTGGTCAGTCAGCACAGAGCTGAACTGAATTTGGTGAGCGCTAGACAGCATGCTTTGCAGATCTCCGGTTTATAAGGAGAGATCTGCAAGTCCAGTCACAGTCTTTATGTTTCGGTAGATGTTAAGGCAGATGAAGGGTGAGACTATGTGATAGTGAGGGAAATGTGTAGTTTTAAATTTCCCTGAAAAACATTTTATACTATAATGTGAAAGAAACTAATGGCTAAATTACATGCATTCACACATTTTCATCTATACATAAAAAATTCAAAAGCATCTATAGAAACATAAACATACATCTGTAACATTGCCACTGAGGCCCAAATAATGTACTTTTTGTTTACCCCGGTCATCTAATTTACCCTTCTGCAACACAATACTATGCTTTAAGCACTTCTATCAATAAAAGGCTTATCACTACTTTTTAAATTCACCTTGCTTTTTATTTTGTCTTTAAAACCATTACCAGCAATAATTAATTTTACTTCCTTTTATAATGGCCAAATAGATATTTTTCATGGGACAGGGTAAAATAAATTATTCTTATAACAAATAAAAATGCCTTAGAATTCATTTCACCACCAACCTGATTCACGGGTTCATTAAAATTAGCTATGAGCCCTGCACGCAAAGAGGTCTTTTCTTCTTCTGCTAAGGCACTATAAAATGTAACAAATAAAAATTATTCCCCATTAATTCCTGCAGAATTAGTCATACAATCTACACAACAAATCATAGCAAGGTTTGAAAGATAAAATTGACTAAGTTCACAAACAATGTACAATTGAACAAAATATAATTGCAGAGATACAGTGCCCTACATAATGTTTGGGAAAAAGACCCATCATTTATTTATTTGCCTCCATACTCCACAATTTGAGATATGTAATAGAAAAAAAATCACATGTGGTTAAGGTGCACATTGTCCGATTTTTATATAGGCCATTTTTATACATTTTGGTTTCACCATGTAGAAATTACAACAGTGTTTATACATAGTCCCCACATTTCAGGGGATGTAAATGAAAGTAGTTATGTTTAGTATTTTGTTGCATATCCTTTGCATGCAATGACTGCTTGAAGTCAGCGATTCATGGACATCACTCATAAATTGTCCCCTCTCCAACTGTTATAATAATTACTTTACCTTTATACGGTGGAACGGACTTGACGACAAACAGGGACTTAAATTGTTGAAATTCTTAGCAGCCCAGATTCTGTTTTGCATTTTTCTTCTAGTTTAGGGGATTTTGTTTTTCTCTTTTTTCTCTTTTGTCTTCTTTTTTCTTTTCTTTTTTTCTTTTTGTTTTTATATATACAGGTTCTCTTTTAAACACTTAACTATATTTATATAGAGACCGGGAGGTCTATATTCAATGTGTATTTTGACACTGGACTCATATTTAGGTTATACCTGTTATTAATGGAATCCTGATCCCTATGTATCAATATCATTGTTATGTTTATCATTATTATTTTGTTGTTGTTTTGTTTTTGTTTTTGAAAAAAAACGAATAAAAAGATTTTAAAAGAAAGTAAGACATCACCAGTTGCTGGGAATCTTCTCTGGTGATGCTCTGCCCGGCCTGTATTGCAGCCATTTTTAGCTTATGCTTCAGCTCATGCTTAAAGGTGAAGAAGGGTCTCGACCCGAAACGTCGCCTATCTCCTTCGCTCCTTAGATGCTGCTGCACCCTCTGAGTTTCTCCAGCCTTTTGTGTACCCTTTAGCTTATGCTTGTTTTGGGGGCTAGTCCCCTTCAGTTTTCGCTTCAGTATATAAAAGGCATATAAAAGGCATGCTCAATTGGGTTCAAATCGGGTGATTGATGACCATTCAAGAAGTGACCATTTTTAGCATTGAAAAACTCCTCTAGCAGCAGTTGTATTATCAATGAAGATAAGTGAGCCAATACCTTCAGCATCCATACATGCCCAGGCCATAATACCCCCACCACTGTGTTTCACAGATGAGGTGGTATGCTTTGGATCTTGGGCAGTTCCTTCCCTCCTCCATACTTTGCTCTTGCCATCACTCTGATATAAATTAATCTTCGCCTCATCTGTCCACAAGACCTTTTTCCAGAACTGTTCTTTTAAGTACTTCTTGGCAAACTGTAACCCGGCCATCCTATTTTCTGCAGCTAACCAGTGGTTTGCATCTTGCACTGTAGCCTCTGTATTTCTGTTCATGAAGTCTTCTGCGGACAGTGGTCATTGACAAATCCACACCTGACTCCTGAAGAGTGTTTCTAATCTGTCGGTCAGGTGTTTGTTTTTTTTTCTTAATTTAGAGAGAATTCTTCTGTCATCACCTGTGGACGTCTTTCTTGGCCTGCCAGTCCCTTTGTGATTAGTAAGCTCACCAGTGCTCTCTTTCTTCTTAATGATGTTCCAAACAGTTCATTTTGGTAAGCCTAAGGTTTGGCTGGTATCTCTAACAGTTTTATTCTTGTTTCTCAGTCTCATAATGGTTTCTTTGGCTTTCATTAGCACAACTTTGGTCCTCATGTTGATAAACAGCAATAAAAGTTTCCAAAGATGATGGGAAGACTGGAAGAAAGATTAGGTGCTGAGAATTCTCTTATACCTGCATTAAGGAAGCAATTAAACACCTGTGAAGCGATGGGTCCCAAACATTATGGTGCCCTGAAATGGAGGGACTATGTATAAACACTGCTGTAATTTCTACATGGTGAAACCAAAATACATAAAAATGGCCTTTAATAAAATCTGACATTGTGCACTTTAATCACATGTGATTTTTTCTATTACAAATCTCAAATTGTGGAGTTCAGATGCAAATAAATAAATGATGGGTCTTTATCCTAAACATTATGGAGGGGACTGTATTTGACAGGAGCTTCGGGATGCTAATCAAACTAAAACTCTGCTCAGTGCAGTAAAGCTCTTGGAATCCAGCACCACCACAACTTTGGCGGTACAAGAATAGCAGATTTTCCAGACCATATGACATTAAATTATTAGTATACCAAGTAATTTAAAGTTTTAAGAATTATGCAATAAAAACATTTCACCAAACTAGTGTAGTAGGAACATTGGCCAGTGGGTTGAAAGTACAGGGAAATGGCCACAAGATTTTTAAAAGTGCAGGAAACAAGGTCCCAATGTGTTCAAAAGGAGCATGGGAAGCAGGGCTATAGTGAGTTTGAAGAGACTTTGGGAATCAGATACATACTGAGTGTAAAACGTGCAGTAAATAGAGTGGGGCAGCCAGTTAATAAAGTATATCGATTTCCAAAGAGGACGATAATTATCGCAGTCTTACTGCATTGAGTCAGCCATCTGACCTGACCGACAACTAAATATTGAACCATCCTTCCTTCTGCTTTCCATCAATGTGATTTTGAAGTTCCATTTTTTGACTTAAAAGATTTCAAGGCATACCATTCAAATCATTTGCAAATGAAACCACTGCAAAATACCTGTTCTTTACAGACATTCAGCACATACAAAAAGCTACGACAGTAGGACTCTGATCGCCGCCTACCCTGGAATCCAGAAATCCCGTCAGTTGGTACTTGCCTCAACTGGTTCTTTTTTTTTTTTTTTTTATTTTATTTTTGTTAGAAGTAAGTACAGTAGTCTGGTACTTAAGTACCTAATACATAAATACATATTTTCATTCTTTTACAACTTCATACTTTTGGTTCAATAATAAAAGAACAGTGAGAGAAAAAAATAAATAAAGAGTGTCGGAATAGATAGACAAGCGAGTAGAAACAGAAAACAAAATAAATAAAGGACAGAGGTGAGAAGTTAAAAGATTGAAAGAAAAGGAAAAAGTGAAAAAAAAGAGAGATTAGGAGAGATCTACCTATCTCATATTTTTGCCCATCCGTCACCCAGTTCTAAACCATTTAATTTCTAAGGTTATGTTATGTTGCACCATATGCTTGTAAAAAGTTGATAAACGGAGACCAAATCTTTAAGAATTGGTCTACTTTGCCTAGTAAGAGGAATCTCATTTCTTCAAGATGTAGGGTTTCAGACATGTTTGAGATCCACATTTTGAATGTTGGCGTAGGTGCGTTTTTCCAAAATTTAAGTATAAGTTTTTTTGCTGTTATTTATTAGACCATAATTAAGAAAAGCTTCTTGGAATATAGTTAGTTTACTTCCCTCTTGCATTGATCCAAAGATAATCAATTCTGTATTGGGGTTCAATTTTGTGTTAAATAGTTTTGTAAAAATTCCAAAAATTTCATTCCAAAATGTATACAGTTTTGTACAAGAGACAAAGGAATGTGCTATAGTGGCATTTTGAGTTAGACATTTGTTGCAGATGGGGGAAACATTTGAAAATATTTTATTCAGTCTTGTTTTCGAATAATATAATCTATGTAAAATTTTTAATTGAATTAGGTTATGTCTTATATTCATTGAACATTTGTTTACATATAATAAATTTTTATCCCATCTATCGTTCGGAATTTTTATCAATTACTCTTGTGCCCAGTCTCTTCTAATTGCCTCTGTCGTTGGTGTTTCTATATTTAGAATTATATTATATAAGTAAGATATTAAATTGCTTGATTCTGCCTTTCTATTCATTCCTTCCTCCAATAGATCTGGGGTTAAAGTTTGATATCCTTGTATATACTTTTTTAAATAATCTTGAATTTGAAGGTATTGAAGATAATTGATTACTTTTCAAATTATATTTTAGTTGTAATTGTTGGAATGATAAAAGTTTTCCCATTTCATACATATCTCCCATCGTTTTAATTCCTATTCTTTCCCAATGGATAAACGTTTTATCAATAATGGATGGTTTGAATGAGGGATTATTAGCTATTGGAGAAAAAAGCGATAATTTTCTAAATTTTAAAGTTAATTTTATTTGTTTCCAAATTTGTTTTATACTATGAATAATTGGATTTTCTTGTATATTACATTGTTCAGTTTTATCGGGGAAAGAAGGATCGCTCCTATATTATAAGGGGAACAATCCTCTTTCTCCATTCTTATCCAATCTACCTGTTGGGCAGAACTGTCCAACCAGTAGATTATATTTTTAATATTCACTGCCCAATAATAATACAATAAGTTAGGGAGTGTCAGTCCCCTGCCTCAACTGGTTCTGATTCCCATTCTGCTTTTAATCTCACCAGGGCCCGGATTCCTATACTCCCTTTAAATTTGCCAGGTTTTGTTTTGTACGCTCCCTTTAACCTCGTGGGTTCACTGGAAAATCTACGATACGGTGTAAAATATGAAAAACAGTGCCCTCTAGATTTAGAGGAACCTGGGAAAAGGTTTTCTGAGAAGAGGAACCAAAGAACCAAGGAAAAAAGACTGATTATTATTCACCTTATCCATACCCCTCATGACTTTATCTATAAAATAACTCTCCAAAAAAATCCACCCTATCCCATCTCTCCTTATTCCTCAAGCGCTCCAGGCCCAGTAACATCTTTCTGTACCATTTCCAGCTTAAAGATGTCCTTCTTGGAGCCGGACAACCAAGCCTGCACACAATACGCTAAGTGTAGTTTCACCAATTACTTGTACAATTGTATCATTGTGTCCCAACGCTTGAACAACAAAAGTAAAGGGCTTGCCCCACTGTTTAAAAGTTTAAAAAAAAAAATCAAACTCGTGGTAAGCACGTAGAATGTACATAGCGGGTACATCGGAGCTTGGGACATCTCTTAGCGGCTCGTAAAACTAACGGCAGGTACTCGGGAAACGCGGTAAGCTCGTGAAGGTTCGTGAAGATTTTTCAACATGTTGAAAAATGTCCACGAGAGCCCCGAGTACCTACGAGCGCCTATTACCGTAATTCTCCGAGTTCGAATCAGGGGAAACTAGGGAGAACTCTTGAATTAGCTCATACAGTGGGACAGGTCCTTAAGTGCACCAAATTCCTGCTGCACAATCCTGTCTATCTATAGTGTCACTTTCAGGGAGCTATGCACCAATGCCCCGAGGTGTTTCTGTTCTACAACATTCTCCAGGGCCCAAACACTTAGTAACTAAGTCCTGCCTTGGTTTAACTTTACCAAACGCAACACCTCTCACTTGTCTTAAGTTAAATTCCAGCTGCCATTTCTTTATCTACTTCCCCAATTAATCCTAATCCTATTGTCATAAGGTCATAAGTGATAGGAGTAGAATTAGGCCATGCGGACAATCAAGTCTACTCCGCCATTCAATCATGGCTGATCTATCTCTCCCTCCAAACCCCATTCTCATGTTTTCTTCCCATAACCTCTGCCACCTGTACTAATTAAGAATCTATCTATCTCTGCTTTAAAAATATCCACTGACGGCCTTCACAGCCTTTTGTGGCAAAGAATTCCACAGATTCACTAACCTTTGGCCAAATAAATTTCTTATCATCTCCTTCCTAAAAGAACGTCCTTTAATTCTGAGGCTATGACCTCTAGTCCTGGACTCTCCCACCAGAGGAAACATCCTCTCCACACCCACTCTATCCAAGCCTTTTACTATTTGCATGTTTCAATGAAGTCCCCCCTCATTCTTCTAAAGGAAGTACAGGCCCAGTGCCGACAAACGCCTACTCATTCCTGGGATCATTCTTGTAAACTTCCTTTGGACCTTCTGAGCCAGCACATCCTTCCTCAGATATGGTGCCCAAAATTGCTCACAATATTCTAAATGTGGCCTTACCAGCACTTTACAGAGCCTCAGCATTACATCCCTGTTTTTGTATACAAGCCCTCTTGAAATAAATGCTAGCATTGAGTTTGCTTTCTTTACTACCAATTCGACTTGAAGATTAACTTTTTGGGAATCCGGCACCAGCACTCCCAAGTCCCTTTGCACCTCCGATTTCTGGATTCTCTCCCCATTTAGCAAATAGTCCACGCCTTTATTCCTACTATCAAAATGCATGATTGCGCACATTTCGACACTATATTCCATCTGCCACTTCTCAGCCCACTCTCCCAACTTGTCCAAGCACTTCTGCAGAGTCCCTGCTTTCTCTACACTATCTGCCCTTCCACCTATTTTCGTATCATCTGCAAACTTGGCCCTAAAGCCTTCAAACCTCTCGTCCAAATCATTAATATATAACATGAAGAGTAGCGGAACTCCGCTAGTCACTGATCACTATTGTAATCTTAGATACCCTCCTTCATTGTCCATTATACCACCAATTTTGATGTCACCTAGAAACTTCCTAACCATGCCAACTATATTATCTTCCAATCATTAATATAGATGACAAACAACATTGGACCAAATATCAATCCTTGTGACACACCATTGGTCAGAGGTCTCCAATTTGAATAACTGTCCGGTAATCATTACTACTCTTTGCCGTCTACCACCAAGTCAATCTTCTATCTTCTAGCTTCTCTCTCCCCGTACTCTCAATCTGATGCAGAGCCTCAACCCGAAACGTCAACAATTTCCTTTCTCCAGAGATGCTGCTTGACCCACTGAGTTACTCCAGCTTTTTGCATTTGCTTACTACACAATTTTGTATCCAATTGGCTAGCTCACACTGGATCCCACGTGCTTGAACCTCCAGGCTAGCCAATATTGCTGGACCTTGTCTAATGTGAGCTAAAGTCTATGCAGACGGTATCTCCAGCCCTGCCCTCATCAATGTTCTGTCACCTCAATAATGCTGTGAGATCCTGTCCCTCCAGAAACCTCCCAGTAACTTTCCCATCAACAAGACAATGCAAATATCACTGCCAGGGTCACTGGAAGTTCTTCCCACTGTCCTAGGATGTACTTGATCGCGTGTACTTAATGTGATATACTTAACCATCTTAATATGCTTTTGTAATATATATAGATTCTAAGATATCGCATGATTTCCTTTAGGTTCTTGGGTTCCATAATTTTCTCCACGGTAAATACAGATTAAAAATCTTAATTTAAATCTGATCTAGCTCCTGTGTCTCCTCACATGGACGACCACATTGATCCTTAGGTGGACTTATTTTCTCCCTAGTTAACAAAGTGGATAAGCTGGAAAGAATGATCAGCACACATGTGAAACAGTGGCTTGGACTTCCACGATGCTTAAGTGCTGTCGGACTGTATGGGAGTGGCAAATTGGAATTACCCATTACAGGACTTGTGGAAGAGTTCAAATGCACTAAAGCAAGGTTGGTCATGACCCTCACTGAATCTGAAGATACTGTTATTCGAACAGCGGCCCCCCCCGTGTGGCAACGGGGAGAAAGTGGACCCCATCTGAAGCCGTTCAGAGTGCGAAGTCTACTCTTCATTTCCGGGATATGGTTGGCCAAGTCCAACACGGAAGAGCCGGGCTCGGGCTCGTCCCAAAAGCTCCTCAATGGCACAAGGCAACATCAGTGCAGAAAAGACGGCTCGTGGTGGAGGAGGTGAGAAGACGGGAGGAGGCAGAGCGACATGCCAAGGCCGTCTCAATGGCCAAGCAAGGCCAATGGACTAACTGGGAGAGTCTGGAAAAGAGGAAACTCAGCTGGCGTGAAATCTGGCAAATGGAAGGATCTCGACTAAGTTTTGTCATCAGAGCCACTTATGATGTTCTTCCATCACTGCAGAACCTGAAGCAGTGGTTCGGAGAAGACCCCACCTGCTCCCTTTGCCAAGCACCTGCATCACTAAGGCACATTTTAACAGGATGCACTATGAGCCTCAGCCAAGGGCGTTACACTTGGCGGCATAACCAAGTTCTCAGACAGCTGTTATCAATCCTTGAACAGAGGCGAACAATCACAAATGCTTCCCCACCAACATCGGCAGGAAATGTCCACTTCACAACATTTGTACCAGCAGGCTAACCTCCAGAGCACCAGATAACATCAATGGATGCAAGCATTCTGCAGCCTGCTCGGGATTGGAAAATGGAAGTGGACTTAGAAAAAAGGCTTGCGTTTCCCCCAAACATTGTGGTTACAACACTCCGGCCAGACATGGTCCTGTGGTCCACGACATCCAAGTTGGCATATGTTGTGGAATTGACAGTTCCATGGGAAGGGTGTTGAAGAAGCTTATGAGAGGAAAAAAAACAAGTACTCTGAACTGGCAACTGAAGCTTCCCAGAATGGCTGGAAGACCAAGATTTTCCCAGTCAAAGTGGGATGCAGGGGATTTGTTGCTTCATCTATGACCATCTATTAAAGAAAATGGGGGGGAGAGGTCGCTGCTTCCAACAAGCAATCAAATCATTATCATTCTGCGGAAAAAGCAGCAATTGGATCTGGATCAAAAGGAGAGACAGCAATTGGGCTGCAAGATGAATACAGGAGGGTATGGAATTGAGGAGGGTGTAACTGGGACGCCAGGTATCACCGTTGAGCCCTCTGGAGATGTTGTGGGCTTATCAATGAAACGTCAAAGAAGGAGGGTGCCCACCTGATGACCCCGATGACATACCTACCCTACCTTTCACCACTCCAATCCCACTGCAAATAGCAAGAGTGCCGACTTATTACAGGGATTGAAACATCGAGTCCTATTAGCTCTACTTTGGGTTTTAATATACTTGTAGAATCTCTTGGGTCTGACAGGTAAGGTACAGGAGAATCCCATCTCATGCCCTCTTAAGTATACTCCAACATTTCCTATATTCCTCAAGGGATCTGCTTGATCCCAGCTGCCTATACCAGACATATGCCTCCTTTATCTTACCAGAGACTCAATATTCTTAATCAACCAGGGTTCTCCAATCCTATCACCCTTGCTCTTCGATCTAAAAAGGATCATATGGTCCCTGAACTCTCCCAATCTCACTTTTAAAAATGCGTCCCACTTGCCAGATGTCCCTTTACCTGCAAACAGCCTCTTCCAATCAACCTTTACAAGTTCTTGTCTAATGCTTATCTTTGAACCTTTCCTTTGCTTGCTACGTAAACTCTTCCCATAACATAGCTCAGAAAAGATGCATTATCAGAGTCTAGCATTGAGCAGAAGCCACTTTTCCTATCGCTCGAGACAGCTCTCAAAGAAGGAAGGCAGCGATAATGAAATATACTATTGTTATCCATGCGCCAATGTATCTGGTCAATTTAGGTGAAATAAATTAGAAAATCAAGACCTCAGACATGCAAATAAATACTGGCAAGATCAAAGCCAGGGTAGAGACAAAATGCTGGAGTAACTCAGCGGGACCAGCGGCATCTCTGGAGAGAGGGAATGGGTGACGTTTCGGGTCGAGACCCTTCTCGAGCCTTCTTCAGAGCAAAGCCAGACGTGTTGTACGTGCCCCCTTGGGCAAGAGTGACCATAATATGGTTGAGTTCATCATTAGGATGGAGAACCATTGTTAATTCAGAAACAATGGTTCTGAACTTAAAGAAAGGTAACTTTGAGGGTATGAGACGTGAATTGGCCAAGATTGACTGGCAATTAATTCTAAAAGGGTTGTCGGTGGATATACAATGGAAGACATTTAAAGACTGCATGGATGAACTACAAAAATTGTTCATCCCAGTTTGGCAAAATAATAAATCGGAGAAGGTAGTGCATCCGTGGATGACAAGGGAAATCAGGAAGAGTATCAAAGCAAAGGATGATGCGTACAAAGTAGCCAGAAAAAGCAACATACCAGAGGACTGGGAGAAATTCAGAGACCAGCAGAGGAGGACAAAGGGCTTAATTAGGAAAGGAAAAATAGATGATGAAAGAAAACTGGCAGGGAACATAAAAACTGACTGCAAAAGTTTTTATAGATATGTGAAGTGAAAGAGATTAGGTGAGCTGATCATGGGGAACAAGGATATGGCGGACCAATTGAATAACTACTTTGGTTCCGTCTTCACTAAGGAAGACATAAATAATCTGCCGGAAATAGCAGGGGACCGCGGGTCAAAGGAGGAATTGAGTGAAATCCAGGTTAGTTGGGAAGTGGTGTTGGGTAAATTGAATGGATTAAAGGCCGATAAACCCCCAGGGCCAGATAGGCTGCATCCCAGAGTACTTAAGGAAGTAGCTCAGGAAAAAGTGGATGCATTAGTAATAATCTTTCAAAACTCTTTAGATTCTGGAGTAGTTCCTGAGGATTGGAGGGTAGCAAATGTAACCCTTCTTTTTAAGAAGGGATGGAGAGAGAAAACGGGGAATTACAGACCAGTTAGTCTAACATTGGTAGTGGGGAAACTGCTAGAGTCAGTTATTAAAGATGGGATAGCAGCACATTTGGAAAGTGGTGAAATCATTGGACAAAGTCAGCATGGATTTACGAAAGGTAAATCATGTCTGACGAATCTTGTGGAATTTTTCGAGGATGTAACTAGTAGCGTGGATAAGGGAGAACCAGTGGATGTGGTATATCTGGACTTCCAGAAGGCTTTCGACAAGGTCCCAAATAAGAGATTAGTATACAAACTTAAAGCATACGACATTGGGGGTTCAGTATTGATGTGGATAGAGAACTGGCTGGCAAACAGGAAGCAAAGAGTAGGAGTAAACGGGTCCTTTTCACAATGGTAGGCAGTTTCTAGTGGGGTACCGCAGGGCTCAGTGATGGGACCCCTGCTATTTACAATATATATTAATGATCTGGATGAGGGAATTAAAGGCAATATCTACAAGTTTGTGGATGACACTAAGCTGGGGGGCAGTGTTAGCTGTGAGGAGGATGCAAGGTGACTTGGATAGGTTGGTGAGTGGGCAAATGTTTGGCAGATGCAGTATAATGTGGATAAATGTGAAGTTATCCACTTTGGTGGCAAAAACAGGAAAGCAGACTATCATCTAAATGGTGGCCGATTAGGAAAAGGGGAGATGCAGCGAGACCTGGGTGTCATGGTACACCAGTCATTGAACGAAGGCATGCAGGTGCAGCAGGCAGTGAAGAAAGCGAATGGTATGTTAGCTTTCATAGCAAAAGGATTTGAGTATAGGAGCAGGGAGGTTCTACTTCAGTTGTACAGGGTATTGGTGAGACCACACCTGGAGTATTGCGTACAGTTTTGGTCTCCAAATCTGAGGAAGGACATTATTGCCATAGAGGGAGTGCAGAGAAGGTTCACCAGACTGATTCCTGGATGTCAGGACTGTCTTATGAAGAAAGACTGGATAGACTCGGTTTATACTCTCTAGAATTTAGGAGATTGAGAGGGGATCTTATAGAAACTTACAAAATTCTTAAGGGGTTGGACAGGCTAGATGTAGGAAGATTGTTCCCGATGTTGGGGAAGTCCAGGACAAGGGGTCACAGCTTAAGGATAAGGGGGAAATCCTTTAAGACCGAGATGAGAAAGACTTTTTTCACACAGAGAGTGGTGAGTCTCTGGAACTCTCTGCCACAGAGGGTAGTTGAGGCCAGTTCATTGGCTATATTTAAGAGGGAGTTAGATGTGGCTCTTGTGGCTAAGGGGATCAGAGGTTTTGGTGAGAAGGCAGGTACGGGATACTGAGTTGGATGATCAGCCATGATCATATTGAATGGCGGTGCAGGCTCGAAGGGCCGAATGGCCTACTCCTGCACCTAATTTCTATGTTTCTATGTTTCTACTTGAGCTGCTAGAAATATTATGTGTTTACCACTGACAGTACATTTTCCCCATTTCACTTCATTCACAAAAATAACAATTGATAATCTACACATTCAAACCTTCCACACCATAATTGATGAGAATTCAAGTTTCTATCACTCTGGATTCAGCTATTCTAATGCCAAGACAGGTTCCTAACTAATTCTTATATTCTGCCCAACTCATATAAGTGACTCAATTTCCTCCAACACCTCCAGAGTCATAGAGTGATAAGGTGTGGAAACAGGTCCTTCGGCCCAACTTGCCCACACCGACCAACATGTCCCAGCTACACTGGTCCCACCTGCCTGCGTTTGGTCCATATCCCACCAAACATGTCCTATCCATGTACCTGTCTAACTGTATCTTAATCGTTGGGATAGTCCCAGCCCCAACTACATCCCCTGGCAGCTTGTTCCATACACCCACCACCCTTTGTGTGAAAAAGTTACCCCCCAGATTCCTAATACATCTTTTCCCCTTCACCTTGCACCTATGTCCTCTGTTCTTCGATTCCCCTACTCTGGCAAGTGTATCAACCCGATCTATTCCTCTCATGATTTTGTATACTATAAGATCCCCCCTCATCCTCCTGTCCTCCAAGGAATAGAGACCCAGCCTTCTCAACCTCTCCCTATACCTCAGACCCTCTAGTCCTGGCAACATCCTCGTAAATCTTCTCTGAACCCTTTCAAGCATGACAATATCTTTCCTATTACATGGTGCCCAGAGCTGAACACAATACTCTAAATGCTGTCTCACCAACGTCTTATCTAACTGCAACATGACCTCCCAACTTCTATGCTCAATACTCTGACTGATTAAGTCCAATGTGCCAAAAGCCTTTTTGACCACTTTATCCACCTACGACTCAATCTTCAAGGAACCATGCACCTGCACTCCTAGATCCCTCTGCTCTACGACATTCCCAAGAAGCCTACCATTCACTGTGCAGGTCCTGCCCTTATTTGACATCCAAAAATGCAACACCTCACGTCATTTCTCTGTATTAAATTCCATCAACGAATTTGGAAACAATTAAAAAATACTTTAAAATTGGATAATTTATCACTCTTTCTTCCCATTGTAAACAACCATTTATTTAAATCCTCTATGTTGGATAAAGGTTTTACACAATGGAAAAATTATGGAATTAAAAAGATGGGACATCTCTATAGAAAAGGCATTTTTCTTTCATTTCAGGAGTTACTACAGATTTATGGACTACATCCAAATAGCTTTTTCACGTATTTACAACTTAGAGATTATGTTAAATCAAATACACAAGATTATAGAACTAGGGGACCAGAAACCCTTGATGAATGTTTGAATAAACATCCTAATACAGAAAAATTAATCTCATATTTATAATACCCTCTTAGATAGTGAGGTCCTGCTTACGGAATTACATAGACAAACATGGGAAAATGAATTAGGCCAACCTATAACGAAAGATATTTGGGTCGAAAGTCTACAACACATACATCAATGCTCGTTAAATGCCAGACATGTCTTAATACAATTTAAGGTATTATATAGACTACATTACTCTAAAACAAAATTAAATAGAATCTTCCCACATATCTCTCCTAGTTGTGATAAATGTCAGCATTTAGAGGCTAACTTATACTTTTGTAAATTGTATAAAAATCAAAAAATTCTGGACAGATATTTTCAATATAATTTCTGAAGTTGTCAATACCCAATTGGATCCCGACTCAAAACTAATAATATTAGGAATATCAGAACAAAGCCTAAGACTTACAACAAACCAAAAAAACTTTCTTAATTATAGTATAACTGGAAAATAATTAATATTAAAATTTTGGAAAGGTCCTATAACCCCCACAATTAAAATGTGGATTATGGAAATGTCAGAGACCTTACATTTGGAAAGAATTAGACTTGTCTTATTTGACAAACAAGAATTATTTGATAGAATATGGTCTCCATTTATTGATTTTTTGAAAGGCTAAATTGGTTCAGCATGGGAATCTGACTGAAACTCGAGCTCAGGTTTAGATGAAAAGTTAGGCTTTATAACTTACGGACCTATCTCCAAAGTTGTATTATTGGTAAATTACTCCATTCTTCTTTATCATGCCTTTTTTGAAATTTCTTACTTTCTATCTATATTTAAAAAAACTAAATAGAAGCAGAGTTAATATACAACTGATAAAGGACGACCACTATTATTTTGATAGCTGGATTCCCACCTATTAGCAATGTAGGATTGACATATAAGAAATGTTTCAAAAAACTCAACCAGATTTGTGAGACACGACCTCCCATGTACAAAACCATGCTGACTATCCCTAATCAGCCCTGGCCCATCTGTAGTACAGCCCCAACAAGGTGATCATCCCTTTCTTGTTCCTCAGCTCCACCCATATAGGCGCACTAGACGAACCGTCCTTTATGTCACCTCTGACCAATACCATGACATCCTCATTAACCAGCAATGCAACCCACCCCCCCCCCCCCCCTTTTTTCCCTCACCCCTGTCTGAAGCTCCTGTATCCCGGAACATTGAGCTGCCAGTCCTGCCCTACCCTTAACCAGGTTTCAGTAATAGCTACAACGTCCCAGTCGCTCATCCCTATCCATGCTCTAAGCTTATCTGCCTTACCCATCAGGCTCCTTGCATTCAAATATGTGCAGTTTAAACCAACCCTTGAACCACTTAAATTTTATTGCAATTACCTCCAGGCCACAAAACACCACTTCTAGCACAAACCACCACACATGTCCATCATGTATGCCAATAAGACACTGACTTCAAGAATTATATCAAAGTACAGAAAGCTTTACAAAGCTTACAAGCTTTACAAAGACAAAATGTTGATGCATTAGGTCACTATTCAACATGATGAAATAAAATTACAAAGCAGATCTTTAAACATTGGTTTATTTTCATAGCATACTTTGTCCTGGATTCCTAGTCCCTACACCCTAGCTAGATGAATGTTCATCCACTTTTTGCACTGCCATGCACCAGAGGAATCATGTATATTTTAAAATTAGATTTTACTCCCATTCTTCTGAACTCAATCAGGATCACTTGCCCAAACTCTCCTCAAATGCTAAACCCAGCATCCTAAAAAAAAAAAATCAGATGCCATTATTGTACTCCATCTATCACGTGCGTAGGTTTCTTTGTGTACAGTGACAAGTCCAGCCCATTATATTCCAAGTATTGCCACACTAAGGTTCTACAATATTTTTCACTAAATATTTTATTGGATTATTGTTTAAAAAAATCTGTGGCATTTTTAATGGTACAGTTAATGCTGATAAGATGCGTTTAATGGACAAAATATGCATTTGCAGCAGGCATTTCGTGACTCAGCAAGTTCCCCACCATAATCATGCAATTTTGATGGAAAGTAAAATTCTTAAGGTGCAACACATTTAATTTAAGAGTTGAATGATTAAAGCTCATCCATATTTTCAGGTTTAGTATATTTAAAAAAAATGCTCAATAGCAATTTGATAATGAATATTTCTCCCAATTAGCAGAGTATCTTTGATTCAGAATTTTAATTATCAAAGTAGCCTTTATTGTAAAGCACAGCTTCTGATGAACTTGACAGTCCCAATATGTCAGCTTTCCTGTTTAACGTAAATTAATAAAAGGAAGCCAGCAGATTTGTAAAGGAAAATTGTGATTAACAAACTTGAATGAGCTTTTTGCAAAGTGTTACTAAGTGTATTACAGTTTCTGTATACTGATGTCCAAAATGCATTTGTTAATGTGCCATATAATCAGCTTGTCAGCAAGATGAAGTCATAAGGCAAATGAAATGCAGCATCATGCTGCTGATGAAGCTGATGGCATTTGCAATGGCAGCTCAAATGCTCCAAATCCATTTTGAACAGTATTGGCTGCAAACTGGCCAAGAAACAAAATACAACTGTAGTGAACAGTTGTTTCTTGTACCGAGGTAGGGATTTAGATTATGGCATTAACCACGTCAGTGCTGAAATTACGATTTTTTTTCTGACACATTAATGAAGCACAAAGTTAAAAGCAAGGAAGTTATGGTGTTTTTATAAAACATGGGGTCTGCCTGAGCTGCAGTATTCTATTTTTTTAATTTTGGTTGGATGTACACATGGATGCACCAATGCAGTTTGAGAATGGCCTGAAGACCTCAAAAGTGGTTCAGGAACGGTTTACAGAAATGTTTCCAAGAATGGGAGACTTGTTTTGAGGGAGGACTAGAGGATTGGATCCCCCCAGAGAAGGGTGAAAGGTTCAGTGATAAAGATACTCAAACACGAACAGTGTACACAGAAAAAAGACGTGTTCATACCATGAGCTGAAGAGCCGAGAGCAAGATGGCTGGCAAAAGGACCAAAGCATTGAGTGGTTAGTATCTTACATGCAAGGCATGGTCGGGTGGTGGAGATACATTGCATTATAGCTTTCAAAGGGAACTTTCAAAGGGGAGTTCCCCAATATGCAAAATAAAAATAATCTCAGGGCTACAGGGACTGGGAAGCGAGTGAGATTACCAACTTGGTTCTTGTGGGGAACCACATTGATTGGAAGGGGCAAAAGGACTACTTCCCTGATTCTGAGTTTGTATATTCAATGTATTACTAAAGCTTAAACAACTGCCTGAACAAAGGTTTCTTTCTCAACAAATGCTGCCTAATTTATGATCATCATTTACGGTTTTTATTTCAAATTTCCAGCATCTGCAATATTGGTTTTGAATGCAGGTATCATTTTTTTGGGCAAGTGTGGCAGTCAATCTCCATAAGGTGGCATGGTGGCCCAGCAGTTATTGCTGCTTTCTCATAACTCCATACACCTGGGCTCTATCTCGACTTTAGATGTTGCCTGTGATCAAGAGTTTACTCTGGGTGCTTTTGTATAATTACACACCCTAAAAATGTGCTAGTAGGCCACTATAAATTACCACAGAGTAAGTTAACGCCAAAAATAATCAAAGGGGAATTGATGGGCATGTGTCCCAGAGAATAAGTTGCAGAGGTAAAGGGAAATGGGCCGAAAGAGATTACTTCCCTGGAAGTCATCAGGAACCTGATAGCCTACCCCTATGTTATTCTAAAGATACAAAATACCACAAAGAGCACTGAGATGATTTGCTTTATTGCAAAAGGATGGAGAGCTTAGAAATTGGAAAGTAATGTTATAATTGCACAGGGGTAGTGGTGGGCCTCATCTGGATAAACATGCAATGTTGGTTCCCTTATTTAAGAAAAATACCAGCTTTAGAGGCACTGCAGGAAAAATTCTCCGGGCTAACTTCTGAGGAAAAATGATTGTCCTATAATGAGCGGGTGAAGAAATAAAAACAAATTGGGCGCTTAGAAGAATAAGGGATGATGTTTTTGAAACTTACGATCCTGAGGGAGCCTGACAGGGTACACATAAAGAGACTTCCATGAGTGGAAACATCTCAAATCAGGAGATAAAATAGGCGAGCAGTTCATTTAAAGTTGGGGTGCATAAAAAATTCTTGCAAATAAGTTTTTCATTGTATCTTGGCACATGCAACATTAATAAACCATTACCAAGTGACTCTTTGATTTGGCTAATCCAGAGGTTCCTGTAATCTAGATAATTGTGGATATTTAAAAAGGAAGTATATAAATGTTTTAGATACCAGGCGATTGAAGTCTCCAGGGAACCAACACAAGAGTAAAATTGGTTTATTATGAAGTCGCATTTTGCTGTCCAAAAATGATTGGAATATTTGGTTAACTCCAACTGAAACACAGTTCAGCCTATATCCGATAAGCATGAAATCCTACTCCTGAATCTACAACTTCCACCATGGACAATTTATTTACAGGCGTATTGATGGTACCTTGTCTGGTCATATAATCACTGCTCACTAACCTACAACCAATATGTATTATACCAGTAAACCAAGAACACAACAATAAGTGGAGAACAAAAGGTTATTACAAACACTCCAACCACAATCACTGAAAACATTATTGTTGCTGAAATATATATATTTTTTAATTTATTGATTCTAGTGATATGGTATCTGTGGAAAGACCAACATATTTTGCACTTCCCCCTCTGCCGTTGGGAAAGTGGCAGTAGTTGATTTTGCTCCATGCTCCAAAGATCCTCGAGAAATGTTGCCATGACTGTCCAAATGATAAATCTGAGTATATCCAAGTCAGAACAGTGAGTGCCTTGAAGCAATGGTACACACCAATTATCTGTTCAATTAGGTTATTCTATCCTGGCTGGGTTGATTGACTGCTGTTGCAGATGCACGTAACCAACTAAATGAGAAGTGGATCTTCATATTTTCACAAATGATCAGGAGGTTCAAGGTAGACATGAGTCGTGCAGCACAGGACAAGTGACGTGGATATCTGCGCAATTGATCAAGTGAAGTTTTCCGTCAATGGCAATTCACAGGACATTAATGATGGCAATATAAATAATGGTAATCACAATGACAATAAAGGGAATTTCCCAATTATATATCTGTATTTTT
This sequence comes from Okamejei kenojei, assembly GCA_035221665.1. NCBI lineage: Eukaryota > Metazoa > Chordata > Chondrichthyes > Rajiformes > Rajidae > Okamejei > Okamejei kenojei. The sequence continues at coordinate 125,822,251 of CM069131.1, forward strand.
TACATTTTTGCTACTTATCTTCTGACATTCTGTTATAATTCTGACGATCTATATGAATAACTTTTTTACATTTTGAAATCATTCGAAATCTTTTGTTTTTCAGTAATTTCCTTATTCTATCAATTTCTGCTGTTCTATTCAGTTGTCACAAGTGAGCAATACATTCCACTGTGTTCTCTGCAGTCCAACAAATTGAACTGCATGCAAGGGGATCTATATCTCAATGCCCTCATTTTAGCTGCCAAGAGCCTTCCTTATAAAAATCCATCCCTCAACTGCCTCTTTATTCTATATATCCAACAACATTTAGTTGCCCGTTTTAGCATTTCCTTACACAACAGTGGTAATATTTACTTGAAAGTAGTCTTACGAATCATCTTAGAATTTTTTGCCATTTTAAAATCACTGTATAAATATCAGCTTCAGCTGCAAAATGTGACACAAGGCGAGAAATCAGTTTTTAAAATGACAGAAAATTATAACCTCCATTATTGGAAAAATGTTTGCCACCTTGGTTCTCTCAAAACTTAATTGCTCTAGCACTGGCAGACATATCTACTGACAAGGCCCTAAATTTGGAATGAATTCCCCTCCCCTAAGTTTCATAAAACGTTGATCAACTTTTGAATGTTTCCTCATGTGCTTCAAAGTTAAGGTTTTGTTCTCTAACATCCCTCTGACATCCTTTGGCAGTTTTTTTCTACATTAAAGGGCAACATGTAAATGGAAATGTGACATTTCCACAATGTTCTGTGAACCTGCAAATCAAACTTAAGTTCAATAAGATTTCCAAATCGCAAAGTACTTACTGCGGAGCAATGCGTCGCCAGTAACGATCAATTCCATTTTTGAAGTACAACACGGCAAGCCACCGTACATTCACATCTAGTGTGTGATTGGTAAAGATATTCTGTAAACGTAAATATATCAACTTAGAATGATTGTGGGGAGGCTTTTGTAGCTATGTAACTTAGCCTGATAGATGTATGTGTATTACATCAGAAATGAATTCTTCTTCAAGTCCAACTACTTGAACAGAAGATAGACACAAAGAGCTGGAGTAACTCCGCAAGTCAGACAGCATCTCTGGAGAAAGGAATAGATGACATTTGGGGTTTCAGGTCGAGACCCTTCTTCGGTCCGACCCATACAAAGAGTAGGGATTAACAAGTCCCTTTCAGGATGGCAGGCAGTGACTAGTGGGGTACCGCAAGGCTCGGTGCTGGGACCGCAGCTATTTACAATATACATCAATGATTTGGGTGAAGGGATTCAAACATTAGCAAATTTGCAGATGATACAAAGCTGGGTGGCAGTGTGAACTGTGAGGAGAATGCTATGAGAATGCAGGGTGACTTGGACAGGTTGGGGAAGTGGGCAGATGCATGGAATGGGGTACTGATTGGGGATGATCAGCCATGATCACATTGAATGGCGGTGCTGGCTCGAAGGGCCGAATGGCCTACTCCTGCACCTATTGTCTATTGACCCTTCTCCAGCTTTTTGTGTCTATTGTCGGTTTAAACCAGTTCCTTCCTACACGTGCTTGTTAAACAGCTTTTGAAATCCACTATTTATACAGTGACCATCACTTGGGTTCAGAAATCAAGCCGTAATATCTGCTGATTGCTGCAATGCTTTCTTGATGAAATTGATGAGTTACATTCTCAATCGAAATTGAACCCTTCTGGCACAGACAATCAACATCTAATTATATAAATGTTACATTGAAAATCTAAGCAAAACACGTTATGTTGCAGATTAAAACAGAAAGTGTTGGCAATACAGGTCAGATAGAGATCGACCTAACAATAAACGATTATATTCAAAAAAACTAAAAGGTGATGGACATTAATAGCATTTACGTACAAAATCATAGATAAAGGGAGGAGGTGCTGATGCAGCCAGGAAACTCTTTGCAAACAGACAGCTTGTCGAAAAGCTGGATGGGGAGAAATGGATGCAAATCTCAGTGTGACAAAGAGAGGGGGGAAAATAAAGGATGAAAGGGTGGTTGGGGGAAAAAAAGGCAGACAAATACTGCCAGAGAAGAGTTGAACATCAAATGTCATATCTATACATCTTAAATTCAGTTATTTTGCCCTTTTTCCATTTATGTCAAGACCCAAAGCCAAGTGTTCCAGCAAAACCAAACAGCGAATCAATGGGCAGTTTGTTCCCTTTGAAGGCCTCACAAATATCGGTTTATACCACAGCAATGCTCTTGCAAACTGCTATTTTTAAGAATTAATCGTTCAAAATATGTTCTCGTAGAAAACCATTGTTGATCTTTGAAAACAATGAGGTTTTTATGATCATTTCTACCAAAAGTACAAGCATCATTTTTAATAATGTAGTCAGAATTGTCTTGGTTTATTTCCCTTATGCAAGATAAGTTATTTGTACCCTGACTGCATTACTCTTCCTTTGGGAGTTTCATCCATTAACCATTGTACTATGTGGATCCTTGTGCATCTGCTATATCTCACCCAATAAGCCCAAGTGGAATTCACCTAGATCTGAAGATTTGTCTTCTACACTTTGTCTCATTTATCTCTTTTTTTTAAATCTTAACTGCCTTTTAGACTCACAAATAATATTTATTCTCTCTAGTTTATTTCGAAAAATTGATGCATGATGGTTCATTTATATTGTGGTATATATTTCTTTGGAATGGCATTCAACTTTTGAACTCCATTTTTCAAAACGTTCTGCTCTGTTGCTCCACTCAGTCAATATTATTCCAGATCTGGTCAGAGAATCACCTGGAATAATTTCTCACTTTCCTCTTGCACAATTACCTCTGGTGGGGTCCAAATATAGATAATAAACGGTTGATTTCATGGAATGATCCTCTTAACATTGGGGCACTATCCGATCAAATGTAGCCCCCAAATCCAGTGCAGAATTCTACCACCTGGATTCATTCCTACCACAAAAGACATCTCTGGTTGTTAGCGATCAATCATCTTAGCTCCACGACAGTACTGTTGGAATTCTTTTGGGCTACCTTTTAGCCACAAGTATCTTCTGTTGCATCATTGGTAATAGGACGGCACGTTAAATGGCAAACAAAATTAGTGAAGAGCAAATGCCTGCCAATGATTATCCACAACAAGAAAGTCTAAGCATCTCCCCTTGGAATACTGTGACTTTACCACTGTTGAAGCCCTTACCTTCCAAATCATGGTGTCGCCAATGATCAGAAACTATATTAGGTGTGCCTCATAAATATTGTGGTGCCAAATGTTAGAAACTTGATTTCCTCTATTTCCTATGATCCAGAAGAATGCCACGTCAATCCACTAAGTCCAGAGCAATCCTATCACTCACTGATTTTTCTGTTCTCCCCATATTCCCATCAACGCACGTCCAATTTTACCATTCGCTGACACACTAGGAACAAGTTAGTGTGCTCAATTCGCCTCCCAATCTGTGCACCTTTGGTAACAAATCAGATGACCCGAGGAAATACACATTATCACAGGGAGAACATGCAGCTCCCCATAAAAGGCAGCAGAGGCCCAGATTGTATCCAGCCTGCTGCACGTGTGAGGCAGCAGTTTTACCACCTGTGCCATTCTGCTGTCCTGTAGCTGGGGATTCCCTTCTGACTTTCCACCACCTCTCTCCAATCGCTTAGCCACAATTTTGGTATGTAATGGAATGCTCTCCACTTTCGAACACCCAGGAACCATCAACAATCTCCACAACAAGGCAATTCATTTGACGGTCTTCCGTTCACCAAACTGAATATTCACTGACCACTGTATACCATCTCCAAATTCATCTTGCCTTTTCCAACATCACTTCTCAAATACAATCCCCACCACTTAGGATCAAAGGCAGCAAGTGCAAGGAATGACATGACTTGCAAATTTTCCTTGTTTGCACCAAGACACGGAAATATGATATTCCTACATTATCTCTGGGTCAAACTACTCACTTTACAGCTCAATGGAAATGCCTCCACCAGAGTGCAGTGACTCAAGGGTATCTTTTCAAGAATAGGCATTGCCAGGACATAAATGCTGAACTTGCCAACCAGTAACGTCCAATAAAAACAAAAAAGGAAGGACTGAATGGGCAAGTTCCAATGCTGCATGTTGTGATATTAAACCAAGAATCCAACTGGTTGTTTCAATTCTCCAATGCACATTAAAGATAAATAATTAACTAGTGAGCTAGGTTTCCTCACTGAACTGATGCAGCAAAATCAAATTACTGGGTTATTTGTGTTAAGGGCTTCAGTGGCTTTTCACTTGGACAATGAGATGCGATTACATTTGTGATTAAAAATCCTTCCTAGGCATTTTACAGAATAGGTAAATTTGCTTGAAAATGCTTGAAAATGTTCTGCGAGTGATACAAATGTAAGTTCTTCTTTTACAAGACGATGTTTTCATTTGGCTGCGAATATTCTTAAAAACGCTTCTCTGAAAATGTTTTCTTAATTTTTATATTTCACAGCCTGCACTGCAGACATTTATTTTCTGCTCAAATACAGCTTCACTGAACTAATAGACCAAGGGTGCCACCATAAGGTGACTATTCGTTCATGCATTCATCCTAAAATGAGGTTGAGAAGTTATTCAAACTTGGTTATTGGCTCATTGACAATCACAAAATACAATTTTGTGAAGTGCTGGAGAACCATCAACATCCATCATTGTATAAATGCATAAACATTTAATGCAAGGAAAGAAAATAGATAAAGATAATATCATCACTGAGCTACACCTACACTCATCAAAACCATCAAATGATGAAAGATGTCTGAAGAAGGGTCTCGACCCGAAACGCTGCCTATTTCCTTCGCTCCATAAATGCTGCCTCACCCGCTAAATTTCTCCAGCATTTTTGTCCGCTTTCAATTTTCCAGCATCTACAGTTCCTTCTTAAACAAGATGATGTACAGTGCTCTCCATGTTTGGGACAAAGACCCATCATTTATTTATTTGCCTCTGTACTCCACAATTTGAGATTTGTAATGGAAAAAACCACATGCGGTTAAAGTGCACATTGTCAGATTTTAATAAAGGCCATTTTTATACATTTTAGTTTCCCCATGCAGAAATTACAGCAGTAATTTACATAGCCCCCCCCCCCCCCCTTTTCAAGACACCATAATGTTTGGGACACAGCAATGTCATGTAAATGAAAGTAGTCATGTTTAGTATTTTGTTCTAAATGTTCCAAACAGTTGATTTTGGAAAGCCTAAGGTTTGGCTGATGTATCTAACAGTTTTATTCTTGTTTCTCAGTTTCATAATGGTTTCTTTGACTTTCATTGGCACAACTTTGGTCCTCATGTTGATAAACAGCAATAAAAGTTTCCAAAGGTGATGCTGAGAGCTCTCTTATACTTGCATTAACGAGGCAATTAAACAAACCTGAGCAATTAAATGACTGTGAAGCCATGTGCCCAAACATTATGGTGCCCTGAAATAGGGGGTCTATGTACAAACAAATAAACACCATATAATTTATAGTGGTGAAATCAAAATGTATTAGAAACATAAAGGAATAGGCCATTCGGCCCTTTGAGCCTGTCAGTATCCTGTACCTGCCTTCTCTCCATTACCTTTAGCTTAGCCAATGAAGTGGCAGAGAAATTCCCAGAGACTCACCACTCTCTGTGTGGTTTTCCTCATCTCGGTCCTAAAGGAATTCCCCCCTTAGACTGTGACCCCTTGTTCTACCTCCTCAACATTGGAACAATCTTCCTGCATCATAAAGCTGTATAAAAATCTGATAATTGCAATTTAACCACATGTGATTTTTTCTATTACAAATCTCAAATTGTAGAGTCAGTCTGTCCCAAACATTATGGAGGGCACTGTATTTGAGGTCGGCCGACTCTTCCCCCTAAGGCCTTGTTTAAATCACCTAATTCGGCACCTAAAGTGTTTCGCTAAAGAGTTGAGACCTAGATTTTCCCGTCCTAGAAACTAGAATTGGCTTCTGATATCAACAGAATGATTTCCATTAGATATTCAAAATGACAAACCCTGAATCTCAAAATAAAGGTTGGCTGTTTTCACTGGAGCTGAAAATCATTCATTCTTGAAGAGTGTTTAAGTAACCATATAACAATTACAGGCCCTCTCGGCCCTTCCAGTCCGTGCCGACCAAGATCACGAACTCGTTCCCCCTCAGCCCGTTGCTGGAAGGTCCAGAATTGGGGGTCAAGATGTAGGCCATCTGCCATCTTTCAGCCCACTTTTTCCAAATGGCCCAAATCTCTCTGTAGACTTTCTATCTTAGGATTGATGTACTAGATCCCTATGCTTAACACCCTTAGGCTTCAAAAATTCAAGAAGGTTTGTCAAACATGACCTTCAAATCCATGACTGTTCCTGATCAGAATCCAGATGCTTATTATTTTATCTCTAAGTTCCTTTCCATTAATTTGCCCACCACTGACGTCAAACTAACAGGTCTATAATTGCTAGGGTTATTCTTTGAACCCACAATATGCGCAGTACGCCAATCCTCCGGCACTATTCCCGGACGAAATATTTCTGTCATAGCTCCTGTATCCTGTCAGGACCTGGAGACTTATCCAACTTGGCTACTCTACTTTGCCCCTTAACTCACAGAGTTCAAGTGAATACCGAAGAAAAGAAATTGTTCAAAAGCATAAATTAATCAAATCCTTTAAAATCCTTACGCATTCCTCAAAAATTCCATAATTATATTGAAACTAAAGTCCCGAAGTGCTCACCAACGCATACCTCCGTCACCTGACCTGACTGCCCCTTCTCTGGTCGAACCTCTATGTACTGCTGCCAAAAAACTATCCTGTGTTTTCCCAGTCTATTTTGGAAAATTGAAAACAAACCCATTTGGCGGTCTATAATACACCCCTAAAAGTGTTGCTGTTCTCACTTCTCAGTTCCACCCAAATAGCCTCCCTAGACGAGCTCTCTAATCTATCCTGCCAAAGCACTGCTGCTGACAAGCAATGTGGTCCCTCCAATTCTATCACACCTTCCTGGTTTTCACAGCACTCCTGCAACCATCACTGATTGAAATTCTAAGTTCGATGGCATTAAAATTTACACATTTTAGATTCTCTGTCTATTATCTTTTTCATCTTTCTGTTTGGAGAGTGTGCCTCTTACCCCTAGAGTCCTCCCCCCAGCCTTTCCAGCCTCCACAGAAAAAGCCGAGTATTTTATTTTGCCATTTAAGACACTCGTAATGAATCAAAAGATAGTTCAACTGCCATTCCAGGAGAAAAATAGCCACTCCGATTTAATGAGATCACTAACTTATTTAGCCAGTGTGGCGCCATCTGATAATCGGGCCATTGTTTCGTTGAACCCTCGGGAGAAATGAGCCTCCAACAGCCGGGCCATGGCAGGCCACACCCCAGAGGTGAACTGTGTCCCCCTGTCAGATGAGATGTCCACCAGCACACCAAAACGAGCGATCCAATGAGCGGCGAGGGCATGAGCGCACGTTGCAACAGTGGTATCAGCGTCATCGGCACGTGACGTCAGGGGGGGCACTCCGGGGCCATCAAGTGAAACGATCAACGGTGGTGAACATCGCATGATAATTCCCTTTGGATGGGGAATTCGGAATTGGGATGGAAAAATGGAATTCCGCCCAAATCGGAACAGGTATGGGATATGGTTAGAAACGCCTCTGGGGCACAGCAAAACCGTGCATGGGCACCCTGACATGATGCTGGATTTTAAGACATCTGACAGAAGGTACACATTCTCGCCCAGTGACCGACCTGCTTGCGCAAACCATGCCACACATACTTGGCCGCCACCAAAGCAATTGTCGCTCAAATGGTTGGATGGGCCAAGCCATGAGCCAGATCATAAACCCAGCGATGCCAAGCTGCAGGAAGGATGAGTCTCGGCTGACCAGTCGACACATCACAGAGGACCAAGACACCAGCAGGGCCAAAATGCACATCCTCCAAAACCAAGCTAGAAATAGCGGTGCGGTAGGCAAGCACCTCATCATCGTCACGCTGCGCAGCCGGCAGTGTAGTGGAGATACCCGCGGGTATCAGAACGACGCACAATCCCCATCTCCTCCATTTGGCGAAACTCCGCCTTGGCGATGCAAAGCTTGTCAGGAGGCAAATGGCGTGCCCGAGCATGCAGTGGCGGTCCGGTGGTAGTAATATGATGTAAAACCCCATCTTTGGAAACACCCGACTGAAACTGAGGGGTCAGAATGGCAGGAAACTCCGCCAATATCTGAGCGTATATGTTGTCAACAGCGGAAACCGGGTCGAGGCGCAGCAGAGGAACTGGTGCAGGGTGAAGGGAAATCGGCTCCAAAGTTCCAGAATGTACAAGCCGCTGCCCACGCACATCGACTAACAGGAATTGTGCCCGTAGAAAATCGGCGCCCCACAACAGCTGGGACATGTTGGCCACAGTGATAGTCCACGTAAAATGGCAGGAGCCGAAAATAAGCGGGACCATACGAAAATCATAGGTACAGATGGGGATGCTGTTAACTGCAGTAATAGCAGGCCCCCGCTTACCTGATCGAGCGTCGACTCCCACTGAGGGCAAAACGCTGACCCCGTGTCCACCAGAAACCGCCGTCCGGACTGATGGTCCCGGGTGTAGAGGCGATTCTTCTGGACTACTGTCATCAGCAGTAATATGCCGAATATGAAATTGAGCCTCAGCCTGCTCAAACCATACATGTGGCTGCGATGTCCAAAACACGGGTAATTTAACCGTAACAGCGTTCTGCTGAGCCAGAGGGCTGGCGTTTTGCTGAGCCAAGATAGCCGACTGCATCGGGCGGGCTATTATCTGCTTGCATTTTGCTTATCTGCTTGCTTTTCCAAAACCACAGTTTGGAAAACGTCAAGGTCACCAACGAAGCACAATAAAGCGAATCACTTGTTGTAAACTCCAGAGAAAGCTTTATTAAATACGAAGGAACTTCAAAACAATAGCAGAATGGCTGAGCTCAGAATAGCTGCGTGGCGCTCTGCCAGGCACACACAACAACTCCCCATTTAACTCCTTATCTCCAACCCCCGCCCCTCAGTCACACGCTTCTTCCGAGGGTTCGACTAAACAATCAGGTGGCGCCACACAACTCCCCCCAGAAACGGAGGAGCAAAAACAAGCAGGCCGATGAACGCAGCGGCCTGATCTCGTAACCACAGGACCCACATTCGGACATCCCGCAGGCACGGGAAACGGGGGCTGAGCTGGCGGACGTCCTCGACGACGAGGCTGAGCCACCTGCAATGGCCACATGACACCGATACAGTCTCAGGATTTCCGCCCACGTCCCACACAAAAGTTGAAATGCCGTGCTGCAACAGCCGGAATAGACCCTCATGCGGGCGTTGCAACGGCGTATGCTGAGCATCCTGACGCAAGAACACATATGGGCAGTCCTTGAGGGCAGATGGAACATAGGAAAATGCGACTACGTGCCGGGATGTTGGAACGGGAGAAAGCTTGCCCACCTGCTCCCGAAGACGCAACAGCACAGAGGAGGACGAATCCTGCTGCTCCTGTGCAGCCGGAATGAGATCACCTGGAACCGTAAGTGGAGCACCGTACACTAATTCGGCAGAGGACATAGCCAGATCTTCCTTAGGGGCATTATGAATTCCCAACAATACCGAACAGACCCAATCCGGACCCGTGAGCCGTGCTTTCAAAGCATCCTTGAGACGGCGGTGGAAACGCTCAACCAACCCGTTGGATTGCGGATGGTAGGCCGTGGTGCGATGCAGCTCAGCCACACCACTATTGTTTTGAAGTTCCTTCGTATTAAATAAAGCTTTCTCTGGAGTTTACAATAAATGACTCGATTGTTTGTACTTCACCAGCAAAATTTCTTCATTAGAAGTATGAAAAAGCTCTTTCATTCTTTACTTCTGGGCCTATATCCTTTAATGTCACTTTGTCATCACTAAATGCAGCCTTGCCTGACCACAAGTAATCCTCTCATTTTTCAATCCATGCCTAGTCACACTTTCACAACACACTGGATCTCAGTGAATTATGTCAGATCCAATTCCCCCCACCCCCCCTCCCTCCCTCACACCCCCCCATCACTATAACCAACATTTCTCAAATCCTTGGGTTTTAGCTCATATGTGTATAATTCCTTTAACACTGTTGACAGTAACAATGCCTGCAGTCTTCTCTGCCACAGAAGGTAGTTGAGGCCAGTTCGTTGGCCATATTTAAGAGGGAGTTGGATGTGGCCCTTGTGGCTGAAGGGATCAGGGGGTATGGAGAAAAAGCAGGTACAGGATACTGAGTTGGATGATCAGCCATGATCATATTGAATGCGGTGCAGGCTCGAAGGGCCGAATGGCCTGCTCCTGCACCTAATTTCTATGTTTCTATGTAACCATACCTTGAAGTTTCCTCTACATGCCACTTTACTTCTCGAATTTCCTCTCTTCTTTCAAAAAAATGGAAGTGAAATTTAAAAAGCAATCAACCGAAATGTTACAATTGCATTCAATTTTTGTTAGGAAAGAATATAAGAGATTACTGAACTGAGGGCTGGGGTTAAAATACTGAAGGGCCATGATCTCACTGAACAATGGAACATGGTTGAGGGTTGAAGAACCTACCCTTGTATCTATCTGCAGCGTGACAATGAAATAGATATATTTCTGCACCACAGTTGAGAATAATTTCCATCAAGAATGAAAGCATCGCATTGCAAGTCAATCAAATCAATCATCAGTTGCTGAACAGCAGAATAAGGCTGGCAATCACTTCTGATAGTGATGAAGTAAACACGCAATTCTATCAAGTACCCTTCAAAAATAAAATTTAGATGCCTCTGGAATGCAAAGAACTGTTTCAATTTATTTTGCTAACATTTTCAACTCCGAGTGCACATAAAAGCACATTTTTAAATTAAGATTAGAAAGTAATACTTATTACCAACCAAAGGGACACAAATGAACATTGCAAGGTAATAAAAAATGTTCATGACAATCTATTTTCTGTCATAGATCTCGCAAGCAGGGTACAATATTCAGCAACATGAATTACACAATATTAAAAGCATACATATTTTTTAATTTTAGCACCTTCTCGTGTTACAAGACAAATGTCTACCACGCAGGTTTATACAGAGAATAAGTATTTTCAAATATCCATATTTCAATATACAATAGAAGCAAAACAAATCTATCACAAAGTTCTGGAGGGTGCCAAATATGTCAGGAAAATAAATCTTTGTTCATGCCATAAATAGAGTCTACCTTTCCATATATCATGCACATAATGGTTGCAATCTTTGTTTTACAATTAAAGCGATCAATTCAAAACAATGATTGCCATTGAGCTTTGGATGACCTATTGGTATCATTATCATCGTCATGACTCCCATTTGCAGCATCAACAGATAATAGTCATAGTGTCATAGAGTAATACAATGTGGAAACAGACCCTTCGGCCCAACTCGCCCACACTGCCCAACAATGTCCCAGCTACATTGGTCCCACTTGCCTGCGCTTGGTCCATAACCCTCAAAAACCTGTCCTATCCATGTACCGGTTGTCCAACTGTTTCTCAAACGATGCCATGCCTTAATTCAATTGCTGCTGATGTAACATCCTTGTGATCTCCTCCAAACTTCACTATTACCTTGCATTTTGGCAAACCTTGTTTCACTCTCCAAGGCTTAAATCACACCAAGCATTTTCAAATACCTCGATGGTCTTAACTCTCACAATTTCTGCCAGCCCAATATTTCACCATTCTTTCAACGCTAGCCCCCAGCTCGTATCCACTGGCAGCAGTGTCTCAGTTACCAAAACCGTCAAGCTCTAGAATTTCTCATACAAATCTCTCTGACTGTATTTTTCTTCCCTCCTAAGATTTGTTTTAAGGCCCATCTATTTGTCCCAGGTTTTGGTGATCTAGCCAAATGACTCGTTAACTTTTGTTTAATAAGGCTGCTATGGTATACCTCAGGATATTTTTTAACAATGTATAAATGTACATTATATAAATAGAACGATGTTCTGATGAAATGTCATTAACTGGAAATGATTATTCATGTTCTCAAAGATCACACAAAAATATATATCTTTGCATATATTAAAATGCATTAAAAAAGATAAAATTAGCTATTACACAAAGTGCTGGAGTAACTCAACAGGTCAGGCAGCATCTCTGGAGGGAATGGACAGGTGACGTTTCGAGTCAGGATCCTTCATCAATCTGAAGAAAGGCCCCAGTCTGAGGATAGGTCCTGACCCAAAATATCGCCTATCCGCCTCCAAAGATGTTGCCTGACCCACTGAGCTACTTCAGCACTTTGTGCTTTGCTCAAGATACCAGCATCTACATTTCAATGCGTCTCTAAAATCAGCAATTAAATGTTTTTAAGACCTAGAATTTAACATGAAGGATTTCAATCTAATAGATTTTATACATCAATTTAATAAAAATATTTATGTTCATCATCCCTTCCAACATAATTATAAAATTATTGGTTATGCATAGCATGTCAACGCTTCTTCTAAGATAGATACAACAAGCTGGACTAACTCAGCGGATCAGGCAGCATCTCTAGAGCAGAAAAAAGTGATGTTTCGGGTCTGAACCCTTTTACAGTCTGATGTAGGATTCCAACCTGAAATGTCACCTAGCCCTTTTCTCCAGAGATGTTGCCTGACCCGCTGAGTTATTCTAGCTTTTTATGTCTATCTTCAGTATAAACCAACATCTGCATTTCCTTCCTACACACAATGCATCTTCGAATTCTGTGTGTTATTCCAGTCCAGAGCAAAGTAGGTAGAGAGGATTGAGTGGTGGTTAGCTTTAGTTTTTTTGAAATAACAATATATAACCCACCAACAATGCCGAATAGAAACCTGGCTGAGTCTCCCACTGTTTTAACCGCTCCTCGGCTGGCTTCAATATAGCCGTGTCTTGACTTGTAGCCTGGGTCAGAGCCTGCAGGACAACAGTGCTGGCGCTATTGATATCCATAGAGAACCTGGCAACAAAAAAAACCTTTCAATATTTATATGCAGATATGAGCTGACCACCGAAAATAAGCAAGGCCCATTTTCTGTTTACCTTCAGTAGTAATTCAGCACAAAAAGCTAACCATAACTTCATAATTTATTTATCCAGGTCTTCATTTTAACATCATTATTACACAGCAAAAGTTTTTCCCATCATGGATTCTGCCGATATGTCAAAGGGGAAAATAATGCTTAGTTTAGACTTTAATCAACATTGAGCTTAAACAGCCATTTGTTGCATGTTTGTATTCTAGTTCAAAACGAGGAAGATTGATCCAGCGCTCTTCCAGGCACAATCACATGAACAATAAAAACTTCACTTCAGCACTAAGGTGAAAAGCAAGCAAGCAAGCATAATAATGAATCTAGCATCTGCAAAGTTCAGATGTATAAGGATTGCTACTCATAATTGTTTGTTTAAAAGCCTCATACCTCATAGCCATTAATCCATACAACGTCATATCTGACTTATGGAACACTAGCTAAAATGAATTCCAATGGCTCTTTTATTATCTTACCTTACTAGAGATCTGGTTCACAATAATTCGCACAAATATTCAAACAATTCTCTCTAATTACTTTTCTGGAGCAGACCTGAAAGAGAAAGCATAAGGAAATACAACAAATGTTATAGTGAATATTGGAAACATTAATTGAATGTAATTACCTCCAGAACATTTCATTAAGCAGATACAAATTTCAATGAAAACATTAATTCATTACCACTAGGAAACTTAATTATTTGCTTAGACTGTCTACATATTAACATCTGAATGCATGGCCCTTGATAAACAAGTTAACCCTCTACATTGTAATTGATACAGTAGTATCTATAGAAAACAATTATGAAATGCACAGCGGCAACTATTTGACAGCTTGTATTTTTTCCCAAAAAATAGTTCATCACAAATTGGTTTTGGGCTCCCCAAGCTTTGATCAGCATATCAAGCGATTAGAAATGCCCAAGAAAAAAATCTCTTCAGGAGTGTGCTCTCCTCTAAGAAAATTCAAAATTAACACAGCAGCTTAATCTCAAAATAATTGTATCTGAATGTGAGACATTCTTATGAGGCTTGCAATTTCGATACACGAAGTCAAATCACCTGTTCTAAGTACGACTGCACACGTATCCTGGCAGCAGCGGGAGATGCGGCGTCTGCCTCAGCGGCGACGGGAGCCTCGGTGGCGGTGGGGTCTCCCAGTCGATGAGCATGAGGGGGACGGGGAAGACAATGGGGACCCTGTGGGGGGCCGCCATGAAGAACAATGAAAGAAGACCTGGCGTGGGGGACGGTGGGAGGACAAAAGGGGACCCAGTGCGGGGGGAGGGGGGGTGTACCTTGTGTGTTGTGACTGTCAGCAGACCAATTTCCCTCTGGGATGAATAAAGTGTTATTGTATTGTATCGTACCAATGTGTTACATTTCCCTGGAGTTTAAGGAATATTATTACTCGTGTATTGTTAATTCTTGAAGAACATTGAATGGAATTGCAACTAATTTGAACATAAAAATTAGTTCCAGTACACACACTCTTAATTAACCCACAATTTTCACTTGTTGGATTCAAAGCTAATGGGAAATGCTGACAGTTCCTCATCAAATAAGTTCTGAATGTGCTGGCACAAATTGTCTGACACTTCTATAGAAACTAGGAAGAGCGGATACTGGTTCACCCCCCTCCCCCCACCCCAAAATCAATCTGAAGGGTCCATCCCCAAAATGTCACCTCTCCATGTTCTCCAGAGATGCTGCTTGACACACGTATTTACTCTAGCACTTAGTCCCCTTTATTGTCTGACACTTAGTTACATGGAAAGTTGTGGTACAACACAACTGGTTGATTCACTCAATGCTTAGACAGGGAACATTGCCTCTTTAAACTCCACTTGCTGATGCAGGAACACTAAGCCCATTCATTTAAACAAAGAGTGCATGGGAAAGAGATTATATTCTTTGAATGAAGTTTGATTCACTATTTTTATTAGTTACGAGTTGAATATAAACATTTTAAAAGTTGTAATCTTTTCATTGACTTTTAATTGTATCTGAATGCACCTGAAACCTGGGCTTTCATATAGCCCAGCCATTTTGATAGTCAACAAAGCTGGAATAAAGCTTTAAAATTTTAAAGGCTTTTCAGCTTTCAGGTAGATATTTCTCTGGCGAACTCAAGCAATGTCATTTCATAGAGCTTTGCTGAATTATACTGAGGCAGTAAAATGTCATGTTCAACTATTATGTGCCTGAATCAATCAACTTGGCAGTGGAAATAACTTCAGTACAATGATTTTCAAATCAGTAGGCTAAACAAATGTGCTATATCGTGAGTTATTTAGTTATTGCTGCCCTCTGCTGAACAGCAACAGAATAACCACTGCGGCTGCAAAACTACAAAATTATGTCACAAAATGATTAAACTGATTACTTACTGCACAAACAAACTGAATTCCATTAAACTGTAACTGAACCTGGGAAATTTGCATTTACAATTTGTGAACTCACAGCTCAGCAATTGTGCACATTAAATGTAGTTTTATTAAACTTCCAACAAATAAAATGGTAATTTTGCAATGAGAATATCGAATGATACAGCAAAAACTATAAAATGTCCAAGAAGCCCTATCATGGGACAAATCAGCATTCACCTACACCGGGGGAAAGTCCGAGAAAAGACAACCCCACTTATGGTCTCTGCCATCCTCTTTCCAGGCACTCAACTAATTTGTAGCATGAATGTTTGCTCAGTGATATTAGACTTGACTAATAAGAATACAAATGTTGGGAAGCAACATTGATAGAGGGCTTCACAAAAAACTGGAGAAACTCAGCGGGTGCAGCAGCATCTAAGGAGCGAAGGAGATAGGCGACGTTTCGGGTCGAGACCCTTCTTCAGACTGGTCAGGGATCAGGGAAACGAGAGATATAGACGGTGATGTGGAGAGATAAAGAACAATGAATGAAAGACATGCAAAAAAGTATCGATGATAAAGGGAACAAGCCATTGTAAGCTGTTTGTGGTGTGAAAATGAGAAGCTAGTGCGACTAGGGTGGGGGAGGGAGATAGAGATAGAGGGAATGCCAGAGCCCGAGGGCTGAAGGAGAGGTGGGAAGGGGAGCAGACAGCAAGGGTTAACAGAATTGAGAAAATTCAATGTTCAAGCCCAGAGGATGCAGACTCCCCAAGCGGAATATGAGGTGCTGTTCCTCCAACTTGCGGTGTTGCTCACTCTGGCCGTGGAGGAGGCCCAGGACCGAGAGGTCGGATACGGAATGGGAGGGGGAGTTGAAGTGCTGAGCCACCGGGAGGTCGGGTTGGTTTTTGCGGACAGAGCGGAGGTGTTCGGCGAAACGATCGCCAAGCCTCCGCTTGGTCTCACCGATATAGATCATCTGGCATCTGGAGCAGCGGATGCAGTAGATGAGGTTGGAGGAGGTGCAGGTGAACCTCTGTCGGACCTGGAAGGACTGCTTGGGTCCCTGAAAGGAGTGGAGGGGGGAGGTGAAGGGACAAGTGTTGCATTTCTTGCGGTTGCAAGGGAAAGTGCCCGGGGAAGTGGTAGAGCGGGAGGGGAGGGAAGAATTGACAAGGGAGTTGCGGAGGGAGCGGTCTTTGCGGAAGGCAGACAGGGGGGGAGATGGGAAGATGTGGCGGGTGGAGGGGTCACGTTGGCGAAACTGGCGGAGGACTATGTGTTGTATTTGCCGGCTGGTGGGGTGAAAGGTGAGGACCAGGGGGACTCTGCCCTGTTTGCGAGTGGGGGAATGGGGAGAGAGGGCAGTGTTGCGGGGTATGGAGGAGACTCTGGTGCGAGCCTCATCAATAGTGGGGGAGGGGAATCCCCGTTCTCTGAAGAATGAGGCCATTTGTGATGACCTGGTGTGGAACACCTCATCCTGGGAGCAGATGCGGCGTAGACGGAGGAATTGGGAATAGGGGATGGAGTCCTTACGGGAAGCAGGGTGGGAGGAAGAGTAGTCCAGGTAGCTGTGGGAGTCAGTGGGTTTGTAGTGGATGTCGGTCAGGAGTGTATCACCTGCAATAGAGATGGTGAGGTCAAGGAATGGTAGGGAAATGTCGGAAATGGTCCAAGTGTATTTGAGTGCCGGATGGAAGTTGGTGGTGAAATGAATGAAGTCAGTCAGTTGTGTGTGGGTGCAGGAGGTGACACCAAAGCAGTCGTCGATGTAACGGAGGTAGAGGTCGGGGATGGGGCCCTGGTACGCCGAGAACAAGGATTGTTCGACGTACCCAACAAAGAGGCAAGCGTAGTTGGCGTAGAGAGCTTGATTGTTAAGCATTAATATCACAGTAATGAAAGAAACTGCCCAAAATCGTATAGCTGGTGAGAATTTATCAATTCATGCAAGATAGACACAAAATGCAGGAGTAACTCAGCGAGTCAGGCAGCATCTCTGGATAGAAGGAATGAGTGACGTTTTGGGTCAAAACCCTTCTTCAGACTGATCATGCAGTCTGATTTTACTTCGGAGTCACGTTAGTGACTACGTGAAGAAGGCCATCCCCACGCATTCGCGTCATTACGTCTGACGCATTGCGCACGGACTGACTGGTGGGCACGCGGCTCCTGCCAGCGGTAAGTTTTTGAACCTGGAAGGTAAGTTTTAACTCATTTCTAGGGCTGTTTTCTGTATTGCAGGATTGCCTGCTGAATTCGGGGTGAAGTTGGACGGGCCACGGGAAACCGGTTATGGACCGTGGGGAAATCTTGGTCCGGACCGCGGTATCGCGGGTAGCCGTCGGCCGTCGGGTTCGCTCCCAAGTCGCTGATAAGGAGGTCGGCGACACCCAGGAGGGAAATGTGAGTGGGGGGGTCTCCCAGTTCGGCTCCCAGACCGCTATGGTCCCCCAGAGAACAGGGTTAGACTAGCAGTTAGCCGGTCTTGCAACCCCAGCCATTCATAGAAACATAGAAACATAGAAATTAGGTGCAGGAGCAGGCCATTCGGCCCTTCGAGCCTGCAGCGCCATTCACTATGATCATGGCTGATCGTCCAACTCAGTATCCTGTACCTGCCTTCTCTCCATACCCTCTGATCCCTTCAGCCACAAGGGCCACATCCAACTCCCTCTTAAATATGGCCAACGAACTGGCCTCAACTACCATCTGTGGCAGAGAATTCCACAGATTCACCACTCTCTGTGTGAAAAACGATTTTCTCATCTCGGTCCTAAAAGACTTCCCCCTTATCTTTAAACTGTGACCCCTTGTCCTGGACTTCCCCAACATCGGGAACAATCTTCCTGCATCTAGCCTGTCCAACCCCTTAAGAATTTTGTAAGTCTCTATGAGATCACCCCTCAATCTTCTAAATTCCAGCGAGTACAAGCCGAGTCAATCCAGTCTTTCTACATATGGAAGTCGTGCCATTCCAGGAATCAGTCTGGTGAACCTTCTCTGTACTCCCTCTATGGCAAGAATGTCTTTCCTCAGATTAGGAGACCAAAACTGTACGCAATACTCCAGATGTGGCCTCACCAAGACCCTGTACAACTGCAGTAGAACCTCCCTGCTCTTGTACTCAAATCCTTTTGCTATGAATGCCAA
The DNA here is from genome assembly GCA_035221665.1 of Okamejei kenojei. NCBI lineage: Eukaryota > Metazoa > Chordata > Chondrichthyes > Rajiformes > Rajidae > Okamejei > Okamejei kenojei. Next base: position 125,840,838 of record CM069131.1, read on the forward strand.
CATACCATTCGCTTTCTTCACAGCCTGCTGCACCTGCATGCCTACTTTCAATGACTGGTGTACCATGACACCCAGACCTTGCATCTCCCCTTTTCCTAATCGGTCACCAGTCAAATAATAGTCTACTTTCCTGTTTTTGGCACCAAAGTGGATAACCTCACATTTATCCACATGATACTGCATCTGCCATGCATTTGCCCACTCACCCAGTCTATCCAAGTCATCCTGCAGGATCCTACCATCCTCCTCATAGCTAACACGGCCCCCCAGCTTCGTGCCATCCGCAAACTTCGAGATGTTGCATTTAATTCCCTAATCCAAATCATTAATGTATATTGTAAATAGCTGGGGTCCCAGCACTGAGCCTTGCGGCACCCCACTAGTCACTGCCTGCCATCCTGAAAAGGACCCATTCACTCTACTCTTTGCTTTCTGTCTGCCAGCCAGTTCTCTATCCACATCAATACTGAACCACCAATACCGTGCGCTTTTAGTGTGTATACCAATCTCTTGTGTGGGACTTTGTCGAAAGCCTTCTGAAAGTCCAGATATAACACATCCACTGCTTCTCCCTTATTCACTCTACTAGTTACATCCTCAAAAAATTCAATAAGATTCGTCAGACATGATTTACTTTTCATAAATCCATGCTGACTTTGTCCAATGATTTCACCACTTTCCACATGTGCTGCTATCCCATCTTTAATAACTGACTCTAGCAGTTTCCCCACTACCGATGTTAGACTAACTGGTCTGTAATTCCCCGTTTTCTCTCTCCCTCCCTTTTTAAAAAGTGGGGTTACATTAGCTACCCTCCAATCCTCAGGAACTACTCCAGAATCTAAAGAGTTTTGAAAAAGTACCCTGGGATGCAGCCTATCTGGCCCTGGGGATTTATCGGCCTTTAAACCATTCAATTTACCTAACACCACTTTCCGGCTAACCTGGATTTCACTCAGTTCCTCCATCTCATTTGACCCGCGATCCCCTGCTATTTCCGGCAAATTATTTATGTCTTCCTTAGTGAAGGCAGAACCAAAGTAGTTATTTTTGGTCTGCCACGTCCTTGTTCCCCATGATCAATTCACCCGTTTCTGACTGCAAGGGACCTACATTTGTTTTAACTAATCTTTTCGCTTCACATATCGATAAAAACTTTTGCAGTCAGTTTTTATGTTTCCTGCCAGTTTTCTTTCATACTCCATTTTCCCTTTCCTAATTAAGCCCTTTGTCCTCCTCTGTTGGTCTCTGAATTTCTCCCAGTCCCCTGGTAGGCTGCTTTTTCTGGCTAATTTGTACACTTCATCTTTTGCTTTGATACTCTCCCTGATGTCCCTTGTTATCCACGGATGCGCTACCTTCCCTTATTTATTATTTTGCCATACTGGGATGAACAATTGTTGTAGTTCATCCATGCAGTCTTTAAATGCCTTCCATTGCATATCCACCGTCAACGCCTTCAAGAATCAATTGCCAGTTCATCTTGGCCAATTCACGTTTCATACCCTCAAAGTTACCTTTCTTTAAATTCAGGACCCGTGTTTCTGAATTAACAATGTCACTCTCCATCCTAATGAAGAACTCAACCATATTATGGTCACTCTTGCCCAAGGGGCCACGTACAATAAGGCTGCTAACTAACCCTTCCTCATTACTCAATACCCAGTCTAGAATAGCCTGCTCTCTCGTTGGTTTAGAAAACTATCCCGCATACATTCCAAGAAATCCTCTTCCTCAGCACCCCTGCCAATTTGATTCACCCAATCTATATGTAGATTGAATTCACCCATTATAACGGTTTTACCTTCGTTGCACGCATTTCTAATTTCCTGTTTGATGCCATCCCCAACTCCACTACTACTGTTAGGTGGCCTGTATACAACACCCACTAGCGTTTTCTGCCCCTTAGTGTTTCCCAACTCCACCCATATCGATTCCACATCCTCCAAGCTAATGTCCTTCCTTTCTATTGCGTTAATCTCCTATCTAACCAGCAACGCTACCCCACCTCCTTTTCCTCTCTGTCTATCCCTCCTGAATATCCCTCTGTCTTTCCCTCCTGAATTCACTATGGGTCTGCAGCTCCTACACCATTATGGTCCCCAGAAATAGGGGTTAGACTGGTAGCAAGCCGGTCTAGCTACCCCAGTCTCGGACAATGGGGTCAGAAACCCCGAGACCGCTTAGGTCTTCCGAGATAAAGCGGCTAGACTGGCAGTACGCCGGTCTCGCTACCCCTGTTGCGGACTATGGGGTCAGCAGCCCCAGACCACTTAGGTCTTCCTAGAGAAAGCGGTCAGACTGGCAGTAAGCTGGTCATGCTACTCCAGTCGCGGACAATGGGGTCAGCAGCCCCAGACCGCTTGGGTCTTCCCAGGAAAAGCGGTTAGACTGGCAGGCAGCCAGTCTCGCTACCCCAATCTGTCAATGGGGTCAGCAGCTCCCAGACCGCATAGGGCTTCCCAGATAGGGGTTAGACTGGCAGGAAACTGGTCTCACGACCCCAGTCGCTGACAATGGGGTCAGCAGCTCCCAGACCGCTTAGGTCTTCCTAAATAAGGGGAAAACTGCAGTAAGCTGGTCTCGAGACCCAGTCACTAACTATGGGGTCAGCAACTCACAGCAACTATGGGGTCAGCAACTCATATGGTTCCCCAGGAAAGGGTTTAAACCACGAGGAAGCCAGTCAGGCCCTGGGACTCGGTCGAGTCGGGCCAGGAGGTCCCCCCCTCCTTCTATGGGTAGCGTCTGTGAACGCCCAAAAACCCACCTGGAGCACCTGATGTGGGTTGCTCCAGAGAGATATGCTCCAGAAGAGAGCTATCTGAGCCCGGGTATTATGAAAAACCCGCTGGCAGCGGCACCTGTTAGGGCTGCACAATGTCTCCCTCTCTGAGGAGGGGAGCATCAGGGGTCTGTTTCGCCAGAGTCATATTCTGATATAGGTCTGAGAGGCCATGTCAGCACAGGTATCCTCAGGGGCCTGTGGCAGCACCTGTTTGGGCTGCACAATGTCTCCCTCTCTGTGGAGGGGAGCATCCGGGGTCAGTTTCGCTCTGGCCCAGAGTCATATTCTGATATGGGTCTGAGGGGCCATGTCAGCGCAGGTATCCTCAGGGGCCTGCGGCAGCGCCTGTCAGGGCTGTCTACGAGTCTCCCTCTCGGTGGAGGGGAGTGCGAGGACATACTCGCAAGGGAAGAGGCACAAAACCTGGCAGGGACCAGATTCCCTCACGCTACAAGTGCCGGCAGTGCACAGAGCTATCAAATGAAACCATCGTATCGGCGATGACACCCGCACGCCTCAACGGCAGTAGCAGTTCGCTGAAGTTGATGGGTGCTTGAAAGCTGGGCCAAGCCGGTCTCAGGAATATGGAAATCAAGGATGGGAATGGAACCCACATCAGGGGCCTTTGGGCTTACCATAAGACCACCAGTACCCATGGAGGTAGGTGGGTCTGGTTCTTTCGAAACATGGGGTAAGTGGACCATTTAGAAGTTCGTAATATTTACACTTGTTTTTGTACAAATGAAAATGATAACATGTGATGGGTATTATTACACAGTATACAAGGGTACCAAGCATGGCTTGGAATTGGGGCAAGAATTGTCTTTCGAGGCAGGCTCAGGATTACGGCCAGCATTGCCTTCCGCGACAAGCTCAGTAAAATGGCAAGAGTTGTCTTTCAAGGCAGGGTCAAAATTACGGCCGGAACAGTTTTAAGGCAGGCCAGTAGTATGGCCAGAGCTGCATTCAAGGCAGGCAAGGAACGATGGCAGGCGTGGCCTGTTCCTTGTGAAAGACGGAGAGATGTCGGTTCATATTTCATTTACTCCCATGTGCAACATAGCTTTTCAGTGAATGGAATTTCTCTACTGTCTAATTTCCTTAGGATCTTTATCGCATGCATCAATCTCATAAGTGCATACTATTTAGGACCCATTCACAGGAGATCACTGGAGACATTTCAAATTGATCTGGAGGATATGCCTTACACTGTGTTTGCTTAAATCAACTGTTTTCAGCCATCCAGTCAAATTTAAGTTGATACCAACTGGAAGTTGTTGTTTATCGGATATACCTTTAACTATTAATTACCTGTGATTCTGCCCTGGGGCAACAGATTGGAATCAATTGAAGCCTGTAACAACCTTGTTATCAAACAGTCTTCTATTTATCAAGTGTAATTGGCTATAGCAACTGTGTTTCAGCTGTGCAATTGGGTCTTGCATCATTAGAACTTCCAACGTGCAAGTATTAACCTCTCAAGCGCCATACAGGTCATTGTAAACAGGCCTATGCTATTATCGGCTGAAGCTACCAAAGTCACAATGGTGGTCGAACTATATTCAGCATTGCTCCAGTAATTTTGGTCACATACTCTTCAGTTATATTACTTACACGTGCTAGAGCTCAAAGATGGAAAATCACAAATGCCATCTCTAGTAACGAAGGCGGATGGAATTTGCATGAATCACCAATTTTTCAGTTATCGGTATTAACTACCTATAGACACTAGGTGTATACTATGGGTTAAAGGGTTATTGTGCGAATATGCAAAACCTGCATGCTCAGTTCCAAGTTGATACACTGTGGTGGTGGCATATGTTAGTCACATGGATGCAATAAAGTCAAAGTATCCTGTCATAATTTACCCAACCTTTGTTGGCGCTGGTGTATCATCCTGCAAAGTCAGTGACAACACAGTATGGATGTTGGATCACAAAGCATTTTAGGATCTATGGCTCGGTGGCACCCACTATCACTATGTTTGCATGCAGGCTCATTCTTGCTACACAGGGGAGGAATGTTCTTTTATGTGGTTCTCCATTTTGCTTCATCAGTCGGGGCTTGCAATATTCAGCAAGATCCCGCATTCAGGGTTCTCGTACTGTCTGACTGGCCTACGCAGCCATGGTTTCCCGCAAATGTTGGGAATAATATAGAACCTTATATAGGGTTCTAAACATAAAATTTGCTGGTTCAGCCTGGGATTCGGGGAACCAGCCTCTACATGATTAATCAATTCATTGCTTTACAGAATCTGAGAAGACCGCTCCTGCGGCTCGGGCTGTCAGACTGATCCATGTATGTCTCACTGCAGAATGCAGGGATAGCAACAAATAAGCAGTGCTTTGCCTCTTCAGGAGATGGGAAGCGTTTTTCTGTTAAATGTTGTGTTACACATAATACGGCACGGACACTGACATCTTAAGAGTTTTTCTATGGGTCTTTGACAATAAATTAATTACAGTCCCATTAACTGTACCCAATGTGCTTCTCATCATAGTTGCTGCAGCAAGTGGGACCCTCTGGGTCCAGTATTTAGGATATCATTAACACAAGTTCTTCCAGACCCATGTACACGGAAGTATGGGATATTGACATAGTGTGAACATTTATTCACCATGGGGCTCCAGCTATATCTCTATCTTTGGTTTGGCTCTCATAGGTAGGTTATTCCCTGGCGCTGCCCTCAGCGCACGGGTCCAGTTATTACATAAATTGCGAATGGACAGGATCATTACACCTGCAATATCATAATTCATGTTTACATATCCCATGCACCGTCGGTTACATGTGGTCACACATTTACATCATTACGTCAAGGTCATCTAGAGCCTTGGAGGCTCTGACACTAGTTCAGACCATCTCCATGTGGTTATGCGAGGTTTGGCTTATACATGAGTAGATACTGCTTTCTAATCTCACTCCAGCAGGGCTGCTACAACACCAGCAGCAAGGGTTATGTGCGGTCATCTGGACCACATCCTGTCAAGTGCAGGATGGTCTAACAAGCGAGGTACCCAACATTTATTTTAACCCATTTCCAGACCAGGGGTATTTGCCAACTCTATTTAGGTTCAATTTAAGGTTCCCCTCGGTTGAGAGGGGTTACAGTTATTATTGTTTGTTCTTTTATCAGCATCAGCAAGTTTTAAATCTATGTCGTATGTATGCATTATGATGTTTCCATGGTCAACTGATGCAGTGTGAACTCGTTTGTCCACGGCATGAAATCAGACCTTCAAAATCTTCACGTAGTCACTCACGTGACTCCAAAGTAAAATAGTAAGATTAAACGAGGACTTGCCAGTTTGAAGTTTGATCGTTATTTTATGAGGAGTTACGATGAGGGATTACGTGCCCTCCACTCCCTACCCTCGTAACATAACGATCATCTGGTAGTTCTAGTCATCTATAATCTTACTATGTTAGTTCAACAACTGTTATCTGTGATTTCACACTGCTGCTTTGAAGATTGTCGCGCATGCGTGGGGACGGCCTTCTTCACGTAATTCCTCATCGTAACTCCTCATAAAATAACAATCAAACTTCAAACTGGTAAGTTCTCAATTAATCTTTCTAGTAAATTAACGTAAATAACATGGCGATGGATTTGCTATTGCGAAATGTTATTCTTGATTTCGGCATTCAATTTATAGCTATAGAATTCAAGCAAGATAAGTTCAGAATCTGAATTCAGATTCAAATTTCTACCACCAATTGATTAGTCTTGAAAGATTATTTATACTGATATCTTAAAGAAATCAAAAAGTCTACCTACAAGAAACATACTTGTTCGTGTAATTGCAATCCCAAGAGTCGGCAGTTTCAGAGCACTGGGAATATTTCATAAATGGAAAAGAATACATTTCACTCTGGTGAGAAATTTGGGTCATTCTTCTATTTTAGGATAGATTGTCTTTGCCGATTTCTATTTTTACCATGCTTTCTTCCATAGTGCTGTCATTTTCGGCAGATCTGCTGTACTAACATATTTTCCTCTTACTTCCCATCCAGTTAGCGAATCTTATATACAATAAGAAATATACAAAGGAATGCCACAATATTGGATGATAACTAATGAATTAATGATCAAGTTTATTGTATACATTCTCATTCCTATACCCCCAAGGGATACATAAATACCTTTGGATAGGTTTCATTAGACAAAATAATTTCAAATTGAATCAGCAAAACATTAGGCCAAACTATACAGAATAAAATGTTAAAGAAGGAACTGCAGATGCTGGAGAATCGAGGGTTACACAAAAAGCTAGAGAAACTCAGCGGGTGCAGCAGCATCTAAGGAGCGAAGCAGATAGGCAACGTTTCGGGTCGAGACCCTTCTTCAGACTGGTCAGGGATCAGGGAAACGAGAGATATAGACGGTGATGTGGAGAGATAAAGAACAATGAATGAAAGATATGCAAAAAAGTATCGATGATAAAGGGAACAAGCCATTGTAAGCTGTTTGTGGTGTGAAAATGAGAAGCTAGTGCGACTAGGGTAGGGGAGGGAGATAGAGATAGAGGGAATGCCAGGGCCCGAGGGCTGAGGGAGAGGTGGGAAGGGGAGGAGACAGCAAGGGTTAACAGAATTGAGAAAATTCAATGTTCAAGCCCAAAGGATGCAGACTCCCCAAGCGGAATATGAGGTGCAGTTCCTCCAACTTGCGGTGTTGCTCACTCTGGCCGTGGAGGAGGCCCAGGACCGAGAGGTCGGATACGGAATGGGAGGGGGAGTTGAAGTGCTGAGCCACTGGGAGGTCGGGTTGGTTTTTGCGGACAGAGCGGAGGTGTTCGGCGAAACGATCGCCAAGCCTCCGCTTGGTCTCACCTATATAGATCATCTGGCATCTGGAGCAGCGGATGCAGTAGATGAGGTTGGAGGAGGTGCAGGTGAACCTCTGTCGGACCTGGAAGGACTGCTTGGGTCCCTGAAAGGAGTGGAGGGGGGAGGTGAAGGGACAAGTGTTGCATTTCTTGCGGTTGCAAGGGAAAGTGCCCGGGGAAGGGGTAGAGCGGGAGGGGAGGGAAGAATTGACAAGGGAGTTGCGGAGGGAGCGGTCTTTGCGGAAGGCAGACAGGGGGGGAGATGGGAAGATGTGGCGGGTGGAGGGGTCACGTTGGAGGTGGCGAAACTGGCGGAGGACTATGTGTTGTATTTGCCGGCTGGTGGGGTGAAAGGTGAGGACCAGGGGGACTCTGCCCTGTTTGCGAGTGGGGGAATGGGGAGAGAGGGAGAGAGTGTTGCGGGGTATGGAGGAAACCCTGGTGCGAGCCTCATCAATAGTAGGGGTGGGGAATCCCCGTTCTCTGAAGAATGAGGCCATTTGTGATGACCTGGTGTGGAACACCTCATCCTGGGAGCAGATGTGGCGTAGACGGAGGAATTGGGAATAAGGGATGGAGTCCTTACAGGAAGCAGGGTGGGAGGAAGAGTAGTCCAGGTAGCTGTGGGAGTCAGTTGGTTTGTAGTGGATGTCGGTCAGGAGTGTATCACCTGCAATAGAGATGGTGAGGTCAAGGAATGGTAGGGAAATGTCGGAAATGGTCCAACTGTATTTGAGTGCCGGATGGAAGTTGGTGGTGAAATGAATGAAGTCAGTCAGTTGTGTGTGGGTGCAGGAGGTGACACCAAAGCAGTCGTCGATGTAACGGAGGTAGAGGTCGGGGATGGGGCCCTGGTACGCCGCGAACAAGGATTGTTCGACGTACCCAACAAAGAGGCAAGCGTAGCTGGGGCCCATGCGTGTGCCCATAGCTACACCTTGTGTTTGGAGGAAATGGGAGGAATCAAAAGAGAAGTTATTGAGGGTAAGGACCAACTGACGGAGAGTGTCTGAGGTGTCTTGAACATAGGTGGGGAGGGATTTAACAAAGGGGGATAGGATGAAGTCAAGGTATGTGGAAATGTGTTCGGTGGGGCACGAACAGGCAGAGACAATGGGTCTGCCAGGGCAGTCGGGTTTGTGGATTTTGGGGAGAAGGTAAAATCGGGCCTTGCGGGGCTGGGAAGCGATGAGGTCGGAGTCTCGGGGGGGTAGGGAGCCGGAGCTGATGGTCGGTTATGGTGCTCCAGATGGTGGCCTGGAGTTCGTCAGTGGGGTCATGGTCCAGGGGTAAGTAGGAGGAGGTGTCCGAGAGTTGGCGCGCGGCCTCCGCTTTGTAGAGATCGACGTGCCAGACTACCACGGCACCTCCCTTGTCGGCAGGTTTGATAACCCAGTCTGGGTTGTTACGGAGTGAGTCGATGGCAGTACGTTCGGGGCTGGAGAGATTGGAGTGAGACAGGGGAGTGGAGAAGTCGAGGCGGTTGATGTCCCGACGGCAGTTCTGGATAAATAGTTCTAGAGCCGGAAGGCTACGAGGGGGGGTCCAAGTGGAGGGGGTACTTTGGAGACAGGAAAAGGGATCATCAGTGGGGGGCGAGGACTTCTTCCCGTGGAGTAAAATGTTGTCCACAGTTTCTATTTTTCAATACTCATTCAATGGAGTTACAGTCAATAGGTGCAGGATTACGCCATTCGGCCCTTCCGAGCCAGCACTGTCATTCAATGTGGATGCCATGGCTGATCATCCACAATCAGTACCCCGTTCCTGCCTTCTCCCCATACCCCTTGATTCCGCAAGCCCAAAGAGCTCCATCTAGCTCTCTTTTGAATGCATCCAGTGACTCGGCCTCCACTGTCTTCTGAAAAATCTACAAATTCACAACTGTTTGTGTGAAAATGTTTTTCCTCATCTCAGTTCTAAATGGCCAACCCCATATTCTTAAAATGTGGCCCCTGGTTCTGGACTCCCCCAACATCGGGAACACGTTTCCTGCATCTCGCGTGTCCAATCCCTAATAATGTTATATATTTATATAAGATCCCCTCACACCCTTCTAAATTCCAGTGAATACAAGCTCAGTCGCCCCTTTCTATCATCATATCATAGTCCCGCCATCCCAGGAATTAACCTCGTGAACCTACACTGCACTCCTTCAATAGCAAGAATGTTCTTCCTCAAATTAGGAGACCAAAACTGCACACAATGACCAGATGAGGTCTCACCAGGGCCCTGTACAACTGCAGAAGAACCTCTTTGCTCCTATACTATACTCCTCTCATTATGAAGGCAAACATGCCATTAGATTTCTTCACTGCCTGTTGTAACTGTATGATTACTTTCCAAGACTGATATACTAGGATACCCAGGTCTCATTGTACTTCCCCTTTTCCTAACCTGACACCATTCAGATAATAATCTGCCTTCCCGTTCTAGCCTTCAAAGTGGATAACCTCACATTTATCTGCATTATACTGCATCTGCCCACTAACCCACCTGTCCAAGTCACCCTACATCCTCATAGCATCCTCTTCACAGTTCACACTGTCGCCCAGCTTTGTGTCATCTGCAAATTTGCTAATTCCTTTATCTACATCATTAATGTATATTGTAAATAGCTGCGGTCCCAGCACCGAGCCTTGAGTCACCCCACTAGTCACTGCCTGCCATTCTTAAAGGGACCCGTTAATCCCTACTCTCTGTTTCCTGTCTGCAAACCAATTTTCTATCCATGTGCTTTAATTTTGCCCACTAATCTCCTGTGTGGGACAAAGACTTCCTGAAAGTCCAGGTACACTATATATCAAAGACTTTCTGAAAGTCCAGGTACACTATCTCCACTGGCTCTCCCTTGTCCATTTTACTTGTTACATACTCAGAAAAATCGAGAAGATTTGTCAAGCATGATTTCCCTTTCGTAAATCCATCCTGTTACAAGCTATCCAAATGCTCCGCTATTACATCTTTGATAATCAACTCCAGCATCTTCCCCACCAGTAATGTCAGGCTAACTGGTCTATAATTCTCTGCTTTCTCTTTCCCTCCTTTCTTGAAAAGTGGATAACATTGGCTACCTTCCAATCTACAGGAACTGATCTAGAATCTATAGAAAATTGAAATATGATCACCAATGCGTCCACAATTTCAAGAGCCACCTCCTTGTGTACCCTGGGATGCAGACCATTAGGCCCTAGGGGGATCTATCAGCCTTTAGTCCCATCTATCTACCCAACACCATTTCCTGATTAACGTGAACTTCAGTTCCTCTGTCCTCTAGTACATCTGGGAGATTGTTTGTGTCTTCCTTAGTGACTTCACCTAACACATAGCTAACAATGGCCCGTTTATTTTAACATTGTTACTTTTTTGCATATCTTTCATTCATTTGTTCTATATTTCTACATAACCATCTATATCTCTCGTTTCACTTTCCCCTGACTCTCAGTCTGAAGAAGGGTCTCGACCCGAAACATCACCTATTCCTTTCTCCAGAGATGCTGTCTGACTCGCTGAGTTACTCCAGCTTTTTGTATCTATCTGAGGCTTGTCATTGTTGGACAGGCTTTGGGGAGCAAGGAGAAAAAAAAGTAACTTGCTGCAGAATTCCCATACCTAGACCTGCTTATTTGGCCACTTGTATAAATGGCCAATCCAGTTGCTTTTGGTCAATGGTAGCCCCCACAATACTGCTGATTGGAGACTCAATTATGATAATGCCAATGATATTATGGGGTGATTACTGAATATCTTCTTGTTGGATATCGTCATTGCCAGCACTTGTGTATCACAAATGTTACTTGCCACATTTCAGACCCAGGGCTAGATATAGTCCAACTCTTGTTGCATTTGATTGTTAACTGTTTAATTATCTGTCATGCATTCATCAGAGATTATTAAGGCATATCTCCCGAATTAATACTGTTGCTCCACATCTTTCTTCCTGTCTTCATTTTGGATACCTTATATCGAGGAACACTGAGAACCTATTCCTGCCCTTTATTAACCAGGTGTGCAATTCAAGTTTATACAGATGGTGTGTGGGCAACTACTAACTGTCAGACAGACAAAACAGAGCAAGCGTGGAGATTAGATGACCCATTCTTCCCAAAGGCATCCAAATTTCTAACCAGCATGCAGTTCTTAATAATGCGACTGCAACCAAAACAACAGCTCCACAGGTGGCACCTGTACAGGGAGGGATTGAGAATGGTCTAGAGAGAAATAGTCCAAGGGGATTCATTAATTAGTTGAGGAATTCAATCCATTTTCTTAAGTAATTACATGAATTGGTGTTGCCTCCCTTAAATTACACTAAGCTGCATGAGGTTGTTCTTCATCCTGGAACCAATGGGAAAAATAGAAAAACAGGCAAAATCCTGCAAACAGTTTAAGAAGCGAAGAAAAAGAGTCCATGAAATCCCAAAGGTAGCACTCTCTGGATTACTCTGCACCATTAAATATAGAAATAGGAAGTACGGGATAGTAGATGATGGAGGACTTTTGATTACTGAGCATAGGTACCAGTGTGAGCGAGGTGGGATTGTACAAATATAAATGACTAAACTTCTGTAAGGAGAAGAGGTTGTGCTTCAGCATAGAACCAATTACAAAGATAGAAAAAGACACAAAATCCTACAGACATTTTAAGCAACGAGGAAAGAGAGTTCTTCAGTATCCCAAAGGTAATACTCTCTGCACCATTAAATATATAAATAGATAGATAGCAAAGATTAGTTCCTGAGAACGGGGACCAGTGTGGGTGAGGTGGGATTGTGTACATCTCAGAGCTGAATGCAATATCCTTGCAACATAATTCACAAGCACTGGATGATGGGCACAGGTAGAATTGAAAAAGGAGAATACAGTGCAAAAAGTGTTAAATAACACCACAATAAACAAGTAGTTTTGTTTTTATACACAGGCACTAAGAGGTAGAGATAGAGATGATTGAATGGCAGAGTATATGATGGCTCGAATGGCCTAATTCTATTCCTATCTTATGATAGTATCCGAATCATACAAACTTTCCTGTGTGCCCTTGAGCTGTTTAATTCTAGTAGGAAGTCTTACAGAGTTACAGTTTGGCATGCTGTATTAATTTAAGTTTTCTCCAGTTATGTAATAAAAATGGATGTTGATAATTAGTTCTGGAGAAAGGAATATTTCAGCATTTTGGATGTATTTTCTCTAAATCAACAGTATCAAGCTTTAGCATGTGATGATAGATGCTTCAGCAAGTAAATGTATTATTTATTGTTGAGGCATTAGAGAAAAATTATTGATACACGCAGAGTCATGAAGATTAGGACATGGAGGTTATGAATGTCTTAAAAGAGAAAAATAAATCAAAGGGGCAAAGATTTAGGATTATAAATGTTTACAGCACAGGAGACATTCCTTTGAGAGAGCTATCCAGCTCCATCCTTTTTTTCCGCTCTCATTCCATAGCCTTAGAGATGTAATAAATCTGATGGTTAGAAAGGAATTCCCAGGCAGCTGAAAGTATAGGCAGACCTTGGCAATATCAGGTGTAGTTTTTCTACATCTTTTATATGAAACAGTGATTGCAAAGAGGTGATCATATTTCAATAATACTGTGATGTACATAATGTGGTAAATTGCCCAGTTATGACCTGTCCATAAAATCCAATCTATTTATCACAGGCTACTTTCAATCATCAGCAAAACACAAAACTGTGTGAATAGTCAGGTTTTTGCTCGTTGACTACAGCTTGGCACTCAACACCATTGTCCCCTCTAAACTTATCAATCTTAGGGAACTAGCTTTCTGCTCACCCCTATGCAATTTGATCCTCGACTTCCTCGTCAGCTGACTAAAATCATTATGATTTTCCAACCTCATCTAATGTATCCACTGTTCCAGGTGTGGACTCCTATATATCAGCGAGACCAAGTGCAAGCTCGGCGATCATTTCGCTGAACACCGTCTAGCCCACCTAAACCTACCTGATCTCCCGGTTGCCAAACACTTCAACTCCCAGCTCCCATTCCCAATCTGACCTGGACCTCTTCCATTGTCAGAGTGAGCCCGGCGCGGATTGGAGGAGCAGTACCCCGTGTTTCACTTGGGCAGCGTACACCCCAACGGTATGAACATTGACTTCAGGTAGCCCTTGTTTTCCCTCTCGCTCTATCCCTCCCCCTTCCCAGTTCTCCGACCAGACTTACTGTCTCCGACTACACTTTCATCTGTTTGCTTTGTTATTATCTTCTCCAACAATGTCTATTCTACATTTTCCGTGATCTCCATTCCCTTTACCCTGTTTTCACACCTTTGCACTTCCTTATTTATGTATCTCCCTCTCCCCTGATGCCAGTCTGAAGAAGGGTCTCAACCCAAAACGTCACCCATTCCTTCTCTTCAGAGATGCTGCCTGTCCCACTGAGTTACTCCTGCATTTTGTGTTTATCTTTGGTTTAAAGCAGCATCTGCAGTTCCTTCTTATACAATCATTATGAACTGGCAACAATACTTCCTCCTTGATGACCGTCAAAGCAGGGGTGCCTCAAAGTTGCTCTACTCTCTCCATTCCCATGATTGCGTAGCCAGACACAACTCCAACACCATCTTTAAATTCACCAACGATACCATCGTTGTTGGACAACTAAGGATAATGAGAGTACAGGAGGGAGATTACTAATCTAATCAAAGGTTCCAGAAAAACAATCTTGCTATCAAAGTTGGCAAGATCAAGGTGTCAACGAAGAAAGGATAGCTGAGGATCTATGAATTAGTCTTCATCAACAGGACATCGGCGAGAGAGTCAACCGCTTCAAATTCCTGGGCGTGCATATTATTGAATATGTTGGCCCAGCACGATGGCATAGCTGTGGAGATGATGCCTTACAGTGCCAGAGACCCGGGTTCAATCCTGACTATGGGTGCTGTCTGTACGGAGTTTGCACGTTCTCCCTGTGACCTGCGTGAGCTTTCTCCGGGATCTCCAGTTCGCTCCCACACCCCAAAGACGTACAGGTTTGTAAGCTAATTGGCTTGGTAAAATTGTAATTTGTCCATAGTGTGTAGTGTTAGTGTGCGGGGATCGCTGTTTGGCGCGGACTGCATGTGCCCAAGGCCTGTTTCCACGCTGAATCTCTGTACTAAACTAAAAAGCACACTGATGCAGTCACAATGAAAAGCTCAATGCCTCTACTTCCTGGGGAGATTGAGGAGATTTGGTATATCACCAAATATTATAACCGGGTGGGTTTAAACTAAATAGCACGGAGGAGGGGTTGACAAATTGGGATTATAAGGATGGAATTAAAGGGGAATAGAGTACAGGAAAAGTTAAAAAGGCACACTAATTAACGGGACGGAAAGTTCAAGAAGGGATAAGAGAGAAAGGTCAGGTGAATGAGGAACCGGTGTGAGAGGGGAGGTGAATACAGAATTAAAAGTGTTATATATGAATGCATAAGAAATAAAGTGGATGAGCTTGGCTCAGTTAGGAATCGGTGAGTATGATGTTGTGGGAATTAGAGGCATGGCCGCAAGAGGATCAGAGCTGGGAACTGAATATTCAAGGGTGTACGTCCTATCGAAAAGACAGACAGGTGGGCTGAGGGGGTGGGTGGCTCTGTTGGTAAGGAATGATATTCAGTCCTATGTGAGGGCTCTGAGAATGAGAAGATGCAGTCATTCTGGATAGAACAGAGAAATTGTATAGATGAAAATAAAGGGAGTTATCCACAGGCTCGCAAACAGTAGCCTAGATACATGGTGCAAGTTGCATCAGGAGTTAAAATTAGCATGTAACAAAGGTTATGGGTGATTTCAACATGCAGGTAGACTGGGAAAAGCAGGTTGGTCCTGGACCCCAAGAAAGGGAGTTTGTGGAGTGAAGAGGATGCTATGAGGACAGGGTGATTTGGACAGGTTGGGCGAGTGGGCAGATGCATGGCAGATGCTGTATAATAATGTGGATAAATATGAGGTTATCCACTTTGGCGGCAAGAACGGGCAAGGTGGATTATTATCTGAATGGTGTCAGGTTTGGAAAAGTGGAAGTACATGAGACCTGGGTGTCCTTTACATCAGTCACTAAAAGTAAGCATGCAGGTCCAATAGGCAATGAAGAAAGCTGATGGCATGTTGTCCTTCATAACGAGATGAGTTGAGTATCGGAGCAAAGAGGTCCTTCTGCAGTTGTACAGGGCCCTGGTGAGGCCACACCTGGAGTAGTGTATGCAGTTTTGGTCTCCTAATTTGAGGAAGGACATTCTTGCTATAGACAATAGACAATAGGTGCAGGAGTAGGCCATTCGGCCCTTCGAGCCAGCACCACCATTCAATGTGATCATGACTGATCATCTCCCCATATCCCATGACTCTGCTATTTTTAAGAGCTCTATCTAGCTCTCTCTTGAAAGCATCCGGAGAACCTGCCACCACCGCCCTCTGAGGCAGAGAATTCCACAGACTCACCACGCTCTGTGAGAAAAAGTGTTTCCTCGTCTCCGTTCTAAATGGCTTACACCTTATTCTTAAACTGTGGCCCCTGGTTCTGGACTCCACCAACATCGGGAACATGTTTCCTGCCTCTAGCGTGTCCAAGCCCTTAACAATCTTATATGTTTCAATGTTGAGTGAGTGCAGCGTAGATTCACGAGGTAATTCCCTGGATGGCGGGACTGTCATATGATGAAAGAATGGAGCTACTGGGCTTGTATTCACTGGAATTTAGAAGAATGAGAGGGAATCATACAGAAACATATAAAATTATTAAGGGTTAAAGAAGGAACTGATGCTGGAGAATCGAGGGTTACACAAAAGGCTGGAGAAACTCAGCGGGTGCAGCAGCATCTAAGGAGCGAAGGAGATAGGCGACGTTTCGGGTCAAGAACCTTCTTCAGACTGGTCAGGGATCAAGGAAACAAGAGATATAGACGGTGATGTGGAGAGATAAAAAACAATGAAAGATATGCAAAAAAGTATCGATGATAAAGGGAACAAGCCATTGTAAGCTGTTTGTGGGGTGAAAATGAGAAGCTCGTGCGACTAGGGTGGGGGAGAGGGATAGAGAGAGAGGGAATGCCAGGGCCCGAGGGCTGAGGGAGAGGTGGGAAGGGGAGCAGACAGCAAAGGTTAACAGAATTGAAAAAATTCAATGTTCAAGCCCAGAGGATGCAGACTCCCCAAGCGGAATATGAGGTGCTGTTCCTCCAACTTGCGGTGTTGCTCACTCTGGCCGTGGAGGAGGCCCAGGACCGAGAGGTCGGATACGGAATGGGAGGGGGAGTTGAAATGCTGAACCACCGGGCGGTCGGGTTGGTTATTGCGGACCGAGCGGAGGTGTTCGGCGAAACGATCGCCAAGCCTCCGCTTGGTCTCACTAATATAGATCATCTGGCATCTGGAGCAGCGGATGCAGTAGATGAGGTTGGAGGAGGTGCAGGTGAACCTCTGTCGGACCTGGAAGGACTGCTTGGGTCCCTGAAAGGAGTGGAGGGGGGAGGTGAAGGGACAAGTGTAGCATTTCTTGCGGTTGCAAGGGAAAGTACCCGGGGAAGGGGTAGAGCGGGAGGGAAGGGAAGAATTGACAAGGGAGTTGCGGAGGGAGCGGTCTTTGCGGAAGGCAGACAGGGGGGGAGATGGGAAGATGTGCAAATTATTAAGGGATTGGACACACTGGAAGCAGGAAACATGTTCTCGATGTTGGAGGTCCAGAGAATATGGACTCACAGTTCACTCACTCACGGCTGGTGGACTCACAGTTCACTCACTCACGGCTGGTGGACTCACAGTTCACTCACTCACGGCTGGTGGACTCACAGTTCACTCACTCACGGCTGGTGGATCAGAGTTCACTCACTCACGGCTGGTGGACTCACAGTTTACTCATTCACGGCTGGTGGACTCACAGTTCACTCCCTCATGACTGGTGGACTCTCCATCACACACACACACCCTCCATCACACGCACACACCCTCTACCACACACACCCTCCATCGCGCGCGCACACACACACACACCCTCCATTGCACACACACACACACACACACACTCTCCATCTCAGAAATACACACACAATCATACCCTCCATCTCACTCACACCGTCCATCTCACTCACACACACCCTCCATCTCACACACACACACACTCTCCATCTCTCTCACACACACACGCCCTCCATCTCACACACACACACCCTCCATCTCTCTCACACACACACCCCTCCATCTCTCACACCTTCCATCTCACACATACCCTCCATCTCAAACACACACCACCTCCATCACACACACACCCACCATCTCACACAAACAGCCTCCATCTCTCACACACACACACTCCATCTCACACACACCCTCCACCACACACACACACACACACACAACCTCCACCTCACACACACACACACACCCTCCATCTCTCTCACACATACACTCACAAACCCTCCATCTATCGCAGTCACTCACTCACACACACACCCTCCATCACACACACACAGCCGGGACATATGACAGTAAAACTCTCTTGACTATACTCAGGTCCGACCTCCGGACTCAGGTCCGACTTGCGGACTGAGCGCGACTTCCGGACTGAGCGCGACTTCCGGACTGAGCGCGACTTCCGGACTCAGCCATGGCTTGTAGACTCAAAATTCACTCATTAACGGCTTGTAGACTCACAGTTCACTCACTAAAGGCTTGTAAACTCACAGTTCAGTCACGGCTTGTAGACACACAGTTCACTCAGCCACGAGTTGTAGACACACAGTTCACTCACTAACAGCTTATAGACTTACATTTCACTCACTAACGGCTGGTGAACTCACAGTTCTGGACTCAACTCTCACTCATGGCTTCCAGGCTGACTGACTCACACCCGGCCTCTGGGGCTTTATTATCCTCACCCCGGAAGGGGTGTTACCTCAATGGTGAGTGACAGGCGAGAAGACTAATCTGCTGATCTCACGATTTTGTAAACCTTCATAACTTTTCTAATATTTCACCGATCGGAACAAAACTTGGTGGCTTGGCGCAGAGGAGAACAGCGAGTGAGGGGGTGAAAAATCCTAGCGATATAGGATAGCGTTTCTGCGCAAATTTAATTACATCGCAGATCGAAGTGGTCAAGATGAGAGTTTTAGTAATAGTATAGAAGATAGACAATAAGTGCAGGAGTAGGCCATTCGGCCCTTCGAGCCAGCGCGGCCATTCACTGTGATCAGGGCTGATCATCCACAACCAAGTTCCTGACCTCCTCATATCCCTTGACTCCGCTATCTTTAGGTGCTCTATCTAACTCTTTCTTGAAGGCATCCAGAGAATTGGCCTCCACTGCCTTCTGAGGCAGTGAATTCCACATATTCACAGCTCTCTGGGTGAAAATGTTCTTCCTCATCTCCATTCTAAATGGCCTACCCCTTATTCTTAAACTGTCTCTATCTTCAGTGTAAATCAGTATCTGCAGTTCCTTCATAAGCAAAACACTGGTATTAGTATTGATATATTATTAGCACGTAGAAAGAGACACAGTTAAAAGCTTTGCATGCTATCCAGCCAAATTATACCAAGCATGAATACAATCAAACCATAAACAACAGGTAGTACAAATAAAAAAATAACCCCAATACAAAAAATAATGCTACAGCTACAAAGAAAGTGCAGATTTGGATAAGGTAAGGGAAAAAAGTAGAGTAGCTATGGAAACTATGAGATTCAAAGAGGAGGAAGTACTGACACTTTTGAAAAATATAAAGGTGGATAAGTCTCCAGGTCCTGACAGGATATTCCCTAGGACATTGAGGGAAGTTAGTGTAGAAATAGCAGGAGCTATGACAGAAATATTTCAAATGTCATTAGAAACGGGAATAGTGCCGGAGGATTGGCGTACTGCGCATGTTGTTCCATTGTTTAAAAAGGGTTCAAAGAATAAACCTAGCAATTATAGACCTATTAGTTTGACGTCAGTGGTGGGCAAATTAATGGAAAGGATACTTAGAGATAATATATATAAGCATCTGGATAAACAGGGTCTGATCAGGAACAGTCAACATGGATTTGTGCCTGGAAGGTCATGTTTGACAAACCTTCTTGAATTTTTTGAAGCGGTAACTAGGGAAATTGATGAGGGTAAAGCAGTGGATGTTGTCTATATGGATTTCAGTAAGGCCTTTGACAAGGTTCCCCATGGAAGGTTGGTTCAGAAGGTTCAATCTTTGGGTGTTAATGGCGGAGTAGCAAGATGGATTCAACAGTGGCTGAATGGGAGATGTCAGAGAGTAATGGTGGATGGCTGTTTGTCAGGTTGGAAGCCGGTGACCAGTGGGGTGCCTCAGGGATCTGTGTTGGGTCCACTGTTGTTTGTCATGTACATCAATGATCTGGATGATGGGGTGGAAAATTGGATAAGTAAGTATGCAGATGATACTAAGATAGGTGGTATTGTGGATAATGAAGTAGATTCTCAAAGTCTACAGAGAGATTTGGGCCATTTGGAAAAGTGGGCTGAAAGATGGCAGATGGAGTTTAATGCTGATAAGTGTGAAGTGCTACATCTTGGCAGGACAAATCAAAATAGGACGTACATGGTAAATGGTAGGGAATTGAGGAATGCTGTGGAACAGAGGGATCTAGGAATAACTGTGCATAGTTCCCTGAAGGTGGAATCGCATGTAGATAGGGTGGTAAAGAAAGCCTTTGGTGTGCTGGCCTTTATAAATCAGAGCATTGAATATAGGAGTAGGAAGTAATGTTAAAATTGTACAAGGCATTGGTAAGACCAATTCTGGAGTATGGTGTACAATTTTGGTCGCCTAGTTATAGGAAGGATGTCAACAAAATAGAGAGAGTACAGAGGAGATTTACTAGAATGTTGCCAGGGTTCCAGCAACTATGTTACAGAGAAAGGTTGAACAAGTTAGGTCTTTATTCTTTGGAGCGCAGAAGGTTAAGGGGGGACTTGATTGAGGTCTTTAAAATGATGAAAGGGATAGACAGAGTTGACGTGGATAAGCTTTTCCCATTGAGGGTAGGGAAGATTCAAACAAGAGGGCATGACATGAGAATTAAGGGACAGAAGTTTAGGGGTAACGTGAGGGGGAACTTCTTTACTCAGAGGGTGGTGGCTGTGTGGAATGAGCTTCCAGCAGAGGTGGTGGAGGCAGTATCGATTTTAACATTTAAAAGTAAAGTGGATAGGTATATGGACGTGAAGGGAATGGAGGGGTATGGTCTGAGTGCAGGTAGATGGGACTAGGGGAAAACAAATGGTCGGCACGGACTGGAAGGGCCGAGAGGGCCTGTCTCCGTGCTGTAATTGTTATATGGTTATATGGTTATTAGATTTAAAAGTACTTCAAAGACCACAAAGAGGTAGATCTGGATGGCACCTTGACTTATGACTCAATAGTTTGATTATGGGGTAAGACGATTTTACTGAATTTGATGGTATGTACTTTCAGGCTTTTGTACAGGAGGCAACATCGAGAACACCAGATGCAGTTGTTGAGGTTCAGAAGAACTGAGATCCCTGGATAGAGGTAAGGGAGGAGATATAGGGACGGGGGTTACATCTCAGAGGATATGGATCTAGCTTAGATGGCGCATCTTGGATGGCATGGACAAGTTGGGAAAAGGGCCGGTTTCAGGCTGTATGACTCATTGACCTTACACTATATGGCAGTACACGTGCCAATAATAAACGACACCAATACAAGGCAAAAATTACGAGTAGAAATCACAAGCATGAAAGAATACTTTCCATTAACCCAGGTGGGTGCAATTCTAATAATTCACAAGTAGCCTGCTTGATTTATATCCATCAACACTTCCAAACACCCATTGCCTTTGCAATGGCTAATGTACATAGCATCTGCAAATAGACTTCAATTTCTCACTGAAGCTTCTCTGTCAGTACTTCCTAAACCAAGGACCTCTACCACCAATAACCTGAGTAGCAGGTACATAGGAATATCTCTATCTGCAGATTCTCGTGCAAGTCACACAATCCTAATTTGGAAATACCGCCTCTTCATTGTCACAGGAACTCCTTCTCACAACAGCTGTGTGAGAGTACATTTACCAAAAGGACAGTAACAATACACATGGTGATTCATCAATACCTTCTCAAGGACAATTAAGGGGTGGAAGATTGCAACCTTCACGTGGTCCACCCTGTTTCGACTAATGCAATCAACTCGACGTGCACAAACAGAAGATCAAATAGAACAAGTTGTCCTACAACTTTAGGCTGTGCAGGCCACACAAAAGAAGAAGCAGAAGGACAATTAAGGACAAGAAATTATAGCCTTGCCAGTGATGCACAGATTCTCAAAATGAATATCAAAACGCTGTCTATTGCTATTATATAACTGGTAACTATGATTGTGAATAGTAACAAAAGAATTTGAATCATTGAACAATTTATATGTTGTAATTTTGCATAAAGTAGGCATGCACATTTCCTTGAATTTCTTTCTGAAGATATTTTTCTTCTAAGGAGAGGGATAAGGGACACAACACCACATGGTTCATGTAACGCATATTTCAAAAAAGATATGCACTAACATTGCAAAAATTATTTCTAAGTTGCAATGAAAGCATTTTAAATAAATTATTTCCAAGTTTACTCACTCTTGTATAGTTAGCAGGGAATTATTTAACAGTAGGATGTGGAAAGAATAGTATAATTTGCAAGTCATTTAAAAAGGGTTTGCACTTGCCTTCAAAAACCCATCTGGAAGACTGCAACCTGTCCAAATGGTAGACGAGGTGGTATTCCCCAAATTTAAATTGGGCATCATTATTATCCATTATACTCCCACTATGACTTACCTGTCTGTGGCAGAGGGATCAAAGTCAGAGTGAGATGAACAACTAAAGTGGCAAGCAACTGGAAACTCAATTTGGAGGCTGAACACAACGTTCTGCAAATCAGTCACATATATGTTTGGTTTCTCCAACATAAAGCAGACACAAGGGTTCCCCAGGTTATGGAAGACATGTCTTGCACTAATCCAACTTCATGACAATTCCTTTAGACTGAAGAAGGGTCCCGACCCAAGACATCACCCATCCTTGTTCTCCATAAACGCTGCCTGACCCGCTAAGGTACTCCAGCACTGTGTCTATCTTTGGTATAAACTAGCATCTGCAGTTCTTTGTTTCAACATGAGAATGCAGTTTGTTTAAAAGGATGCTTTTTTTTTACTCTGAGTGGTCATGATTAGGTCAGGTTGATGGTGCAGGTAGGGGATTATGATAATGACTATGAACTCCAGCCGACAGCTCAATAGCGGTCAATCATTTCTTGACATCAGTTGGTTGCCAATTCAAATGCCACCCGAAATTTGGGCTCCGCACTAAAGGGCTGTCCTACTGCGGCGACCTAATTGGCAAGTTTAGGAGAGTTTGAAAAGATGTCATGTTGAAGACCTCCTTTGACTATGTTGAAGACTAGCTTCGGGAAAATTGGACATCGATTAGTGGAGAGTGAAGACGATCTTCTTCGATCTCCTTCGACCTCCCGTCGACCTCCCTTCGACTATGTTGAAGACTATCTATGACTACCTTTGACTACCTTTGATTACCTTCGACTACCCTTGATTACCTACGAATAACATGCCGAACTACTATGACCTACTTCGTCTAAACATACGAGTAAAAAAAGTATCGATTTTTTCCACGGCAACCTTTTTTAAGTTGCGGGCATTTTTCAACATGTTGAAAAATACACCACGACCTAGCTCAGGCCTCGATAACGCGGGGACTACTCTCGAGCATGAAGGAGAGTTACAAAGACTTCTCAGGACCCCGTGTCGACCATGCTGCGAGTATGAGTTGAGGGCAAACTCGCCAGAACTCGCGGATTAGGTCGTCGCAGTGGAACAGCCCCTTTAAGACCCTTATGCAACAATATATGAGAGCTCCTCCAATTAGTTATTAAACCTATGTACGTTAAATTTCTCAAACACAAAGATCCTTTTACAAAGGAAAATTACCATTATTGTCCTAACATTTATTTTGTCAATATTAAAATTAATTTAGTTATTAATCAAACCGTCTAAAATCCATTATGCTAATCCACTTTCCACGGGAAGGGCAGAGTGCTGAGTGCTAATATTTGATAAGTAGAATCTTATACCACAGGGGGTAAGGAAGGTAGAAAATTCTGCATCTTCGCCAAACAGACAATGCAGAGTGGGACTTTGATTTAGAAACATAGAAACATAGAAATTAGGTGCAGGGGTAGGCCATTCAGCCCTTCGAGCCTGCACCGCCATTCAATATGATCATGGCTGATCATCCAACTCAGTACTCTCATAAATAGCCTGCTTCAACAAAACAACCTCCTTTGGCCCCAGCACTTCCAAAGAACTCCAATCTACAACGGCCAAAATACATTTTATCAAACAATATACCTAAAATTCTAAATTGTTTAGTGGAATATCCTTAAGGGAAACTGCATCCAAGCTGCAACTATTTTACCAAGGCAATTTTGGTAAATTTTAGGAGTATTTCCTGAAAATACAAGTGCAAATGAACAAATAAAAATGAAACAGTGAAATCCAAGTGGTAAGTGCCATAACATATATATTACTCCTTGACGTCAAAACTAAACTTTCAAGGCATCTATTACTCCCGGACATTAGGCAGAGCATGTTTAAATACATGCACCTAAAGTCGTTTTAAAATTGTGATTTAAACAGTTGTCATCCAAAATTTGGAAGTGAAAGGCAATATGTTGAGCCAAGGCTTGATCAAAGGGCTAACAGATGGAATAAACAAAAGGAAATTTCTGCTTTCTTACACAAGACACTTAAGATTCCATGTCGCTTTGTGTAGGACTAAAAAAGCTACTTTAACATCAAATTGCAACAGGATTTGAAACAGAGCCTTTCACCTCATGTTTGGATATGAGAATTCCCATTACGTTATTTTGGATAAATAGTGAGAAATGTCGGGGAGTTTCTCTGGTATCTCTATAATACTAAAACTCTTCCTATTTGTTTGTGTTTGTGCTGACGATGTGTCAATCTACTTATCCTATCTTCTTCCCAACGCTAGGCCTTCCCATTTTCACATATCCTACTCACATTTTCCCTGTCGAGGCGATAAACATCTGCCCGTCGCATTCCCACCTATATTTCCAAACTTAATAATCGTTTCAATTATTAAAAACTAACCCTAAAACTCACCCATTTCGGAAAAAAAAGTGACGTCACAATGCACTCGCAAGGCAGGACGGGACACTCTGGGAGGGAGGGTCACGCCTGCGCTTGCGGTGAATGTGGAGTGGCGGCTGATGCCGGCGCCCAGCAGGGAAGGTGGAGGTGGAGTGAGGGCCGGGCCCGGGATGAGGCCGTGACCGGGGTTGAGAAAGAGGCCGCTGCTGGAACCAAGGACGAGCCTGGGTCCAGGGTCAGGGACGAGCCCGGAGATGAAGTCAGCGTCTGGACTGGAGCTCGGGCGGCGGCCGAGCTGACGGCTGAAGTCAACAGCCAGCGCTGGGCCGAGTACGAGAACCAGGCCCTGGCACTGCTCTACGACCTGGGTAGGTGCTGGAGCAGGCAATGGGAGTGAGGGGAGGAGGATGAGGAAAATGAGGAGGGAGATGGGGTGGGGAGTGGGGTGGTAGAGAGTGATGGGGAGGGGTCTGGAGGAGGGAGATGGGCAGGAGTGGACGATGGAGATGAGGAGGGGTGGAGGAGAGAGATGCCCCGTCCCTATCTACCCTCACTCCCACCCTCTCTACCCCCTCCCTTGCCCTCTACCCTCCCTCCCCCCACTCTACCCCCTCCTTCTCTATGCCCCTCCCTCTCTGCCCCCTCCCTCACTACCTCCTCTCTCTCTGCTCGTCCTCCCTACCTCCCCTCACTCTCTACCCCCCCCCCCCCTCTCTAGAGATTGAAGAGGGAGGGTGAAGAGGAGGAGCGGATTGCGTTGGGGGAGGAACGGGTGAGTGGTGGAATCTTGCATTGGGGGAGCAGACCCAACGGGTCTGCACTTGGTCCAGTAGCCACATTTCATCCAATCATAGAAGTGACTAAATACCCTTCAAATATTGCTCATCGATGGAGTATAATGTTTTGGGGATTTCCTAAAATGGAAGAGAAAGGTACTGGATAAATGTAAATCTTTCCTGATTTTTTTGTGCTGCAATTAGACTATGTATATTTCACTATGGGGTGAAATATACAATAAATTGTTGTCCAGCAGTTCCACTGAATAAAATGAGCATGAGCACCTAAATCTAGTTGGATAGGATGTTCTTAGAGTCATAGTGATACAGTGTGGAAACAGGCCCTTCACTTGCCCACACCAGCCAATAATGTCCCAGCTACACTTGTCCCACTTGCCTACACTTGGTCCACATCCCTCCAAACCTGTCCTATCCATGTATCTGTCTAACCGTTTCTTAAACATTGGGATAGTCCCAACCTCCTCTGGCAGCTTGTTCCATACTCCCACCACCTTTTGTGTAAAAAAGTTGCCCCTCGGATTCCGATTAAATCTTTTCCCCTTCAACCTCTGGTCCTCGATTCCCCTACTCTGGGCAAGAGTGTGTATCTACCCGATCTATTTCTCTCATGATTTTGTATACCTCTATAAGATCCCCCCCTCATCCTCCTGCGCTCCATGAAATAGAGACCAAGCCTCTCAACTTCTCCCTGTACCTCACACCCTCTAGTCCTGGCAACATCCTCTTAAATCTTTTCTGAGCCCTGTCAAGCATAACAATATCTTTCCGATAACATGGTGCCCAGAACTGAACACAATATTCTAAATACATACGGTCTTATACAACTGCAACATGACCTGTGTTTAAGAAGGAACTGCAGATGCTGAAGGTAGACAAAAGTGCTGGAGAAACTCGGCAGGTGCAGCAGCATCTATGGAGCGAAGGAAATGGGCAACGTTTCGGGTTTTGGCCGGAAACGTTGCCTATTTCCTTCGCTCTGTAGATGCTGCTGATCTCGCTGAGCTTCTCCAGTACTTTTGTCTAACTGCAACATGACCTCCCAACTTCTATACTCAATACTCTGACTGATGAAGGCCAAAGTGCCAAAAGCCTTTTTGACCACTCGTGGTGAGGATAGAGGAAGCCACCCTAACATGATTACGGGCACGATTTAAGACGAAGACCATCAGCTATTTGGGATTCCAGGGTCGATTGGAGCTGGGCGGTCACTAGCGGGAGTCCATGGGCCATCGCCACAGGTTCGCCGTCCCACTCCAGCATTGCAACCTGCTTGCTGCAAACGCCGAGGGCTGAATCGGCGCTGCCTGCAGAGCCGGAGGTGCGGGGACCAGATGTCGACCGTGCACTGGCGTTACTGTACCTGCTCTGCCGATGCCCTCCTCACGCCGACTCCAGCTGAGCGTCTGCACGCTGCGGACAGGACCGCGCCATCAACCAGCAACGACGAGAGCAAAAAGCGCCCGGGCTGGGCTGGGCTGGGCTGCTCACACCCGCGACAGCGCCGTCTAGCCGCTACCGGAGAAAAATGAACTGGAAAGCGAAGGACTGCAGAGGCAAGAGTGTGTCTTGCACACACAAAAAAACCCTGAAACACTCAGCGAGAGAAGAAGGCAAACAGAGTTAATGTTACAGGCTTAGATGCTGCTGCACCCGCTGAGTTTCTCCAGCTTTTTGTGTAACCCTCGATTCTCCAGCATCTGCAGTTCCTTCTTTAACACTTAATGTTACAGGCCCTTCAGTCAGATCTGGAACAGTGAGTAGACAAGAATATTAAGTTGCAAAGACGAGAAAGAATGGAGAGAGCAGAGGGACTTGCGCGTGAGAGGTTACTGACCAAACTTGATAAAAAGATAAGAATTATTGGTTTTTTTTTAAACTGACAGTTAGAGTTGAAAAGAACAAACAATGAATAAAGGGAGGCCGATGGTAGAATATATTTTTTTGTAATTTGGAAGACGATGACACAGTGCTGTACCACATTAATAAGAGATGGTAACCTTACTCATCTTGTTGATACTAGCAATTTGGTTACGAACATAGGAGGCATACTTTGTGAATTTATAAGTAACATGAAAGTTGGGGTGGTTCTGTTATAGGCCGATGGTCGTTAGCTACAGGATTATATTGATCAGTTGGTGATATGGGCAGGAGCATGGGGTTAGGAGGGAGAGAGAGATAAATCAGTCATGACTGAATGGCAGAGTAAGGGAATAAGGCTACTTAAAAGTAAATGTTCAAATGTTCGTTCAAAATATTTGACATTTTTGTCAATCTTCAACAAAGCTGTGGAATACAAGACAGTGAAATGAGTACCATCTAAAAATGAAATGGAAGAAAACAGTTTTTAAAATAAAATGGAAGAATACCAGGTATTTGTCTCTTATAGCTTCCAAAAGGCACTGAATTAGTGATTATTTCAATCCTCAAGAAAATCTTATGTGACCTGTCTCATAGTAGATGCAAAAATCACCCTCGCATTTACAAGATTATTGGGCGTTACCTATTGACTTTGAGCCTAGTGCTGGAAAGTGAGTGCAAGTTAGTCAGCTATTTTTCATCAGAACTGACACAATGGCCCTCTTCAACATTTTAAATTTCCTATGATGCACCGTGGACGTGTGTGCCTGTCTTTTTCTGGTATTTGATTTAAATGATTTTTAATTGGGAACTCATGCCAGTAATCACTCATCACCCAAATCCATACCCCCCTCCACCCTCTTACCCATCCCTGGGTCTCTATGGTCTACTTGTTTAAATACAGCACAACCCTGCACATAGCTTCATATGTTGTGTTTTTGTTTATTTCTATCAATAGTGAAAAAGGCTAATAGAGTGCAAATTGCTCCAGATGCAACATAGTGATACAAAATATTCTGTCACTATATTTACACATGCAGTCTGAACTCAAAAAATAAACATTTTACGGTCAAACAATATTTGAAACATAGAAAAATAGATGCAGGAGTAGGCCATTTGGCCCTTCGAGCAAGCACCGCTATGCAATATGATCATGGCTGATCATCTAAAATCAGTACCCCGTTCCTGCTTTTCCTCCCATATCCTTTGATTCCCCTAGCCCTAAGAATCTTATGGGCCTGTCCCACTCGGGTGACTTTTTGGGCGACTGCAGGAGACTATGCGGTCGCCACATATTCGCGGGTGGTTGCCGAGGAGTAGCCTTCATGGTCGTGAGGAGTTCCCGCATTCTGGGAACTAGTCCCGTTCTCATTATGGACAGCGTGAATTCAACAGAATGAAGCCCCCATGGAGAGTAGCGAGAATTCTTGTGCCGTAGGTGGGTCGCCAGGAGGTCCTAGTGGGTTGCCAGGAGGTCGAAGGTTTTCATAGGTTGTAGCCGGTGCTGACCGGTGAATTTCATTGGCTCATTGGGGAAAAAAATGTAAGCAGTACTTTTCAGAAACAAGGATAACCGACCGGCAATGTCCGCCGAGCTTCACAGCCGTGTATCTCTGGTTTCTTAAAAGTTGTCCCCACTCCTTCTCCCACTTCTCCCCCGTGGGAGAATAAATGCATCACAACACATATGCCTCATCCTGGGAGCAGATGCGGCGTAAACGGAGGAATTGGGAATAGGGGATGGAGTCTTTACAGGAAGCAGGGTGGAGGAAGAGTAGTCCAGGTAGCTGTGGGAGTCAGTTGGTTTGTAGTGGATGTCGGTCAGGAGTGTATCACCTGCAATAGAGATGGTGAGGTCAAGGAATGGTAGGGAAATGTCGGAAATGGTCCAAGTGTATTTGAGTGCCGGATGGAAGTTGGTGGTGAAATGGATGAAGTCAGTCAGTTGTGTGTGGGTGCAGGAGGTGACACCAAAGCAGTCATCGATGTAACGGATGTCGGGGATGGGGCCCTGGTATGCCGAGAACAAGGATTGTTTGACGTACCCGACAAAGAGGCAAGCGTAGCTGTGTGCCCATAGCTACGCCTTGTGTTTGGAGGAAATGGGAGGAGTCAAAAGAGAAGTTATTGAGGGTAAGGACCAACTCCGCTAGGCGGAGGAGGGTGTCAGTGGACGGGTATGGGTTGCTCCTCTGGTCGAGGAAGAACCGGAGGGCTTTGAGACCGTCCTGGTGGGGGATGGAGGTGTAGAGTGACTGGACATCCATGGTAAAGATGAGAGGATGGGGGCCTGGAGAATGGAATGCGCGGAGCCGACGGAGAGTGTCTGAGGTGTCTTGAACATAGGTGGGGAGGGATTTAACAAAGGGGGATAGGATGGAGTCAAGGTATGCGGAAATGTGTTCGGTGGGGCATGAACAGGCAGAGACAATGGGTCTGCCTGGGCAGTCGGGTTTGTGGATTTTGGGGAGAAGGTAAAATCGGGCCGTGCGGGGCTGGGAAACGATGAGGTTGGAGGCTTGGGAGGGTAGGGAGCCGGAGCTGATGAAGTCGGTTATGATGCTCGAGATGGTGGCCTGGTGTTCATCAGTGGGGTCATGGTCCAGGGGTAAGTAGGAGGAGGTGTCCGAGAGTTGGCGCGCAGCCTCCGCTTTGTAGAGATCGACGCGCCAGACTACCACGGCACCTCCCTTGTCAGCAGGTTTGATAACCCAGTCTGGGTTGTTACGGAGTGCGTCGATGGCAGTACGTTTGGGGGGGGGGGGGGGGGGGGGGGGGGAGAGATTGGAGACAGAGGAGTGGAGAAGTCGAGGCGGTTGATGTCCCAACGGCAGTTCTGGATAAATAGTTCTAGAGCCGGAAGGCTACGAAGGGAGGTCCAAGTGGAGGGGGTATGTTGGAGACGGGAAAAGGAATCATCAGTGGGGGGCGAGGACTTCTTCCCATGGAAGAACGCTGTGAGGTGGAGGCGACGGTAGAAGAGCTCCAAGTCGTGGTGGGCGCGGAACTCATTGTGGTGGGGACGGAGGGGGACAAAGGTAAGACCTCTGCTGAGGACCGACCTTTCAGTGTCGGAGAGGGGGAGGTCCGGGGGGATGGTGAACACGCGGCAAGGATGGGGGTTGTGGCCGGAGGAAGGCAGGTGAGTGCACTGAGGATGGAGCGTTGTGGGGTGGAGGGTGGTCAGGGGGTGGGGGGGTATGGGGCTGTGGTGTGGGTGGGGAAGAGCAGGGGTTACATGGTGGGGGGGATGGGGAAGACCCAGTGGAATAGCCACTAAGGTTATTGGGGCTGGGGAGACGGGCACTAGGACCCAGTGCCGTTAAAAACAAAGTGGTGGGAGGAGTTAGCAACGCGGAGGCTTCAGGCCCACTGCAGAGTCCAGTCTGCAGGTGAGGCGACAGCTGCGGGCTGCTGGAGGGCGGTGGAGTGTCGTGGGTCGGCGGACCCAAAGATAGGAGTCCGCGGGCAGTGGAATCGGGGTCGGCGGGCGATGCGTTGGAGGTCCCGGTGGGCGGGTGGTCGGTCCGACCGGTGAGGCAGCGAGATGAGTGGGGTGCGGTGCGGCGGCCATGTTCGGGGAGCCCTGGTGCAGCGGCGATGCAAGGTGAGGCGGGTGCGGCTGTGGTCTTTGGCACACCCAGTACAACGGTGATGCTGGTTGAGCCCGGTGCGGCGATGGGGTTAGGTGGTCCCGGGGGGTGGCGACGTTCGGCAGTCGCGTTGTGCTGGTGATGGGCGGTGGAATCGGGGAGGGGGAGATAAACAGAGTTACCGGGCAGGCAGCGGGGCTGGGCGTCATCGGTAGGCAGGTGGAGGTCGGCGGCAGTATCGGCGTGGAGGTCGGTGAAGGCGGCGTCCTGGTGAGTCCTGGAGGTGCTCCTCATGGACAAGATGGCGTCGGGGGACTCAGGCCGGCGGCTCAGGCCAGAGTTGGGGCCCGGGGCCTGCGGGCGGTCGAGTCGGGGATTGTTGGTGGCTGGAACGGCCTGGAGGCGGGCTAATTTCAGGTCCTTGGTGGGACAGGAATTATTGATTGAAGCGGTGAATCATCCGGAGGATGTAGTGTAGTTGGGGTCCGTTGCAGGTCTGGGTGAGTGAGGCCCGAAGATTCGGGAGAGTCAATGCGAGGTCCTGCTGGTGTCGGCGCATTGCAACCAGGGTGGATCTTAGTGCCCGGTTGGAGAATTGTACAGTGTGGCGGCAGATAGCCAGTCGGTACCGATAGTCCGGCTGGGGTCCGAACTGGGAGGCAGGGAATTGGAGCTGGAATCTACGGGGTATGAAATGGAGGCGAATGCAAACCCCGAGGAAGCAGATGCGGCTGGGTGAGGATGTGGTCGTAGAGGAGGTTGAGAAACTGTCTCCGTAGGGAGAAGGGGAACTTCTTCAAAGTAGGCATACCTTGAGGAGATATCGCAGTGGAGTAGACAAAGTGTTAAAGAAGGAACTGCAAATGCTGGAGAATCGAGGGTACACAAAAGGCTGGAGAAACTCAACGGGTGCAGCAGCATCTAAGGAGCGAAGGAGATAGGCGACGTTTCGGGTCTCTTGCTCCGCTAAGAGGACTCTTGCTCCGCTAAGTTCTACGTACAGATCTTGCGTGGTTGGTAACGGATATTGTTTGTCATCAACGGCTTAGTTGATTGTGACTTTGTAATCACCACATAGTCGAACAGTGTTGTCGGCCTTGGGTACGGCCACAATTGGCGTTGCCCAGTTACTCTGGTCTGTCTTCACAGGTACTCCATTACGCTCTAATCTGATGAGATCTACCTCCACTTGTTGCTTTAGTGCATAGGGTTAATACACAGGCCTCACATCTTGCTTAAGTCAAATGTGTGCAGAGTACCCTATTATTCCCGTGTAACTGTCAGCAAAAATGTTTGCATGTTTGCTTATGACGTTTTCAAGATGTGATTTGGACAAATTGACGCTGAAAATGTTCTTCCAGTCTAATTCTATTCTACTCAGCCAATCCTTTCCAAGAAGGGTTGGTTTATTTCTGTAGCTGGCTACTATGATGGGCAGTGTTACTGACTGACCATTATGCTGAACTTTACAGTTAATTTGTCCACAAGTCTCCAAAACTTCGCCCGAGTAGGTTCTCAGCTTGACCTTACTCTCAAACAATGGTATCTGTGGGAACTTTGTTTCGTACAGATCTTTCCTCATGACCGAACAATCTGCTGCCGTGTCAATACACATATCGATTAGCTGTTCATTAATCAATAGTTTAGTTCGAAAGTCTTTTCCTTGGCTGGTTGTAGGCTTATCATGGTTGGTTGCATAAATGGTGTACAACCCAAGTTCATTTACATCTGGGTTCACCTCCAAGTTGTGAACTCCTCTCCGGTGTTGTTGCTTGATTCCCGCAGATTGTTGGTTTCCTGTTTTATGCTTGGCCCGACATGCTGAGGCGATATGGCCTTTCTTCTGGCAGTGAGAGCACTTGGCCATTTTGAACTGGAAAAATTGGGATGAGTGATTACCGTTGCAACGATAACAACTGGCTGAACTTTGCTCCCTGCCATACTTCGGTTTTGGTTTAGCACCTCTTGGTTTGGCCATAGGCACGGCCTTGTGACTGTAAACGGCCACTGCAGTTCGTGGTGGGCGAAACTTGCGAGCATTCTTTGATGCCATCTCTATTGTTGTAGCAATCCTGCATGCTTTCTCGAATGTGAGATCTGGAGTGTTCATCAGTTTGGACTGAATTTGTCCCTCCACTAGACCACAAACAAATCTGTCGCATAGTACTCGTCCAAGAAAGGTTCCAAAGTTACAGTGTAAACTTAATTTTTTCAAGGCAACAATGTACTCATTGATTGTCTCATTCTGCTTCTGGTTTCTAGTGCCAAATTTATAGCTTTCTGCAATTTCCAGAGGCTTTGGGTTGAAGTGCTCCTCCAACTTCTTTATAATGTCATTGAATGGCACGTCGTTTGCCTTTAAGGGTGCAAGGAGATTCACGAGTGTGCCGTACACTTCAGGACCAATCTCCGTGAGCAGAATTGCTTTCATGTGTTCGCAAACGGCCTTATTTGTTTCGGTCACTATCTCTCCTTCACCACTAATCTCCAATATATTGTTTAAAGAAGGAACTGCAGATGCTGGAGAATCGAGGGTACACACAAAAAGCTGGAGAAACTCAGCGGGTGCAGCAGCATCTAAGGAGCGAAGGAGATAGGCGACGTTTCGGGTCGAGACCCTTCTTCAGACTGCGGCGACGTTTCGGGTCGAGACCCTTCTTCAGTCTGAAGAAGGGTCTCGACCCGAAACGTCGCCTATCTCCAATATATTGTTTGCTCTCTCCATATAGGAGCTGAATGGCTCTCTACTCTTGTCAAAAGTGCCACGGTTTCCAATGTAGCCCATGGACGCTGCCATCGTGTCGTTCTCTCAAAACAGTCCTGCACTATATTTAAAGGATGAGTTCACAAACTCTATCCCATCCTCGTCGCCAATTTTGTTATATTCCGGACAGCAAGTCAAACTTCACAGCACTCCAAGCAGAGTGGAGGCAGCAAGTCCAACCTCACAGCACTCCAAGCAGAGTGCAGGCAGCAAGTCCAAGCTCACAGCACCCCAAACGGAGTGCAGGCAGCAAGTCCAACCTCACAGCACTCCAAGCAGAGTGCAGGCAGCAAGTCCAACCTCACAGCACTCCAAGCAGAGTGGAGGCAGCAAAATGAGCGACAATTTTGCTTCAAACATAGTCCTGATCTAATAAAATGTTTATTCACGGTTTTTCCTTCCAAAAACTGTTGCACAGCAAGCCACATTTAAAACGCACGCCAAATTTAAAAAGCAAAACACATTTTAAAATAGCGGCACAGTCAAAAGGCACACTTTTCAATTAGCGGCACAGTCAAAAGGCACACTTTTCAATTAGCGGCACAGTCAAAAGGCACACTTTTCAATTAGCGGCACAGTCAAAAGGCACACTTTTCAATTAGCGGCACAGTCAAAAGGCACACTTTTCAATTAGCGGCACAGTCAAAAGGCACACTATTCAATTAGCAGCACAGTCAAAAGGCACACTTTTCAATTAGCGGCATAGTCAAAAGGCAGTAAGAAATACTCAGATCCTCAAGAAAGTGTCCAGGGAAGATTTTATTTGCAACATTACTAGTTTATTTTTTCCAGTGTGGTAAAACATGAGTATTGAATTATATATCATTGTTATTATTTAACTAATAATAACAACTGCTACATCTGCACAAAAATAATCTCCCCCACTGTAATTTTACAGCATGTTTATTGTGGCTATTATGACAGTGTAAGCTCCTTAAATTTAAAATGTATCTTTTGTAATACATTGAAACATCAATAATAAAAATAACAAAATACACATAAACTTGCCTTTTTCTTAATTTCCATGTCAAGAATCCCCATTCAAGTGAATTAGGATTCTAATCCTAAATCCTCAAACTGACATAAGATTGTGAAAGTAGATTCCCCAAATTATGTTGTTGAGCAAAGGAATGGAGTTTACACTAGACTTGCAATGATCTTTGGAAATCAATAAAATTTACTTTTGACATAACAAACAACAATGCCTATTTAAAGTTTAAAAAAAAGATTCAATGGGTAGTTAAATAAAGAAAGTTTTCCTGACAGAGGAGCAATGTGCAGTTGATTGAAAACGATGAAAGAAATTGTCGCTGGAGAAAGGTTTTAGATTCAGTTAGCTGTTACAGTTTAAACATCGTTTAGGGAGGAAAATTGAAGTTCTTACACTGATGACCAGCAATAAGGAGAGGAAAATACACTAAATGGTTAGAGGGTAAAAGAGGTGGCACAGAACTGACTGAACTGAGAGTGCAGAAAATGCATTGGAACTAGGAAATTGAATGACACACAAACTATACATTTTCTTTTTGATGGGGTATCATTGTTGATCGGAAATAAGGAGTTACTCAAGTCAAGTTTGGATCATGTAGCTCAGTATAGAAGATAGTAACAAAAAGAGACACATGCTGGAATCTTGAGCAAAACACAAAGTGCTGAGGAATTCAGAGGGTCAGACAGCATCTGTGGAGGAAATGGACTGGCGATGATTCGGGTTAGGACCCTTATTGTCCTGATTGTAGTAGGGTGGATAAATATGTCTGAAGAAGGGTTCCACCCCGCCACGTCGCCGGTTGTGCCATGTTTTCCCCAGATGCTGCCTGACCCGGTGTTCAAAGGTGCCCGAGCTTGAGATGCTAGTCACCACCCCCTCCCTTCCTGTAGGTGGCGCTGTCTCCGCCGCGCACCTTCTCTCTAGAGTCGTGTTATCGTTGTGACGCAACCGGAGCGACAGCAGCTCTGAGCGCCGCACGCGTCACCTTGCACTGGTCGCGGAGCAACCGCCCAGGGTTCTGTGGAGACGCTGGTTGCGGCCGTGACCGTGACCCGCCACGTGCGGCGGCGGCGGCGGCGGCGGCGGGACGGTTGGGGTTTGAATTGAGATTCGGCCGGAGCGCAGATCGCGGACATGCCCAAAGTCAGGAAGGAGAAGTCGCGAGGACTCCGGCAGGCCGGGGGCCCAGGTCAGGGCGCGCGCTGGGCTGGGCCGGGTCTGGCTGGGTGCGGGGGCGCGCGCTGGGCCGGGCTGGGCCGGGTCGGGTCTGGCTGGGTCGGGGGCGCGCGCTGGGCTGGGCTGGGCCGGGGGCGCGCGCTGGGCTG
This sequence comes from Okamejei kenojei, assembly GCA_035221665.1. Classification (NCBI taxonomy): domain Eukaryota; kingdom Metazoa; phylum Chordata; class Chondrichthyes; order Rajiformes; family Rajidae; genus Okamejei; species Okamejei kenojei. The sequence continues at coordinate 125,876,942 of CM069131.1, forward strand.
GGCCGGGTCTGGCTGGGTGCGGGGGCGTGCGCTGGACTGGGCTGGGCCGGGTCGGGGGCGCGCGCTGGGCTGGGCCGGGTCGGGTCTGGCTGGGTCGGGGGCGCGCGCTGGGCTGGGCTGGGCCGGGTCTGGCTGGGTGCGGGGGCGGGCACGGACGGCGGACAGGCGCTCTGGGCGGGGATTCGGGTTGGGCTCTGGGCGGGGCCGGGCAAGACTGGCCCCCGCGGGTCTCTTAGCACAGAGGCTCTTCAGACATGGATGGACCCGTATCTCGAAGTAGAACTGGACGACGAGACAAACCTGCTCATAATCAACACACACAAGGGACTGTTCAGATACAACCGATTGCCATTTGGACCGGCGCCGGCAATCCTCCAGAAACTGGTCGACAATCTGGTTGCCGGAATTCCGTACGTAGCCGTCTACCTGGATGACATAATTGTCACCGGCCGGACAGAGGAAGAACACCTGAAGAACCTAAAACAGGTCCTCGCAGCACTGAACAACACAGCATGAAGTTGCGCATGGACACATGCGCATTCTTTCAACAACAGGTCACATATCTCGGACATGTGATCTCGGCAAGTGGTCTGAAGCCATTGGAAGAAAGAGTGGATGCCATTGTGAAATTGCCGACACCCAAAAATGTGAAGCAGCTTGAAAGCTTTATTGGTAAGGTGAACTACTATGGCAAGTTCATACCGGCACTTTCAACTTTGTGCGCACCATTGAACAACCTGCGAAAACAGGACGTCGAATGGCACTGGTCCAAAGAGTGTGATTATGCATTCACCAGATTGAAGGATATGATCACCCAGGGGACACGTTTAGTCCACTATGACCCATCGATGCCGATCTCGCTGGCCGCCGATGCATCGCCGTATGGTCTTGGAGCTGTAATCTCACGACAAGGAACGGCCAATCGAGTTTGCATCTGAAACGCTGACGACCGCCAAGAAAATCTGCAGTCAAGTGGAGAAACAAGCACCGGTGATCGTGTTTGGTGTCCGGAAGTTCCGCCAATGTTTGAGTAGGTGACATTTCCTGCACATCATCGACCACAAGCCGCTTCTGACTATTTTCAGTCCGGAGAAAGGTTTGCCTATTATGACGTTGTATCGTCTACAACTGCCCTGATCATGATGGGATATGATTTACCAACAGTCTGCCGAGCATGCCAATGCACTCTCGTCTTCCGATTGGACCCGACCTAACGTTCGATAAAGAGAAGGCAATTATGGAATTGAAACTTGCTCAACACGCGGGTCATCGCTGATTTCCCCGTCTCTGCAAGGACTGTTGCCAACTACACGAGCACAGACCCCATTTTGTCGAAGGTACTGCATTTTGTCATCGGAGGTGGCCGAACAGTCCCAAGCTGGACAATGAATTCCGCTCATTCCAGAATGCGCAAACGGAAATCTCCTCAAAGGATGGCATTCTGCTCCGCGATTGTCGAGCTATCATTCCGACAGAACTGCGATCGCAAATTCTGAAAATGTCGCACAAGACACACATTTGAATTGTGCGAATGAATATGCTCGCTCGCATGCATGTGTGGTGGCTGAATATCGAGACCGATATAGCCGACCACTGCAAAGACTGCATATCATGCGCCGAATCCGCCGGAAAAGACCTCCGCATGGCCTGTCCCCGACCAACCATGGCAGCGAATCCACATAGATTTTGTCGGACCGTTCCTGGAGGACATGTGGCTGGTCGTCATGGACGCCCATTCGAAATGGCCACATGTTATCCAAATGAATAAATATCTGACCACCGAAACAACCATTTCTGCACTCGATGATTTGTTCCCAATTGTAAGCAACAATGGACCCCAATTTGCCTCGCAAATGTTCGGTGACTGGTGCAAACATCACTGAATCGTGCATCTGACATCAGCACCTTTTCATCCACCCTCAAATGGTGAGGCAGAGCGGCTCGTCAGCGTTTTCAAGCAGGCCATGAAACGTGCTGTAAGAATTGAAAAGAAATCGAAACAATTGGCATTGCGCGATTTCTTACAGCAAAATCGAACCGTTCCAAACTGCACTACCGGTCGAACTCCAGCAGAGATGATGCTCGGACATCAAGTGCGCTCTCCCCTATCAGTTTTGAACCCGACCCATAACTCTTGTACGGCGCGCACTCACCAACGAAGTCTAAACAAGTCCAAATTTTCGACATTGGCGACTACGTATATTACTACGTAATTATATGGCCAAGCAAAGCAAATGGTGCGCTGGCAGGATCATGGCTCACATTGGAACCAAAATGTACACTGTCCAAGGACAAGAAGGACAATGCCGACGGCATGATGACCAATTAAGAAGCCGCATTCCTCCAACAAAGACTGCGCAGAACCTGACCAGAACCAAGCAGTCGGACACCCCTGTGCCGAATCGTGTGGATACTGGAGTGCCTGACTTGCTCCTTCCCAGGCCTGACGAAGTTCTGCCAGACGAACTCCCTGCCGATCTGCCTATGGTCCCTCATCGATTAACATGTTGCAATCGTGGTACTCCCCCAAGGCGACTCATTCAGGAATAGAGATACAAACTGGAAAGGGGGAGTGTGATGTTTGGTGGACCCTGTGAGGTGGGAGGACCCGTTGCTCCTCCCGTGCAGCAGGTGGCACTGCACAGGACAAAGGGAGATGTTTGTATATAGTTATCTCTGTCTGTACACAGTGGGAGTGTGCAGTCAGATCGTGTGGTTGCAGCCATTTTTAGTTGTCTTGCTGCGCGCATCGGGTTAATGTAATAAAGACTTCTGTTGTACCTTGAAGACTCTCAAGTTTTATACAGACATAGAACAAGAACACAAAATTCCTTTTTTCACCCCTCACCTTAAACCTATGTCCTCTGGTTATTGATTCCTCTATTGGTTAAAGACCAGAGTAGTTGGTCTTTTGCTCTGTCAGTTCAGCAAATGAAGAGATTGTTTAGTTTAGCTTAGAAATACAGCGCAGAAACAAGCCCTTCGGCCCACCAAGTTTGCACTGTCCAGCGGCCCTGCACACTAACCCTATCCCACACACACTAGGGACCAAGCCAATTAGCCTACAAATCTGTACGTCTTGGAGGAGTGTGGAACCTAGTTCTGCAATGTACAGTGTTTGGGAACAGCTGCTAGGGTCTGGGTCTGACCTGCACAGATCTTCACTCTGAAAAAAAGACCCGACTCGACACATTGTCAGTTTGTTCACTCTGCTGATACTGCGTGATCAGCTGAATTCCTCCATCACTTTGTTTTGCTTAAGATTCAGGCACCTGAACAGATCACATTAATTTCCTTTTTTACACCATGCTTTGACACAAGTTCAGTCCATGTGAATTTGTCACATTTTAATTAGACACAGTTTATTTGGAGTGTAACATGTTTGTGTTGAATGTTTCCATGGTAACTATTGTAATAACAACGTTAGTAATAAGGGAAGGTATACAGATATGTAGGAAAGAACTGCAGATGCTGGCTTAGATCGAAGGTAGACATAAAATGCTTGAGTAACTCGGTCTGAAGAAGGGTCTCAACCCAAAATGTCACCCATTCCTTCTCTCCAGAGATGCTGTCTGTCCCGCTGAGTTACTCCAGCATTTTGTGTTTATCTTCAAAGGTATACAGATTTCACGGTTGGTTAGAAATTATTTACGATTTTTCAATTAAACTGGGAAAAAGTGCAGAAAAAAATGGATGCTGGTCAATGAGTCAACTAAGATGGGGAACCAATTTCGGCCTGGACCAAAAGATCTGTTTTCATAGCTGTATGACGCTATGAATAAAGTCCCTGCCTTCCCAGACTCCCCACATGGAACAGTCCCTGAAATCCTAGCAACATTCTCATAAGTTCTCAAAAGTTGTCTGTGACCTACATCAGGGTAACCAAAACTGTTGGTTATCCTGCACAAGCTGTTGTCAATGTTCAGGAGTATTCAACCTCTTGGAAGAGATTCAATCTCTTGGAATCCACCATGTCAGTCCCTCTCAGAATCTTATGTTTCAATACAATAATAATTTTTTTTTAAATCATCTAACCAATTCAGCCTTAATTGCTGATTTTTTGTGTCGACCATGTTATCTTGTGAACCTTCATATAGCCTCGTGTGCAAGTTTATCCTTTCTTAAATATCAAGACCAATTTGCACCTAGTTTCTGCAAAATTGCAAATAAACTTTCCTGTCAGTAAAAGCCAACATTCCATTTGCTTTCATAATCACTTGCTGTACTTGCATGTTAATTTTGTGTTTCGTTTTCTAAGATTCACAGATATATTTATACATATTTAAATTAATTGCTCTTTCATTCTTCAGCGATGATAAACTTAGTAATTAACGAAGAATGAAATAGGTGAGGCCATAGTACGTTCTTGAATCCAATCTGAAAATGGCCTATTAATCCTAACTCTGTTAGCTCTCCCTTATCCATGCCAATATATTACCCATAACCCTTATGCAGAAACGTTCTATGCACCACCTTATTGAATGAGTATTTGAGAATCCAAATACACCAGTTCTCATCAATACATTTTGTTTGTTATATTCTCACATCTCCATAAAGTTGTCAAACATTGTTTTCTTCCATGCATGTCTTATTTTAAACGCCCCGCTCTTGCCTCCTTGATAATGATTCTAGCATTTTCCAGGGGTGAATATCAGGTTAATTGGCTTGCTTTCCAGATGCATGCTGTACTGCAAGTCTTTGGTGTTCCAAGATCCCCAAATCGCTTTGCGCAACATTTAAATCCCATAATCGGAATAGCCACAATGCATTTATGATTTTCCACTTCACAATCTAGAGTGCAATTTTAACCTGGACTCCATGTTTTTGGATTGAAAAATATTGATAATGCTTTTTATTTTTTATTTTTGTAACTTCAGTTTTGATGCTGTTTTACTTAGGTATTGTTTTCAACACTGGAATCGGTCAGCACATTCTGAAGAATCCTTTAATTGTGAATAGCGTCATTGAGAAGGTACAGTAAAAGAAAATGTGTCATATTGTTCAGTCTAACACATATCATTTAAAATAATTAATTCATTTATCACTCCATGTTTTGCACTGCCATATTTTTCCATGTTCTTGCTGAAAGAGTAACCTGCAGAGTGCTGATTCATTGTAGAGCACTGCTGTGGAGGCAGTGATCTAGATTGTGGTCGGTGTGGCTTGTTTTAGATGGCTTTGGCAAGACAAATAACTGAGAGTGGAACCGCGTCCTATCAAAGCTGTGTACCTTTACTCCTTTTAGAGTATATGCATGTACACATTTAATAACTAAAAACATTAAAATAAATGACATTAATTTTGAAAAATTAAAACCCTTTGCCCTGGTACCTTTATTCAAATCAATTGGATCCTACCTGAGGTAAGATTAGAGAGGTTCATTATTTTCTATCTGGATATTCTTGGAAATTCCAAAAGATCAAACCTCCACGCTAGATTACTGTGACAAAACATATTGGCAAATGCATAGCCACCTGTCACTCAAGCTTTGGATTCTCATATTTGACAACATACATAGACATATCAGCATTTCATTTTAATGGCTGATTGAAATGTCCAACACAAGTCTAGTATTTTCTTTTAATGTAAAGTTTATTTTGGAAATTGGAACAGTCCTTCATTTATCCTTTAAACAGTGCTGAGAATTTACAGATCATTTATCAATTGATATGATGCAGCAAAAAATAGCCAAACTTCTTGATGTATGTTTAAAGCTGCAGTTTGAATTATCTCTGTTCCTAAATAAACAGCCTTGAGTACAGATAAACCCCAAGTTATAAGTGCCTTGCTTGTGTCCTTGCTTGGGTGTTTGTTATTGAGCGGGACAGCAGGATGGTTTTGACGGATGCTGCGGGTCTGCCGACATCTTCTGCCTTGTGGGAACTTGGCTCATGGCTGCATTTAACTTGCAACCTACCAAGTTACGAACAGTTCAATGTTCTGAAGGTAACCCTGACAAAATCTGGCGAGGATCTATATTTGTGACTGAACGATTTAGAGGACATTTCTCTTTCAACCCGAGAAATGATTTATTTCACAGGACTTGGTTGCTTATTTTGTTAATGGACACTAATTTTTTAACATTATTACCTACCACTCTTCATCTTCCTGTTTGATCTACAAATGAAAATTGAAATAATGTATGATGTCCAATGGACATTGTCCATGTTGCCATGCCCAATGCCCAATTCTTGAGTCACTATTGTGTTAGCAAGTGGAGCCAAGTAATTAAAAGGTGATCTAGAATGTTCTAATATGTGTAGATAATGCATTAATTGTTGGTTCAATGAAAGACTTGTGTAAGTTATCTGTATTATATGCATGGCATAATAGAATCATATTTTAAAATATTAATTTGTTTTTCTTCAAGGCTGCTATTAGACCAACAGATGTCGTACTGGAAGTTGGCCCTGGTACAGGTAACATGACCGTGAAGATTCTGGAAAAGGCTAAAAAGGTATGGAAGTACAAATCAGAACAAAGAAGAAGCAAGCACTGTTTTACATAAATTTAGGTTTTAAACATAGGATTCTGTTTGTGTTAGCGTGTATACTCGAGAATCATCTTTTGTTATTTCATTGTTCTGTTTCCTTCTGCCATCAACGGATTTTTAAGGTTTTTTGAAATATTCACATTCTTGTTTTCCTTCAGTTATCCATTTCAAGTTTTGCTCCCACGCTACTTTTGTGATTACACTCCTATAATCAATTAGAGATACAAAGCTGAAGTTGCTGGAATCTTGAGCAAAACACATAGTGCTGGAGAAACACAGCATGTCTATTAAATCTTTTCCCCTTCATATTTAACCTACCATAAAAGATGTTGAATAATTCAGAAGATTGTGTAGTTATTCAGAGCTGCCAAGTAGTACGGATTTTCAGTATTTTGTACGGAAATGCGATAAGAATACTGATGTACGATTTTGTGTTGTTAAATACGGATTTTAAATACGGAGTTCAGTTCAGTCTGAAGAAGGTTCTCGACCAGAAACGTCACCCATTCCTTCTCTCCAGAGTCACTGCCTGTCCCACCCCAGGTTTAAACAGAGCGCTGTCAGTTTAACGCGTGGGAATTTAAATGAAGCTCTGTGGGTTATAAATATAGCTCTACCTGCTGGAGCGCTATGGGCTTTAAACATAGAATAGAATGCCTTTTATTGTCATTCAAACAGCTTGGTTTGAACAAAATTGCATTTTCTACAGATATTACAAAAAAAAACCCAAGACCCACACTTAACACAGTTTACATAAACATCCATCACAGTGGATCTCCAACACTTCCTCACTGTGATGGAAGGCAAAAGTCTTATCTCTTCCCTTTGTTCTTCTCCCACGGTCCAGCAGTCCAACTGCAGCGCTGAGGCGAACTGGGGCTCCCGATGTTAAATCCCCCGGCGGGCGATGGTAAGTCCCACGGCCGTTTAAGCCACGCGGGGCGATATTAGGCCCCACTCCGTGTCCTGTAAACCCCACAGGGTTTAAACGATTCCAGCAGGAGAAGTTGCCATTGCGGGAGCTCTGAAAATCGGTCCAGGGACCTGGAGCTCCTGATGTTACCGTCCACTGGGCTTGCAGCCGGAGCCTCCGAAGCTCCGAAGTCGGGTCGCAGCCGCGCACCACCACAGCTCTTCCCGTTCCAAAGACGGGCAGCTCCGCGATGGCAGGTCCGCAGGCTCTGCGACTGGAGCCCGCAGGATGGTCCCGGCCGGAGGCCGCCGCTGGCTCCACGATGTTAGGCCCAACGACATCGGAGACCCGACAGGGAAAAAGTCTGGTCCCCGCACAGGGAAGAGATTAAACGATTTCCCCCACCCCACCCCCCACATATACACAGCTAAAGAAAATTAATAAAAACTAGGGTCAAAACATACCTTTAACGAGCCAAAAATTAAAAAAAAGACAGACGGACTGTAGTTGAGTCTCTGCCGATAGGCGCCGCCACACTGCACCAGCACTTTACACATAGCACTATGGCCACAGCGCTATGGGTCACAGACAGTTCAGGAAAATTCTCATATAACAATGAGTCTGGAATTCTCTTTCTCTGTGGAAGTTGAGCCTTTGATTATTTTTCAGGCAGTGGTAGAATTCTGGATAAGCCTCGTGGTGAAACGTTGGCAGTGGGATTGCAGTTACATTGGGATTGGCCTTGATTTTACAGAACGGTGGGTGGGCTAAAGGGGGGAGAGGGGAAGGGGTGGAGTGAGTGAGAGGATGGAGAGGGGAGGGAGAGGGAGAAGGAGGGAGAAAAAAGGGACATGGGAGGGAAAGGGGGAGGGAGAGAGAGGGAGGGGAGGGAGAGAGAGAGGGGGACAGCGAGGGAGGTAGAGGGAGGCTTCCAAAATGGCTTCCACATCATCTGGTGCTAAAAGCAGGAAGCAGCCGTTCAAACAGATACAAAGAGATGGCAATAAATGCACTGTCAAGTAAGGTGCATAGAAGACATGTCAATTGGTAGCACAGTTATGCATTATTGTACTCTTACATGGGTATGACTGCACATTTAAAAAAAAACTTTTTTCAGCAAAATGGCACCGTGTAAAAATACTGATTTCCTCAGCAAAATACTAATTTTCAGGTACTAGAATACTGAAATGTTCTGACAAAACTTGGCAGCTCTGGTTATTTGCTTCCTTGTATGTATGCAAGCAATAACTCTGCAAGTGTATTTCTGATATAGGCAACATCTATGTTACAGAGTGGTTTTGATCCTAAGAAACTATATATATTACAGTTTTCTATAATACCAACCCCCCTTACCTATTGAATCCCATGTTATAAGCAGCAATACAATCTTACAGATGTTTATTTTCTGTGTTCTTCCGTGTAACCTATATTTGCTGCACAGGGCGCTACATTTAGTTATTGTACATTTAGTACATTTAGTCTTCATTTAGTAGAACTGACAGCTACTTTTATTCACAAATGCTAATTTGCTTAATGAAGCATCTTTAGTCATAGAGCCAAAAGAATTTCTGTTGTGATATTATAGGTCTGTCGTAATTTATCTGCACACAAACCTTTTCCATTGTTAAATGTGTGATTCCAGCCAGAGTAAAAATTCCCCCAATTTCTATCTTCTGTATTTTTCCTGAGGCTTCTGGATGCCCTGCTGGCTCAACTGCACCCTTGATATCAAGAAGAATTGATCTTTCCTCTGGAATTAAGCTTTTTTTCTTCTTTTGTCAGTTTTATCCTAGTCTTGTATGTCAGCAAATAATTAAAAACAAATTCCACCAGCTTCAACATGTTTCTTGATCACTGAACTAAACTCTAGATTTGCTGGTGAAACTCAGTGGATTTCAGCAAATTATAACTATATAAATTTAATTTCTATGCTTACCCTAGGTAATTGCATGCGAACTTGATAGCAGACTTGTTGCTGAACTACAGAAAAGAGTTCAAGGAACGTAAGTAATAAAAGTGCATTTATGTTACGTACTCAGAATCATTTACTAAAAAGCTTACATTGCAGCCAATGCCTTGTTTTGTTGAATTTTCTATTTAAAATATTACATAACACTTGTGTAATTCTATTTCAGGCCTGCTGCAAACAAACTTCAAATAATGGTCGGAGATGTACTGAAGACAGACTTGCCATTCTTTGATGCATGTGTAGCAAATTTACCATATCAGGTAATTCATCATAACCTTTTTTTACATTATATAGCCTGATTCTGTTACTGTTCTGGGTAACATTATGGCAGGCACGTGCCGTGAGTAATTACTCAGGGTAGGCACTCAGTCCGCTAATAAAAAAAATTAAACCGCGCATGCGCAGATTGTTCGCTCCCGTTAAATAAATAAATAAATAAATAAAACCAGTGACATTTCCATTTGCCCAAGGCTTCCTAGTCCTAGACCAATTGGGGGAACAGTTCCTTTCACAGCGTGTGGAGAGTCTGTGTCGGGTGTAAAGTTGTGGGGAGGGCACGAGTGTTGACAAGGAGGGTGTCGGGGATAATGGCAGAAACTTACTCACTCACCGCTGCCGCAGCTCTCCGGGCACGAAGCCCCCGCACTGTAGCTGGGGCTAGAAGCAGCTCGGGTAGCTACGAGCGGCCGCCGGTACCCGACAGCAGAACTGGCCGCCACTTCAGCGCCTTCTGCCGGCCCGCTCACCTCTGGCAGTGCTCTCCGTCGGAACACCTGTCACCTGCCATTCACCGACTTCGCTCATGTCAGCGGCTTCCTGCAAATCCTTAAATTCCCACAGCCGAGTAACCTCAATCGCGCTGTCGGAATTTAAGGACATGAGTGAGGCCCGCGAGCGGCAGGAGAGTGGTTTGTAGACGGAGAGCTGCCAGAGGTGAGCGGGGACTGGCAGAAGGAGCTAAGGTGGCGGCTGGTTCCGCTGTCCGGCCCGGCCCGGCGGCCGCTCAGCCACCCGAGCTACTTCTCCCCCCCCCGCCTCAATGCGGTGGCATTCCACGCCTCCGTGCAAGGAGCGTCGCAAGTGGCATTATCCCAATCCCCTCATTCATAACATTCGTGCCCTCCCCGCAACCTTACCCCGGGCCAGACTCCCCAAACACTGTGAAAGGAGCTCTCTCCCCCCCCCCCCCCCCCCACACCCCGGGAAATACAGTATTTAAAAACATAAACACAAAATGTACTTACCACATTATTGGTGCACAAGCTCCATTCTTCTCTCTTTGTTACCTAACATACACTTAAAATATTGACAAACCATATTTGAAAACCCCGCCAAGAAACTTGCTCTGCGCCTGCGCAGTAGACAAATGCGCATGCGCAGTGCTGCAAAGGCAGAATTTCTGCTGCCTTCAGCCCCGGTTATCATTGACGGCTTCAGGCAGCGCTGACGGCACGTGGGTTGCACAGAGCTTCCCGTGTTACAAATGCTGCGGATGAAAGGCATGGAGAATTATGCCTACCTAAGAGATCGATCTCTTACATAGGCATAATTCTCCCATGCCTTTACTATTTATATTTAGTTATTACCATGTTATAATTTTAGTCAGGGTAGGCAGTGCCTACCTTGCCTACCCTGATGGCACGTGCCTGCATTATGGATAATTATAGTTTGAACCCGACCTTGCCTGCTATGGAAAAAAAGCTGCACTGATACCTCAGATTTAAAGTGAAAACCAGGCCCAGTGTTAGCAATAAATCTTATTTATAAAATCAACTTGTTGGAAAAAATGTTTTGGTAGATAATGGAAAATCTCTTGGTGAGTACATGTGATCTGCGGAATTTTATTCTATAACCTGTGTGTGTGCGTACGTATGTGTGTGTGTATATGGCTAGATGGGGCAGAGTTGCAGGCGGATGGGGAGTGATCCTATAGTGACTTATAAGATCACGACAGGAAGAGAGAGGGTAAATGCAGAGTTTTTTTTGTTTACCCAGAGTAGGAGAATCGATAACTAAAGGAAGTAGATTTAATGTGTAGGAAAGAACTACAGATGCTGGTTTAAATCATAGGTAGACACAAAATGCTGGAGTAACTCAGCGGGTCAGACAGCATATCTGGAGAGAAGGAATGGGTGACATTTCGGGTTGAAACCCTTCTGGTGAGGGAGAAATATTTCATAGGAACGAGAGGGGCAACTATTTTACACAACGATTGGTGGCTATATGGAATGAGCTGCCAGAGGAGGTAGTTAAAGTAGGTACTATCACAATGTATAAAAATGATTTCGACAGGTACATGGATAGGATAGATTTAGAGGGAAATGGGCCAAACGCAGTAGGTGAGACATGTAGATGGAGCACTAGGTTGGCGTGGGCAAGTTGGGCCAAAGGGCTTGTTTCTACGCTCTAATAGGTTTAATAGAAATAGTATGAGGATGTTGATAGTGAGGGTATTGGGTATTAATATGCTGTTGGAATGGGCATGATGATTCTCAAAAATTCTCAAAAACAATCTGAGGGAATTTGGAATATGGTTACAAAGATTTCCTAATCAATGGAAGAAATTTAGAACAAAGAGAATCAACCTTTGAAAATTCTGTGTAGGAAATATATGTTAAGTCTACTGCGCGGACCCTTGGACCCTATTCTAGATTCCCACAAACCTAAAATGCAGGATTTAAAAAGAAATATGGGGAACGAGGGATTAACCTTTTGCAGTTGGAATGTTAAAGGTATCAATGAACCAATAAAAAGAGGAAAAATATTGACACACTTAAAGGCAATGAAAGCTGATGTAATTTATATTCAAGAAACTCACCTAAAGAAAGACGCTGAAAATAGGCTGAAAGCTAAATGGATAGATAAAATATATCACTCTTCCTTTACACATAAATCAAGAGGCGTAGCAATATTATTTCGTAAAGGTACTTTATTTAAGCATATATCTACTATATCTGATAAAGATGGCAGATACATTATTGTAATAGGAGAAATAAATAGGGAAAAAATGATTTTTGTTAACATCTATGGTCCAAATTTTGATAGTCCTTTATTCTTTAAGAAAGTACTTAATAATATTTAATAATAATAATACTTAATAATATTCCAGAATTAACACACTACAATTTGATAATTGGAGGAGATTTTAATTGTACATTAGACCCTTATTTAGATAGATCTTCAAAACAAAGGAAAACTAAATCGCATTCTAGTGATTTATTAAACGCATACATTCAAACGTCTAACATTAAAGATGTTTGGAGAACAGAAAATCCTACTGGTCGAGAATATTCCTTCTACTCGCCAGTACATAAAACCTATTCAAGAATAGATTACTTCCTAGTAGATGCAAAGATTATCTCACTTACTTACGAATCCAAATATCATAATATTATAATTTCAGATCACGCACCATTAACATTTAAAATTAAAATAAATGGTAAAACAGGAAATCTAGGACAATGGAAACTTAATCCACAAATTTTAAAAAAATAAAACAACTCAGGAATACATCATAACTCAGATTAAGATGTTTTTTGAAATAAGTGACCAACCAGAAATATCTCGCTCTTTATTATGGGAAACATTTAAAGCATATCTTCGAGGAATTATGATTTCTTCACAAGCATTCCATAATAAGAAGATTCGGAAGGAACAACATGACTTAGAAAGGGAGATCAAACAATTAGATATACAGAATGCAACAAAATCAGATATAATAATACATAATAAAATTGTAGCATTGAAGTATAAATTAAATAAAATATATACTGATCAAGTTTTAAAATACTACCAACATACTAAACAATTGTTGTTTGAATTTGGAGACAAACCACAAAAACTATTGGCTCGACAATTAAGGAAAATTGAAGCGGAAAAAATTATACATAGGAATTAAATCACAAAACGGTGAATTATTAATACAACCCAAGGATATTAATGAAAGATTTATGCAATATTATAAAAATTTGTATACTGGTAACACAACAGTAAATAAAACAGAAATAGATGCCTTTTTTAAATGTATGTAACTTAAAAGAATTAGATTTACAAAATAGAGAATTTTTAAATGCCGATATTTCAATAAAAGAAATCCAAGAATCTATTAAATCTTTAAAAAATGGTAAAACTCCAGGACCAGATGGTATAGGCTCGGAATTTTATAAAATTTTTCATGCCCAAATGGTCCCATATTTAAAATCATTATATGAACAGATATATATACAAGAGAAATTACCAGACACATTGAACGAATCTATTATAACACTTATACCCAAAATAAATAAAGATTTGGATGATCCAGGATCGTATAGAGCAATTGCTTTATTAAATACGGATCAAAAAATTTTTAACAAAAATTCTTGCACAAAGACTAAGCAAAATTGTTAACGAATTAATTCATCCTGATCAAACAGGATTTATACCTAAAAAGATATTCTTCATATAATTTAAGACGGTTATTTAATATTATATATTCGAAAAGAAGTGATAAAAAAGACTTAGTAGTCATCTCGTTGGATGCAGAAAAAGCTTTTGACCAGGTGGAATGGCCTTATCTATTTTCGGTGATGGAAGCCTTTAAGCTTGGTGATAAGTTTACTACTTGGATTAAATTATTATACGCAAATCCAACAGCTAGAATAATAACAAATTATATGTTATCAACTAAGTTTAGTTTATCTCGAGGTTGTAGACAAGGCTGTCCTTTATCACCATTACTGTTTGCGTTAGCAATCGAACCCCTTGCTCAAAGGGTAAGATTACATCCAGAAATATATGGATACGATACTAAAGATACTAAGAATAAAATCTCGTTATATGCGGACGATATATTACTTTATATTACTAAACCGGAAATAAGTATGTGTAATTTGTTAAAACTAATAACGGAATTTGGTTTAATTTCAGGATATAGTATCAATTGGAATAAAAGTGAACTTATGCCAATAACCATGAATAATTTACAGATATTACAACAATTTCCTTTCAAGATAACAAATGAAAATATTAAATATCTTGGTATTTTTGTTACAAAAAGATTTGACTCTTTATTTAAATCTAATTTCCCGTTATTATTGAATAAATTAAATAAAAATATCTTATATTGGAAAAGCTTACCTATCTCAATGTTAGGTAAAATAAACGCAATAAAAATGATTTTCCTCCCACAATTATTATATTTATTTCAATCAATCCCGATATATCTCTCTAAAAATTTCTTTAAAAAAGTAGACTCAATAGTCACTAACTTTATTTGGGACTATAAAAATCATAGAAATAAATAAAAAACATTTATGTAAAGCTAAAATAAACGGGGGCTTAGCTTTACCAAATTTTATGTTCTATTATTGGGCAGTTAACATTGGAAATATGAATTTTTGGTTAGGAGAAATAGATAATAAACCAAATTGGTTAAAAATGGAAAGAGAAGACTGTTTTCCATTTGAAATTAGCTCTATAATATTTGCTAATATTAATGTACCTAAGAAAATTTATAGTGAAAATTTGATAATAGAAAGTGGAATACGTATTTGGAAACAAATAAAGAAAACACTAAAACTAAAATTTATACCGCTAGCTCTTACAATTGCCAACAATTTTACGTTTAAACCGTCAATGATGGATAAAGCTTTTATACAATGGAAAAATAAAGGAATTCTAAATATAGGGGATCTTTATAAGGATAATTCTTTTCTTTCATTTCAAGAATTACAACAAACTTACGGGCTTCATAATAATGAATATTTCAGATATTTACAAATCAGAAACTATATCTCTGCAAATACACAAGAACTTAGAAATAGAAAGAGTGAAATTTTAGATGAATGCTTGAATAAACACCCAAATACAGAAAAAATGATATCATACATTTATAATATTTTGTTGGAAAGTGATATCCCATCATCGGAAATACATAGACAGCGCTGGGAAAATGAACTAAGTCAAATAATAAGTCCAGAAATATGGGAAGAAAGCCTACAACATATACATTATTGCTCTTTAAATGCTAAACATGCACTTATACAGTTTAAAATCTTACATAGATTACATTATTCTAAATCTAAACTACATAATATATTTCCAAAACTATCACCTATATGTGATAAATGTCAAATCATGGAAGCAACTCTGTCACACTCATTTACTAATTGTACGAAGATTTTAGAATATTGGAATGAAATATTCAAAATAATCTCGAAAGTTATTAATATTACTATGATTTATGACCCAAAGTTAATCATACTTGGAATACCGGAAACGGAACAAATAATTACAAGGAATCATAGAACTTTTATCGACTACTCTTTAATAATTGGGAAAAAATTAATATTAAAATTTTGGAAAGGCCCTGTATCCCCAACAATTAAAATGTGGAATACAGAAATGACGGAGACACTTCACTTGGAGAGATGAGACTTGTCCTCATGGACAGGTTAGATCTCTTCAAGGAGATATGGTCTCCCTATATTAAATATCTACAGGGTCACAACGGTTCGGCGCAGGGACTTGACTGAGGCCTGAATATCTGAGTGGATGAAGAAATACACAAAACAAATCATGAATGTATCTCCAAGATTGGATTACTTAGTAATACTTCAATCTCCATCAAACTTTTCACACTTTCTTTTCTATTTTCTATTCTTTTTCTCTATCTCTCTATCTTTAATTAAGGAAAAAATTATAGAAACATATTATATAAATTTTTAATACGTACACACTTATTTCTGTTCGTATGAAAAAGATTATAGATGTCTTAAACTTGTAATTATATAAAACTATGTATTTTCAATTATACAATAATTATGAAATATAAAATTAACAATAATACAAACATTATTAATATTTTGATAACATTATGAATATTTAAAAAAAAAATTTGTTTAAGATTGGGTACTACTCCCAATT
This sequence comes from Okamejei kenojei, assembly GCA_035221665.1. Classification (NCBI taxonomy): domain Eukaryota; kingdom Metazoa; phylum Chordata; class Chondrichthyes; order Rajiformes; family Rajidae; genus Okamejei; species Okamejei kenojei. Next base: position 125,893,223 of record CM069131.1, read on the forward strand.
ATATAAAATAAATAATAATGAAATGTATAATGGATAATACTACAATTATCATAAATAGTACTAATCAATAATCAATGTGTTATAATTTTATACATTATATAAACTTTCAATGTCGTATAAGAGTGTACTTGGTATATATTGTTTCTACAATAAAAAAATATTAAAAAAAAAAAAAAAAGAAAAAACCTTTGAAAATTCTGTGTAGGAAATATATGTTCTGTATATGTATACTGCTGATGTATATGTTCTGTGATATATATTTAGTGATTTAAAACAAGGCTGTCAACATAATATGGATAGATAGTTACTTAAAAGAGATGGGGGAACCTCACTAACTTTAGTGGATAGTCAACACTTTCATAAAACATTGGGTCTAAGTTTCTCAATCATTCTCTGTATTGTAAATCTGTGACACAGTTGTTTGAACATTTATTTCTAACAAATTTGTTTTTTGCTATTTTTGAGTTACTAACTTTGAGCAATCTCATTGCTAACACAATGTCCTAAATAGGAAATCCTATAGCAGCAGCTATTTGTGTTTCTGAAGGAGTACATGCACTGGCTTGATGCTTCACTACAAAATGTTGAGCTGGGAAATGATTTATTTGAGCTAACCACTTTGGTGGCAAGAACAAGAAGGCAGATTATTGTCTGAATGGTGGCAAATTAGGTAAAGGGGAGGTGCAACGAGTCCTGGGTGTGCTTGTACATCAGTCACTGAAAGTAAGCATGCAGATACAGCAGGCAGTGAAGAAAGCTAATGGTGTGTTGGCCTTAATAGCGAGAGGATTTAAGTATAGGAGCAAGCAGGTCCCACTGCATTTGTACAGGGTCCTGGTGAGACCACACCTGGAGTATTGTGTGCAGTTTTGGTCTCCTAATATGAGGAAGGACATTCTTGCTATTGGTGGAGTACAGCGTAGGTTCACCAGGTTAATTCCCGGGATGGTGAGACTGACATATGATGAAAGAATGGGTCGACTGGGCTTGTATTCACTGGAATTTAGAATGAGGGGGTATCTTATAGAAACATATAAAATTCTTAAGGGATGGACAGGCTAGATGCAGGAAAATTGTTCCCGATGTTGGGGGAGTCCAGAACTAGGGGGTCACAGTTTACGAATAAGGGATAGGCCATTCAGGAGATGAGGACCTTTTTTACCCAGAAGGTTTTGAATCTGTGGAATTCTCTGCCGCAGAGGGCAGTGGAGGCCAATTCACTGGATGTTTTCAAAAGAAAGTTAGATTTAGTTCTTGGGATATGGAGAAAAGCAAGAACGGGATACTGATTTTAGATGGTCACTCCTGCACCTATTTTCTATGTTTCTATGTAAGCCAAATAGTTTTTAAGAGGAGGAATGTCAGTTAATTTTATAGGAAATTATTGCTAATATGATTTGTTTTGTTTACAGATCTCGTCTCCATTTGTTTTTAAACTACTGCTGCACAGACCATTCTTCAGGTGCGCCTCATTTAGTATTACAAAAACAAAATACTGTAATATTGTGTTAGAGATGAGAAGATAAATTGGACAAAATCTCAAAGTGAAAATCAAAAAGCTACAGATGCTGGAAACATAAAACCAAAATACTCCGCATGTCATATCATATATGTGGGAAGAGAAACAGTTTGGTTTGTTTCCCTGTGATCGTAGAATTCACACAAGTTAAGATGGGTGCCACGTGACCAGATACATGATACGGAGCTTATTCTCAAGCTTGCATTAGGACTCATTGTAACAGTACAAGAAGCACATATAGGAATGGGGTATGGAATTGAAGTGGCAGGAAACCGGATTGATTGTGTGAATGTAATTATGCATGCGCTCCACAAAGTGATCACCCAATCTGCATTTGCTTTCCTTATCGCTGGGTAAAGCCCGCTCCAAAATCTGCAAAAAATCCACGAGAAGGACTGCCCTGTCAAACCCATTGTCTCCCTTTCACCTCTAAAGTCCCTTCCCACGTATCAGTGATACCTCCGATCCTCTCCACCACTTTGATCGTTTCCTGTTCCCTGGTCCCAACTGTGAATGTTCAATTATATTATACTTTCATTGCATATAAGGATGGTCTTCCTGCAGGAGAGGCCCAACCTGTGCCCACCCCACTCCAACACACTTCTTTGCCTGGTTAATCTCGTTCTCACATGGAACAACTTCTTCAACTCCATTCACTTTTTCCAGATTAAAGGTGCAGGTATGGGCACTCACCTGGGCCCAAACTATGCCTGAGTTTTAATGAGATATATGGAACAATCTTTGTTACGATCCTACCCAGGCACATTTCACAACTTTTTCTGATATATCAATGACTGTGTTTACAGACCTGTTAAGCTGCTGCAAGTAAGAATTCCACTGTTCTGCTTTGGTACATATGACAATTAAAACTCTTGACACTTGCCTTGACTCTTGAGATTCACTTCTTCCGATCTAGTCCTTCGTTCATGTTGTGGTCTCCTCTACACTGAGAAAATGAATCGCAGATTGGGCGATTGCTTTGTGGAATACGAGTATTCAGTCCAAAGATATAACGAGCTCTTGCTACCATAATTTCCTATCCCACTCTCACTCTGACTTGTTGATCTGTGGACTACTGTACTGTCACAGTGAGATCCAGCGCAAGCTTGAGATCATCTTGCATCTGGGCACGTTGCAGCCTTCTGCACTTTATATTGCATTCTACAACTTGGAGTAGCTTGATTTTTTATTTTCTCTTTGTATCAGTCGTCCTGTGATATTAGCATTTTCCATTTTTGAGAAAATAATCTAACATGGCCAGTTAGATCTACCAGGCATATCTTCCTACTCTGCCATTTGCAGCTCCTTCATTCTTTCGTCTGTTTTATTTTTTATCTTCTCACTTTCTAACTGCTCCCGTTCATTCATTAACAAGATAACCTTGTTTACTGTCCCGATGGTCATCACAGTTTTACCTTATCAGAGACCATCCTCATCCTCCCCAACCCTCCATTCAGCTTAATGACCTTCCTAGATCTGATGATGGGTATTCAATCTGAAAGGTTGACTTTATTTCGCTTTCTGCGACCTGACCTGCTGAGCATTTCCAGCCATTTTTTCAAATTTTTGACAAAATTCTTCTGCCTGAAAGATCTTCTTGCGTTTGGCGTGCACGGCCTAAAGTTGTAGGACAACTTGTTCTATTTAATTGTGCACGCCAGGTTGATTGCATTTGTTTAAACAGGGCGGACCACATGAAGGTTGCAATCTCCCACCCATGCCTGAAAGATAATGATACTGAGATAACCTGCCATGAGAAATTATTGAAGCAGGTAACAAAGATACAACTAGATTTTTAGGCAGATGTTTAGTGAGAACTTGGTCAATAGCAGGGAAAGTGCCAGTTTGTTTCACTACATTTTTCCTGGCCCCTTCCACCTCTCAATCCTGTTTTCTTAATGATTTTCCATCAGCAATTCAAATGGAGGTATCATGAATTTGTTTTGTTCATTTAATAGCTAGTTAAAAAGGATAAGTTTTAAAGGATATGTACTCTTGTATTATTACTGGGCAGAAGGAAGTATTCAGTCATTGAAGTTGTAACTAGGTGTTGCTCTTATCTGCATAATTTTGTCTCAACATATGCATTTCTATTTACAGGTGTGCAGTGCTGATGTTCCAACGGGAATTTGCCCTTCGACTTGTTGCAACACCAGGAGATAAATTATACTGCAGGCTCTCAATCAACACACAACTATTGGCACGCGTAGATCATCTGATGAAGGTTGTGATCAAATTATTATACTTAAGTGTTCCATTATGTTTTATATCTTGGGTTATGGCCTGTGTGGTGTGTTATAGAATTACAATGACTCAGAATGACTATGGTTTGACACTAAAGTCACTGTGTGACTTTTCTGCAATTGATTTCAGTATTGCTGACCTACACAGGAGAATATAGTTTACTAAAGTGGATTTTGTGCTGACTCTTTGCCAAATAAGTAATTCCCCTATACTGTGTCCTTTCAGAGATTTTGTTCCCAGGAAGAGCTATGCAATAAACTTTTGAAGCAATGTTTTAAGAAAACATTTGAAAGATTTTTTTTTAAAACCTTGGCAAAGCATCTACACTCAAGTCTGTGGAATAGATCATTGGATCAGGTGGTTCAAGCCCACAATGTGTGTTAAACATAATGCCAAGTTAAACCAATCTCCTCTGCCTGCATGTGATCCATATCTCACCATTCCTTGTATATTAATGTGCCTATCCCAAAGAACCATAATCACCACTATTTTATCCTGGGAAAAGATTCTGACTGTCAACCCTATCTATGCCCCTCATAATTTATGAACTTTAGTCAGGTGACCCATCAGCTTCAAATGTTTTAGGGAAACAATGCAAGTTTGTCCAACCTCTCCTTACAGATAATACCCAGGCAACATTCTGATAAATCTCTTCTGCACTCTCTTTAAAACTTCCATTTCCTTCTTGTAATAGGACCACCAGAACTGCACACAATACAAAATGCAGCCAAGCCATTTATCTCAATTCCTTTTTTGTTTAACCTTAAATTCATGGCCTCTTGTCATTGATTTCTAAACCAGTGGAAATGGTCGTTTACAAATCTCTAACTTTTTTCCTAGGCAGTGTATAAAGCTGTTCCTTTAATTAAAATAAAACTTAGGGTTCACTTGATAGCACTGTTCCCTCTGAATCACTTGTGTGTCCATTGCTGCTTCAATGACAGATACGTGCTGCTTTTGGAAAGAATATTAAATGGGGACCTCATTTGGTCTTGCTAGTGCTGATGAGCATGTGATAATTGCAAGCAGGAGATATGCCATGTCCTGGAACAAATTAGTAAGCAACATTCCTTCTCTCCAGAGATACTGCCTGTCCTGCTGAGTTACTCCAGGAATTTGTGTCTACATTCATATATTTGAACTCTGCTCTCCATTCCATCGCACATCTATTCAATTACCATATTTCCTCGTAGACTATGCATAGGTTTTAAAGCCAGCTTTTTGTCAGACGTCTGATTGGATATCTTTGATGGAATTGGCAAAATGTAACATTATATTGTTGGCGGATCAATATTCTAAGCATAAAAAGAAAAAATGTATAATGCTACAAAATTGCTTGGAATTTATCTTTCTTTCTTTGTCCAGGTTGGGAAAAACAACTTCAGACCACCTCCTAAAGTTGAGTCAAGTGTGGTTAGGATAGAACCAAAGAATCCACCTCCACCAGTGAACTTCCAGGTGCTTAGATTTATAAATCTAACAGGCTTGGCCCATTAGAAGTGCATTCTGCATATGTTGTTTATTTTCTCAAACTGATCATATCCAGAAGGATTTTGCATGGTAATTTTAAATGGTCCTGAAATGTTATGGTAAGGACCTGAGCATTCACAGGCCATTCAGTATAAGCGAGTTCGGTATTCTGAAAAACACAAGGAATCATGGGATTTGTCAAAGGTCGAATGCTATAAATAAAAATTGAACGCAGAGCTGTAGATTCAGTGAGTATAGTTTGGGTCCGATTTTTTTTTTTTGTGTCTTTTTTCCGTGGGAGGCGGGTGGTGTGGGGGGGGGGGGGGGGGGGCGGTGACTGGGGGATGGGAGATCGGGCAGGGGGACGACGACGACTGGAGACCCGCAAGTGCTGCCGAACCGTCCCCAGTCATCGTCCGTCCCCCCCACCCCCCCACTCAAGTGTCCCATTCCCGCCCGGGGAGGGGCGGCTGGAGACATCCGGACCAACGGGACACCAGCCCCCAGGCCAGCGTGGAGAGGCGCCAACCCCAGCTCACCTCCACCTCTCCCAGAGATGCCAAGTGTCCCGGATTCGCCGTATTTTGTCCCGGCGGAATAACCTTTTTACGGTGTTCCGGCAGCCAAACATGCTGTTACGGAACACCGCCGCGCCGGTGTTCCTCCCGTGGTGAACGCCGGCACCATGTGTCCCCCGGTTTGCCGGCCCGCGCGATCAGCGGCACTTTGCCGGGCCCTAGTGTCCGCGCCTGCGCAGTTGGGGAGGGTTGCCGGGCCCCAGTGGCCGCGCGTGCGCAGTGGGGGAGGGTTGCCGGGCCCCAGTGGCCGCGCGTGCGCAGTGGGGGAGGGTTGCCGGGCCCCAGTGGCCGCGCGTGCGCAGTGGGGGGGGGTTGCCAGGCCTGGCGCCATTTCGAGCCACGCCACGCCTGGCCCAGAGCCCGGGCGGCGCCGGCCCGCGCGATCAGCGGCACTTTCTTGCCGCCAGCCGGCCGCTCGCGGCAGCCCCATCACCGGGCCTCCCCCCCACCCCCACCCAGTGCGCAGGCGCAGACCCGCCGGCAACCTTGCCAAGTGCGCATGTGCCGCACCCGCCCGCCGGCAGCCCGCTGATCTGCACCAGTGCGCAGGCGCATAGCCGCCGGCAACAACCCCAAGTGAGTATGTTACGGAGAGAAATGCATTTAACCCCATTTGTTACGGATAAATTGGTTGAATGTTACTGTGAACTAAATTTAGGGTTGGCATCTCTGCTCTCCTGTCGGCCAACCGACATCCCAGACCGACAACGTCAGCGGCCCCAGACCCACAGAACCCACAGCAGCACCAACTCCAGCTCAACCCCGCTCCAACTCCAGAGGAACCCACTCCCCGATGGGCTGCTACGGCGACAAGTGCCAGTTTGCCCACGACCTCAGCCGCTACCCGTGGTACAAGCCATACCTTGCACACCACCGCTTCTGACCCTACGGTACCTGCTGTCACTCCATCCACAACCCCGAGGAGGAGCGAGGGCCCCGGTCTCGCCTGCGCAAGAGCGCCAGCCTGGGCTCAGTCTCCTCCGGCCCAGCGCTAGACTGGGCCGCGCTGCGGGCGCCCATCAGCCCTGACCTGGAGTTAGAGCTGGCCCGGACTCTGGGCTTGGGGCTGGGCAAGGGAAGGGGAGGAGGTTGCTGCAGCCGCCAGCACCACCATCACCAATAGTACCCGCAGCTTCAGTGGATGCCGGGCCTTCCATGGCCAGCAGGATCCATTCCGCAGACTCTCTCTCCGACCAGAATGACTCCAGCAGCAGCAGCTCCGAGTCGCCCGTCCTCGAGAAGGGCCGGCGGCTGCCCATCTAAAGCAGGATCTCGGCGTCGGACTGAGCGGAGGGGGGTTGAGGTGGAGGGCTGCCGGGGCCAACCCGGCACGACAGGCAGAGCCGAGCTGGAGCCAGCGGCTGCAAGACGGGGCCACCCCGCAGGGATGGGGCACCGGGGACGGGAACGGCTCAACAGCACCTGCATCGATGGAGAGCCGACCCCCAGACGAAACACAAGTATGCACACAATGCAGCACCACTGTTGCCAAGAATTTCATAGCTAGTGCCCTATGACCTGGGCATGCACAGTCGGAATACCAAACTCGCTTATTATCAAAAATATCCCAATGTTTGAATTACACATCAGATGAAAGCAATTCCTTATCACTATCAAATAGCTTACCAATATTCACTATTAATGTTTGTGAAGGATAAATGGCAAGCTAAAGGTCTCTTTAAAACAATGAATGCTACGTTTTTTTCCAATGTTAAAGAATGACCTAAGTCTGTCAGTGCTTGGTTTTTAATTTGGTTTAATTATCTAGATTTGTTTGCTTCTCTGTCCCATCAGTTCTGAATGGTTTCTTGCCACACTATAACATGATTAGTGCTACAGAAAAGATGAGTTGCAGTTGGAACAGTTGTATACTTTGGATTCTAAAGAAAGTTCTTGTGGAAATCCTATTCCTGCCATGAGGATTTATTGCTCAACTGTTTCCTGGTTTCCCTTATTCTGACTTTTGTCCAGTTTCTATCATTACAAATTTGGTTTTCCTTGCCAGTTGTTAGGGGCCTTATCCGGCAGGTTAGTTATCAGGAAATCCATGTGTGGCAAAGGTGCGCATATATTTATACCTACCATACCATGAAGCAAGTTGAATATTGTCATAAGCTACAACAATCATCATTGGATCACATTAATTCTGCAGTTTTCACAAATGCCACAAATGTTGATTAATGCAAAGCACCAATAGTTTGCATGACATGATAATGTTACATTGACGACTGCATCAGTGCTAACTCCTGCACCCATGCAGAACTCATGTACTTCATCAACTTCACCACCAATTTCCACCTTGCACTCAAATTTACATGGAAACATAGAATATAGGTGCAATCGCAGAAGATGTGACACCTGTCCCTTGTGATACCTCCTCCCCAGACAGTCCTTTCAGGTTAGGCAGAGGTTCACTTGCACCTCCTCCAACCTTATCTACTGTATTCATTGCTCATGATGTGGACTCTTGTATATCGGCGAGATCAAACGTAGATTGGGCGATCGTTTCGCTGAACACCTTCGCTTAGTCCGCCTGAACCTACCCGATCTGCCAGTTGCTAAACACTTTAATTATCCTTCCCATTCTCCACACAGACCTTTCTGTCCTCGGGTCTCCTCCATTATCAGAGTGAGGCTAAATGCAAATTGGAGGAACAGCATCTCATATTTCGCTTGGGCAGATTACAGTCCAGTGGTATGCTTATGATATCTCTAACTTTAGGTTGTCCCGGCATTCCCTCTCTCTCTCTCTACTGCATGTAAGTTGCACAAGCTTCTCGTTTTCACCTAACAAACAGCTAACAATAGCCTGTTTCCTTTATCATTGTTATTTTTTAGCGTCTCTTTCATTCACTGTTCTTTATCTCTCTACACCATCACCTATATCTCATTTCCCTTATTCCTGACCAGTCTGAAGAAGGGTCTTGACTCGAAACCCATTCTTTCTCTCCAGAGATGCTGCCTGCCCCGCTGAGTTACTCCAGGTTTTGGTGTCTAACTTCTGTTTAAACCAGCATCTGCAGTTCCTTCCTATACAATAGTTTGCATGACGTCCGTAGTGTTAAATCGTATTTCAATTGAGATAAATGATATATGGTAATTATCTTGTGTAAGTTTGTTTATCAAAGACTAATCATGGAAAAGTTATTATCCTTCTAATCACGCATCATTTTTTTATTCAATACCAGGAGTGGGATGGTCTGGTCCGGATAGCATTTGTAAGAAAAAACAAGACTCTAACTGCAGCTTTTAAGTAAGTACAAGACCAAGGAGGACCTGTTGGTTCCCGTCCCCTCAATGTACAGTTGCGGTGGGGGGGCGGCCAGCGACGTCACACACACACACACACACTAACCACCACTCCTTGATATCTGGGGGAGGAGAGGAGGGTGTCAGCGGGTAGCAGCGGGGGGGGGGGGGCGAACGAGCGTCATCCAAAGGACTGCGAGTTTGGCGGAGGGGGTGACGTCACTCGCAGCGCGTGAAACACAGCACAGGCCGCGCGTTGCAGACCCATTGTGACATCATCAGTTTATTTTCAACGTTTTACTGGGTTTGTGAACATTTTCATAAATAATTTGAGAAATAAAGCACGAATATTTCAGATAAGCCGATTTCGGACACCTCTATCGGAATATGTAAAAATGTTACTGTTACCACGTCGTTTTTTCGAGAAGATGTGACAACACACAAAAAATAAGTACGCATGCACGCGCACACACATCCATCCAAGATCAGAGTTTTATAGTTATAAGGATATCTACTTAAAACATCTTTGGAAGGAGAAGAATAATATTTTGTCATATTCTAACAAATGTTCATAAGCAGACTTCATGTGAAATTCGCATGGGTTTAATCAATTAACTAATATTTATTTATATTTTGTTAATGCATTTGTACGAGCAGAACAAACATTTTAAGGTAGACACCGACACATTTTAAGTTTAAGTGTGGTTCTACATTCAATGTGATGCTTTGAAGTAGCTTTGTTCTTTAACGGTGTCTATTACTTTACATAAAGGCATCCTGCATGGAAACAGGCCATTCGGTGCAACTCTTCCTTGCCAACAAAGAAGCGTCACCTAATCTGATGCCTTTTCTCCATGTTTGGCCCCTATCCTCTTAAACATTTCCTTATCCATGTACCTGTCCAACTATCATTTAAACATTTTGGAAACCTGCCTCAATTATTTCCTCTGGCAGATTGTTCCATTTCCTCACTACCCTTTGAAAAGGTTGTCGTCAGGTTTCTATTCATTCTTTCCCTCGTCACCTGAAATGTATGGCTTCTAGTTCTTGATTTCCCCTGCCCTAGGGAAATAGATTATGTGCCTCATCTGTTCCCCCTCTTGATTTTAAACACTTTTGAGTCCCTTAGACTCCTGTGCTCCAAGGAATGAAGTCCTATAGTATTTCAATCTCTCCCTATAGTATAGGCCCATTAGTCCTGACAACATTTTGAAAATCCTCTCTGCACCGTTTCCAGATTAATGATTTATTTCCTGCAACTGTGTGACCAAAACTGAGCATAATACTCCAAGTATCATCTCATCATTTTGTCCAGTTGTAACACAACATCCTAACTTCTGAGATCCCAGAAGCTGAACGGCACGACCCAAAATGTTGCTTATCTATTTCCTGCACAGATGCTGCCAAACCTGCTGAGTTATTCCAGTACTTTGTTTTGCTCAATATTCCAACATCTGCAATTCTTTGTTTGTCCTAACTTCTAAACTCAAACCTTAACTGATACCCAACAAACCAAAAGCCACCCTCATGAACCTCCACTGCCACTGTCAGAAAGCTATGTACTTGTACTCAATTAGTCTGCTCTGCAGCATTCCCCAGAGCCCTACAATTCACTGAAGGTCCTGCCTGGCGTAACTTCCCAAAATGCAACACCTCATACTTGGCTGAATTAATTTCCATCAGCTCTTTCCTGGCTCATTTCCCCAGCTAATCAAAATTCTTCATTGCCTATGACACCACCTATTTTAGTGTAATCTGCAAATTTACTAATCATGCCTTGTGCATTCTCATCCAAATAGTTGATAATCAGCAATGGACCCAGCACCAATCCCTAAGGCACACCACTAATCAGAGGTGTCCAGTTCCACCACATCCTCACCCAGACTCGATACCACAGCCACATCTGCTTCCTCGGGGCTTGCCTGCGCCTCCATCTCATACCCCGTGGATTACAATGGCTTGTTCCCTTTATCATCGATACTTTTTTGCATATCTTTCATTCATTGTTCTTTATCGCTCAACATCACCGTCTATATCTCGTTTCCCTGATCCCTGACCAATCTGAAGAAGGGTCTCGACCCGAAACGTCGCCTATCTCCTTCGCTCCTTAGATGCTGCTGCACCCATAGAAACATAGAAACATAGAAATTAGGTGCAGGAGTAGGCCATTCAGCCCTTCGAGCCTGCACCGCCATTCAATATGATCATGGCTGATCATCCAACTCAGTATCCCGTACCTGCCTTCTCTCCATACCCTCTGATCCCCTTAGCCACAAGGGCCACATCCAACTCACTCTTAAATATAGCCAATGAACTGGCCTCAACTACCCTCTGTGGCAGAGAGTTCCACAGACTCACCACTCTCTGTGTGAAAAAAGTCTTTCTCATCTCGGTCTTAAAGGATTTCCCCCTTATCCTTAAGCTGTGACCCCTTGTCCTGGACTTCCCCAACATCGGGAACAATCTTCCTGCATCTAGCCTGTCCAACCCCTTAAGAATTTTGTAAGTTTCTATAAGATCCCCTCTCAATCTCCTAAATTCCAGAGAGTATAAACCGAGTCTATCCAGTCTTTCTTCATAAGACAGTCCTGACATCCCAGGAATCAGTCTGGTGAACCTTCTCTGCACTCCCTCTATGGCAATAATGTCCTTCCTCAGATTTGGAGACCAAAACTGTACGCAATTTTTTTGCATAGCGCACCCGCTGAGTTTCTCCAGCTTTTTGTGTAACCCTCGATTCTCCAGCATCTGCAGTTCCTTCTTTACCACCATAATCTCTGTTTTGTACCATAAAACCAATTATATATTCAGTTAGCTAGCTCTCCCTCAATCCCATGCAAGCTAACCTTACAGAGCAGCCTACAATGAGGAAGTTCATCAAAGACCTCGCTGCAGATCATATAGGCTATATCTTCAGCCCTTGTCAACCTTGGTTACTACTTCAAAGAACTCAAATTCATAAGACACAATCTCCCACGTACAAAACCATGGTAATTATCTCCAACCCGTCTTTCCAAATGCATGCATATAGTATGCCTTAGAATGCTCTCCAGTAACTTTCCTACAACAGCTGTTAAGCTTACTGCTTTATTGTTCCCAGGTTCTTCTTTGCAATCCTTCTTAGAGGCATAACATTAGCCACCCACCAGTCTTTTGGCACCTCAACCATGTCTAACAATGATTTGGGTATCTCAGCCAGGACTTCTGCAATGTCTTCTCTCGCTCCCCTGTGTACTTGGACATATCTGATCAAGCCCAGGAGGTTTATCTACCATTGTGCATTTGAAGCTAGGCAGCACCACCTTGATTGTAATATGGACTGTCGTCAAGACATCTACATTAATTTTACCAAGTTCCTTTGTGTCTCTCCATGAAATATTCATTGAGGACCTTTTCCACCTTCCGCAGCTCTGTGCATGGATGACCATTCTTCTGTTTACTTGTAGGTCCAGTGCAGTTCAACAGTTGCTGGAAAAAAACTACAGAATACACTGTTCTCTGCGAAATATTGTAAGTATGAAAATTTTATTCAAAATACAATTGTAATAATCCCATTAATTCTCTATTCTCAGTCTTTTTCATCCAGTGACAAAATATCTAGTCAAATTACGTAAATTTAATATGCTGTGATGTCCATAAAATTCTACAAATAACATGGAGTAAACTATCCGAAGTAGGGCATACATATGATGACGAATTACTATTAAAAGAAAATACAAAATCTATTCTTGGGAATATAAATGGCTGGTATAAGCCACATTGATTTGATGGTTTTTATGTAGAAACTAATTACCTACATTGAGCTTTAAATATTCGTTCAATGTTCAAATCTTTCTTTGCTGTAGGAAATTCCAGAAAATTTCAGTATTTCTGAAAAAATCCAGAAAATTCTAGAAGACAGTGGTTGCAGTGGAAAACGAGCTCGAACAATGGACATAGATGACTTTATGCGGTAAAGAAAAATTACCTTAAATTTAGGATGTTCAGAAATGTGCAACGGCTTTATGCTGTTCCATCGTAGCCACAACTCCATCCTGATTACTTTGCTTCTCAACCCATAAATAACATTTTGCCATTTGCATGCCTGTAATGTTTGGAAGAATCATTTAATCATGCTGCAGAATTTGATGTTGGAAACTTGACAGCACAGAAATCTTTTTCCATATTCTATAGTTTCCACGTTCCAATGAATGATCTTGAGAATCTTTACCTTATTTTTTTATTTTATATATTGTAGTTAAGTTACAATACAATACAGACACTCCTCGACTGCAATTGGCCAGATACGTGAATAATTCCGTACTCAGTCTCTCGTGCAATTGAGGCAGTTTGTAATTTCCACAATATTGTATGATCACTCAAGTCTACATCGGAAACTAGCCAAAAATGGCAGCGATGCGTACCCAGAAGGCTGCATGCTGCAGAAAGTGCCCTGGACGCATCCGAGACAGTTAATGGTAATGGTTCACGGAATGTAACCCTTGCACAAGTCGGGGAGTACCTGTATTGTAATGTCAACTGCATTTGAGCATTCAGATGGATTGATTGTGTAAATTCAGTTTTGATTAATTTAACTATTCAGCTTTATAAAAATACTAGTGTTGTCTTGCACCTAACAGCAGTAAATTCACATTTTCAAAAATGTAAACTGCTTTTAAAATAAATGTACATGTTAACTGTTGGAGATGGAAAGGGAAACAATTTAAATACTTCAATACATCAAGGTAATGTTTCTGTTTTCTTCTGCAGTTTGCTCCATGGTTTCAATTCACAAGGAATCCACTTCTCGTGAGAGTACTTTCTGCAACTTCAGTGTGGATTTTACATTTTGCTGCAGGACCTTTTTTATTCTTTTTGTTGCAGTACTGAGTGATTTAAAATCATTTGAGAGAAGTGCAACTTGGTTAAATTATATCTAATGAATTTACTTTGCAAATAAAAGTAACTTAAGTTTGCACAAAGATGCTTGGTTAAGAAAATATGTAACATCTGTAAATAAAATAACTTGAAAAATGTTGCTACCTTTAAAAACGCGTTTTTATACTTTATCAAGTATGTGTTATGGAGTAACACAGGAATGTATAGTTTCAATAATTAAGTACAAGATTTTACTTTTTCTAAACTCAATATCAATTTATTGTAAAATTGTTCCTCAAATAAATCCAATGGTATTGCAATTCATACTTGGTACTCAAGTGGTATTTAAGAACAGGCCAGGTTAAAATGTTCATGATTACTTATGTACAGCAAGCCAACCAAGGCTTTAGTTTAGGAAGGGGGGTACACAAAAAGCTGGAGAAACTCAGCGGGTGCAGCAGCATCTAAGGAGCGAAGGAGATAGGCGACGTTTCGGGTCGAGACCCTTCTTCAGACAGGAGATAGGCGACGTTTCGGGTCGAGACCCTTCTTCAGACCATTCCCGTCCACTGACACCCTCCTCCGCCTAGCAGAGTTGGTCCTTCTTTTTTTTATTTTTTTTAAACTTTAACACTTTAGTTTAGGAAACTGCTTTTGCATATGCTCAAAATCTGCATCACTCAGTCCTCCGGGACAGGAGATACATGGTGACCTTCCTGCTTCCCTTCCAGAAAACTAATCCGCTTAGCTCCTGAAGTGATGTAGGGTAGTTATCGTGTTGGCCCTGTGTTTCCAGCCAGAGATCCTAGAAGTCCATGATCTTGACATGACCGTCTCTGGAAAGAAGGAATGGGTGACGTTTCAGATCTCGACCCTTCTTCAGTCTGAAACATCTTCAGACTTCAGACCCAAAACGTCACCCAGAGATGCAGCTTGTCCAGCTGTGTTACTCCAGCATTTTGTGTCTGCAGTTCCTTCCTACACATCTTGACATGATTATTTTCTTCGCCTCGTCATGTGCCTGGATGGCATGCTGCTGCACTTTGAACATGTGTGCCCCCAGGCCTAGCATGATGTAGGAACACCTATTTTAGGAGGTGTCCACTCCCTTGAGCTCTATCAATCCTGACGAGTGCATCATCCTCAGGGGTGGGGGACGTCAACTTCAACTGTACCTTCAGAGGGATATCTTTCTGGTCCCCAGCACAGCTAGGCATCGATAAATTTGAAAGAGTTTGTTGGCTCCTTTGACAGTGGCTCCCTGGCACAATCACCACCCTGACTCCAGTGCTTCCACCTAGACCTCTGGAGGCAGGTGGGCTCTTAGAGCGAGCGCTTTAACATTTCAAAGCAGTATGCCTCGGTGACCTCCATGCGGCCGTAGTAGTGTTTGGTCAACCACCCGGTGTGGACGGAGCTCATCCTGCTGCACATGTGGGTGGGCCCTTTACTGGCACTTTAACCAGCTGCCGGAGGATGATTGCTTCCATCATTGGTTCTGCACTTCCCAGAGGAGGGTGCTGAGGGGTTTCCCTCCGTAAGGCTTTGGTCTCTTTGATCAGCAAAATGCTGGAGTAACTCAGCGGGACAGGCAGCTTCTCTGGAGAGAAGGAATGGGTGACGTTTCGGGTCGAGACACTTCTTGAGACTGATGTCGGGGCAGTGGGAGGTACAGAGATAAAATGTAATCTGAGAAATGTAGGAGAACTGGGAAAGGGAGGGGATGGAGAGAGAGCGAAAGCAAGGGCTATTTGAAAGTTAGAGAAGTCAATGTTCATACCCTTGGGGTGCAAGCTACCCAAAAGAAATACGAGGTGCTGTTCCTCCAATTTGCACTGGGCCTCACTCTGACAATGGAGGAGGCCCAGGACAGAAAGGTCAGTGTGGGAATGGGAGGGGGAGTTAAAGTGTTGAGCAACCGGAAGATCAGGTAGGTTTAGGCGGACCGAAGGGAGGTGTTCAGCGAAACGATCGCAAATCCTGTGCTCAGTCTCGCCGATATACAGGAGTCCACACCTGGAACAGCGGATACAGTAGATGAGGTTGGAGGAGGTGCAAGTGAACCTCTGCCTGACCTGAAAAAACTCTGGGTCCTTGGACGGAGTCGAGGGGGCAGGTATTGGGACAGGTGTTGCATCTCCTGCGGTTGCAGGGGAATGTACCTGGGGACTGGGTGGTTTGGGTTTTAAGGGACGAGTTGACCAGGGAGTTGCGGAGGGAACAGTCTGCAGAAAGCAGAAGGGTGGAGATGGAAAGATGTGGCTAGTAGTGGGATCCCGTTGGAGTTGGCGAAAATGTCAGAGGATTCATCAACCATCGCAAACAAAGACAGAGTCCGCCTTGTCCTCACCTTCCACCCCATCAGCCGTCGCAAACCAAATCCAAGGCGTAGCTGTGGGCACTCACATGGGCTCCAGCTATGCCTGCCTCTAGGGTACGTCAAACAATCACTGTTCCAGGCATGCACTGGCCCTATCCCACAACTCTACCTCTGCTACATTGATGACTACACTTCTTCCCACCTCCTGCACCCATGCAGAACTCATGGACTTCATCAACTTCACGGCTAATTTCCAACCGACACTCAAATTCACTTGGACCATCTGTGACATTTCCCTACCGTTTCTAGATCTCACCTTCTCCATCACAAGAGACAGACTATTGATTGACATCTATTACAAACCCACTGACACCCATTACTACCTAGATGACTACACTTCTTCCCACCCTGCTTCCTGTAAAGACTCTATCCCCTACTCCCAATCCCTCTGTCTACGCCGCATCTGCACCCAGGATGAGGTGTTTCATACCAAGTCATCAGAGATATCCTCATTCTTTAGGGAATGGGGGTTACCCTTTTCCATTATAGATGAGGCTCTCATTACGGTCTCTTTGATATCCCACAGCTCCCCCCATTTGTAATAAAGACAGAGCCCCCACCTCTCCTCACTTCTACCCCATCAGCCGTCGCAATTGTTTCCACCCCAGCGGTATGAACATTGATTTCTCTAACTTCGTAGCCCTTGCTTTCCCTCTCCACCCCCTCCCCAGTTCTCCTACCAGTCTTACTGTCTCCGACTACATTTTATCTCTGTACCGCTCACTCCCGACATCAGTCTGAAGAAGAGTCTCGACCTGAAACATCACCCATTCCTTCTCTCCAAAGATGCTGCCTGTCCCGCTGAGTTACTCCAGCATATTGTTTCAACCTTCAATTTAAACCTACACATCCAAGATTGCGTGGCTCGAGAGCGTCTCACTTGGGTTGAACCGATTATACATCCTGCCTTGTAGCAACTCTTGCTCACAGAGCTACTGGCTGACAATGACTCAGGAGATTCCGTTCTACAGGAATCCGCTCGCATCAGACCGGGTGTAGAGCATCTTGATGCAGTGGTGATGGTGGAGCCGACTGAGCCAGCTCTGTCGTGGCAGGGCCTTAGGACTAGATGGACTAATCGTAGAATTCCTCTGGGCCTTTCCGGATGTCCTGGTGGGGGGGGGGGGGGGGGGGGTAGGGTAATTACGTGAGGGTTCTTGGCACTTGGGGAGATACCCCTCATGTGGTGCAGGGCAGTAGCAGTCTTGCTGTCTGGGAATGAGGGTTTTTTCCCCCTTCTTGCAAAACTGGTGCCCGGTCTCCCTTCTCTGCATTAATTACAAGCTCTTCATCAGAGCAATGACAAATCATCTATTCCCAGGCTGGTCCAACCAGGATAACATCCATCCGGTTTGCAATCTTGTCCATTGCGTTCACCTGTCCCAGAGAGCCGGTATGTTGGTTGCCCTCGTTAGGAAATGGCATTCAACAGGGTGGATCCTGAGCATTACACAAAAAGCTGGAGAAACTCAGCGGGTGCAGCAGCATCTAAGGAGCGAAGGAGATAGGCAACGTTTCGGGTCGAGACCCTTCTTCAGACTGGTCAGGGACCAGGGAAACGAGAGATATAGACGGTGATGTGGAGAGATAAGGAACAATGAGTGAAAGATATGCAAAAAAGTATCGATGATGAAGGGAACAAGCCATTGTAAGCTGTTTGTGGTGTGAAAATGAGAAGCTGGTGCGACTGGGGTGGGGAGGGAGATAGAGATAGAGGGAATGCCAGGGCCCGAGGGCTGAGGGAGAGGTGGGAAGGGGAGAGACAGCAAGGGTTAACAGAATTGAGAAAATTCAATGTTCAAGCCCAAAGGATGCAGACTCCCCAAGCGGAATATGAGGTGCTGTTCCTCCAGCTTGCGGTGTTGCTCACTCTGGCCGTGGAGGAGGCCCAGGACCGAGAGGTCGGATGCGGAATGGGAAGGGGAGTTGAAGTGCTGAGCCACCGGGAGGTCGGGTTGGTTATTGCGGACCGAGCGGAGGTGTTCGGCGAAGCGATCGCCAAGCCTCCGCTTGGTCTCACCGATATAGATCATCTGGCATCTGGTGCAGCGGATGCAGTAGATGAGGTTGGAGGAGGTGCAGGTGAACCTCTGTCGGACCTGGAAGGACTGCTTGGGTCCCTGAAAGGAGTGGAGGGGGGAGGTGAAGGGGCAAGTGTAGCATTTCATGCGGTTGCAAGGGAAAGTGCCCGGGGAAGGGGTAGAGCGGGAGGGGAGGGAAGAATTAACAAGGGTGGATCCTGAGCATCTTTTCAGGACTCAGCGCACCTTTGGACAGACTGTATTTTGGCACAGGTCTGGCTTTTGTACGTGGCTGTGGAGTACCTGGGTACGGTCAATGAGTCATTGACGGTGCCCCTTCGCTTCCGGATAGGTGTGTGTCAGGGATGCTCCATGTCTGGCTAGCTACATTCCTTCTGTGTAGAGCTGATACTGTGCCTTGGAAGAGGAGGTTGACGGGTCTTGCTCTGTGCAGGCTGGGCATGGAGGTGGCCTATGCAATAATGTGCTCTTTGTGATTGACCCCGTTTCCCTGCAGAGGGTGCATGAGTGCCACAGACTTTCTTGGTTGTTTCTTCTGCCAGGATCAACTTGGTTCTGAGTTTAATGGGTCCCTGGCAGGTAGACTCCCAGGCAAAGATCTTTTGTGTGGTGCACTGCACTTCCAATCTGGGAGTCCACTTGAGCCACAATGACGAGACCTGGCTGGCAAACTGGCTGGACTTAAGAGACAAAAGTCGTTACCTGGATGAGGTGCTAGGTTTCATCTGCTGAGAATACTTTCCTATGGAGACAGAGCACATGTTATAACAAGTTGGCCTCAATTAGGTGGTTCCGGCTGATCACTTTGATCCTGCCCTCTGCCTTTTTTGCCAGGATCCAGGGGGAGTTGGTGCACCATCTTCCAGAACAGCCTACTGCATGGAACCTTATCTAAGGTCTTGATGAAGTCTATCTAGATGACATGAATGGCCTTGCCATAGTCAACCTTTATGGTTACTACTGAAAAGAAAACAATTAAATTTGTAAGACACATTCTCTCACTTACTTAACCACACTGACAGCCTATCTATCCAAATGCATAATCTTATCGCTCCCCAGTATCTTTACCACAGATGTTAGGCTCACTGTCTATAGTTCCATCTTTTCCTTGCCGTCCTTCATCTGTCCATAAAGTGATAGGAGCAGAATTAGGCCATTCAGCCCATCAAGTCTACTCTGTCATTTAACCATGCCTGATCTATCTCTACTTCTCAACCCCAATCTCCTGCCTTCTCCCCATAACCCTCACTGAGACCCGTACTAATCAAGAATCTCTATACCTCTGCCTTAAACATATCAATTGACTTGGCCTCCACAGCCTTCTGTGGCAATTAATTCCATAGATTCACCACCCTCTGACTAAAGAAATTCCTAATTTCCTTCCTAAAGGAATGTTTGTTTATTCTGAAGCTATGACCTCTGGTCCTAGATTCTCCCACTAATGGAAACATCCTCTCCACAACCACTCTATCCAAGCCTTTCACTATTCGGTAAGTTTCAATGAGGTCCCCCCCTCATTCTTCTCTAGCTTCCCACAGCATGCTCATATATTGATGAGGCCCATGAGATTTATCTACTTTCGTGTGCCGTAGGCGTCCAGTACCCTCTTGACCAGAATAAGGATTGTCATCAAGACATCTCCATTAAATGTCCTAAGTTCCCTAGCTTTCACATTGTTCTCCAGTTAAAGCAGAGGAGAAATACTCAGAGGACCTTACCCATCATCTGCAGTTCAACACATAACTGGCCACTTTGGTTTCTGAGGTTATTCTATTCTTTTGCTAGTTCCCCTTTTTCCTGAATGTCCTTATAAAATCTCAGAATTCTCCATATTATCTGCCAGAGTTATCTCCTGCCCCCTTTTTGCCTTCCCAATTTATTTAAGTTTGCCTTGTGTCCTTTAAACTCCAGGAATACCCAAAGATATGGAACAGAATTATGCTATTTAACCCATAACCCAGTTCTGCTCCACTAGTCAATCATGGCTGATCTATTTTTCCCTCTCAATCCATTCCCCTGCCAGCAGCTGTAATACACTTGATCCCAGCCTATGCTTCCATTTTCCTGACCAGACTCATCTTCCAGGATTCCTTATTCTCATCTGCCATGCTCTTCACTCCGACGGGAATGTCTCAAATTCTCACTATTGCCCTGTGCTAATTCCATAAAACAAATACTAGCCTGTAGGAGCCATTAAGCTTAAGTAGTATATTATAGCCATGTCTAACATTTTTAATATTTTAGTTTAATCTGCCTGTACTTTTGTAGGTGGGATTTGATACGTAGACGGGGTGTGCCTATTTTTAGAGACTAGCGCAGACTCATAGATTAGGAGTCAGTTGGGTCTCGGATGGATGGTGAGAATAGTTTTTTACCACACACGACATGTTCACGACACACACAAGTTAACGAGATGACATACTTTTACATGAAGAAACTTTCATATGATTTATATGTCATGAATGGAAGTGATTGAGAACAGAAAGTAACAGATTATTTCTTTGTACTACTTCAATAAAAGACCAATTGATCAAGAAACAATGTTTGGAAGTTTCATTTTTTACCATCTTACGTGTGTCGTGGGTGTAAACTATACCTCATAACCATCCCCGAAGAGTAATGGCTATCGAAGTTGGACTTTGAGAATGTCGCAAAGACTGCCATTATGTAGCCAATGGGTCTTCATTATGATTGCAAGAAAAAGGTTTCATCACAAAAATGAACTCTGGGTTTTATGTTGAAGATGCAACCTGAGTTCCATAGTCACTTCATTAATCTTTAGAAGCATTATTCATGTCAGATGTGCCCTTTAAAAGAAGGAAAATGCACATTTCCTACTTTTCAATGATTGAATATGCAGCTAGTTAGAAAAGCACTTTTGCCCGGCCATACAAATCCTACACAGGCAGGCACAAGGAGAATTTAAAGAAAATACACAAAGGCAAACAATAATATTTTAACGACAAATAAGGATTGGTAGAAAAAGATTCAAATACCTCCAAAATAAAATGGGTTCAAAGTGAACATTTTTTCAAATTGAGAAATGTTGTATTACATAGCAGAATGCATTTCTGGAATTAGTTTGAAGGAATAAACTGGAAGGTGCAGCAGGAGAGCATTTTGTATGTAATGGTGTAAGAAAGAACTGCAGATGCTGGTTTAAATCAAAGATAGACACAAAAAGCTGGAGTAAATCAGAAGGGTCTCGACGCCAGAAACGTCACCCATTCTTTCTCTCCAGAGATGCTGCCTGTCCCGCTGAGTTACTGCAGCTTGTTGTATTTAATGATCATTGGATTTACCATACATGGAAGAAACCAAATTGAGATTGCCCTTAACAGAGATGACAAAGAACAGTGAAGTGTTAAAGGGTATTGAAAATTCAGAGCAAAAATGTAGAAGCTCTGCTTAAAAGTTGATCTAATCACTGATCTCCATTTGCAAATGTGTAACATTTAGAAAGTAATTCTAAAAAGTGAACATGAAAAAGGTACATCGTAAGGTATACACACGGGTGTGAAGACAGCAGAACCGGTGGATTTTTTAACGCACAAGATATTTTCCTTTGCTGCAACACAAAATCACGCTGAAGCTGCTTGAGACAAATGTTAGGCAACAGCTCAACTATTAGTTATAGAAAATACATGATAACAAGAGGTTGTGTCAGATTTCTATTTAAGTACATTTTGAGTGGGTTACTTACCATACTTTATTTCTGTAGTATCTGTAGTATTTGTTATTTAGAAACCATGGCATGTTGTAATTGTTTACGCAATTGAGAATGTGGGAAAATTTAGTTATGAGCAGCACGGTGGCCAGCGGTCAAGTTGCTGCCTTACAGCGCCAAAGACCAGGGTTCGATCCCGTACGGAGTCTGTACGTTTCCCCGTGAGTTGCGTGGGTTTGCTCTAGGATCTCTGGTTTCCTCCCATTAAAAAGGTTTGTAGGTTAATTGGTTTAGTATAATGCTAATTGCTAATGTTTGCTAATGTTATCCCACTTTTTAAGAAAGGCGGGAGAAAACGGGGAATTATAGACCAGTTAGCCTGACGTCGGTAGTGGGGAAGATGCTGGAGTCAATTATAAAAGATGAGATAGCCGCACATTTGATAGCAGTAACAGGATCGGTCCGAGTCAGCATGGATTTACGAAGGGGAAATCATGCTCGACTAGTCTTCTGGAATTTTTTGAAGATGTAACTAGGAAAATGGACAAGGGAGAGCCAGTGGATGTAGTGTACCTGGAATTTCAGAAAGCATTTGATAAGGTCCCACATAGGAGATTAGTGGGCAAAATTAGGGCACATGGTATTGGGGATAGAGTGCTGACATGGATAGAGAAGTGGTTGGCAGACAGGAAACAAAGAGTAGGGACTAACGGGTCCCTTTCAGAATGGCAGGCAGTGACGAGTGGGGTACCGCAAGGCTCGGTGCTGGGACTGCAGCTATTTACAATATACATCAATGATTTGGATGAAGGGATTCAAAGTAACATTAGCAAATTTGCAGATGACACAAAGCTGGGTGGCAGTGTGAACTGTGAGGAGGATGCTATGAGAATGCAGGTTGACTTGGACAGGTTGGGCGAGTGCACAGATGAAGTTTAATGCGGATAAATGTGAGGTTATCCACTTTGGTAGCAAAAACAGGAAGGCGGATTACTATCTAACTGGCGTCGTTGGGAAAAGGGGAAGTACAACGGGACCTGGGGGTCCTTGTACATCAGTCTATGAAAGTAAGCATGCAGGTACAGCAGGCAGTGAAGAAAGCGAATGGCATGTTGGCTTTTATAACAAGAGGAATCGTATATAGGAGCAAAGAGGACCTTCTGCAGTTGTACAGAGCCCTAGTGAGAGCGCACCTGGAGTATTGTGTGCAATTTTGGACCCTTAATTTGAGGAAGGACATTCTTGCTATTGAGGGAGTGCAGCATAGGTTCACAAGGTTAATTCCCGGGAATTAAGATGGTGGGAATGTCATATGCTGAGAGAATGGAGCAGCTAGGCTTGTACACTCTGGAGTTTAGAAGGATGAGAGGAGATCTCATTGAAACATATAAGATTGTTAAGGGTTTGGACACGTTAGAGGCAGGAAACATGTTCCTGATGTTGGGGGAGTCCAGAACCAGGGGCCACAGTTGTAAGAATAGGGAGTAAGCCAATAGAACGGAGACAAAACTTTTTCTCACAGTGGTGAGTCTGGAATTATCTGCCTCAGACGGCGGTTCTCTGGATGCTTTCAAGAGAGAGCTAGATAGGGCTCTTAAAAATAGCAGTCAGGGGATATGGGGAGAAGGCAGGAACAGGGTACTGATTGGGATGATCACATTGAATGGCGGTGCTGGCTCGAAGGGCCAAATGGCCTACTCCTGCACCTATTGTATAATTGGAAATTGTCCCTAGTGTGCGTAGGATAATGTAAGTGTTCAGGGATCACTGGTCAGTGCGGACTTGGTGGGCTGACGGGCCTGTTGCCGTGCTGTATCTATGAACTAAACTAAATATTAAAATTCTGCCCTAGAGGAAGTAT
This sequence comes from Okamejei kenojei, assembly GCA_035221665.1. Lineage (NCBI taxonomy): Eukaryota > Metazoa > Chordata > Chondrichthyes > Rajiformes > Rajidae > Okamejei > Okamejei kenojei. The sequence continues at coordinate 125,917,090 of CM069131.1, forward strand.
TTATTTTCCGTTTTGTCAATAAATTCAGCCTCAAGTTAAAAATACGTAAATTAACTGGCAGGTGGTTGAGAAATTGAACACCAATGAATATTAGAGATGGACACATTCATTGCACTTGATATTCAACTGATCCATAGTTCATTAGCAACTCGTGATTACACTTCAAATTATTTTGAATGACTCAATTGCTATAGTATGTCTGCCACACCAAAAAGTTTATTCCAGAGTTCAAACCAGTTTTTTTTTTGTGAAGATTAGCTTTGTTTAGAAATTGTTAATATACTTTAGTATTTGTTGAAATTTGATAGAATTGGAATAACTTACTTAAAATTAAAAATTCTGGTAACCTGGTTCCTCTGCATCACAACTGACAACAGGTGCAAATTGTCCATTTGTAATATTGACCAAACTTTTCTCTCTATAATCATGGTCTAATCTGCTGTAGACAAAAATTCTGGAGGAACTCAGCGGGTGAGGCAGCATCTATGGAGCGAAGGAAATAGGCGGCGTTTCGGGTCGAGACCCTTCTAATCTGCTAGTCATTTCCCAGTTCTCCCTCTAATTGCCCTTGTATTATCAACAAATTGTTGTCATCAATAGTTCAGATGTTCCGTTTTGCTTCATCCATCTCTCCCCAAACCCACTGCAACACATTTGTGCCCACTGTTCTTATGAAATGCCTTTCATCTGAAACATTAACCTTTCTGCTTTCCATGGATGCCACTGATTTTTCCACATTTTGTTTTTATTATTCTCTATTGTGGAGTTAAATGTCACTATTGCAGTATTCTTCCAGACGGAATTATTGCACTTTTTGGAACTAGTGTCTTTTTTTGATTAAAATGTAGGTACTTCAGGTAAATTTGACAATTTTCATAAAACCATAAAATCCAAATATAGATTTGATCTAAAAGGAACGCACAGCTGACATACAAGTTGACATGGGAGGAATGTGCAAGAAAACATTTCCTCAATTCTGCATTAGAAACAAAAAAAAATTAAATGAAAAATATAGGAAGTTACAATATGAAAAATAAGCAAGGCAAAACAATTAATCCATTGTACTAATGCCACAAATGTTAACAAAGGCACTAAGTGTCACACAATCTATAAAAATCCAAACTACTATGAAACTCATACATCCATGTTTAGCTTCCTTTAATTTTGTTTGGCATTTTACAAAAGGGTATTTAGAAACTTAAGAGCAAAACATCACAAAATGTACTTAAATCTGATGCACAAGCCCTCACTGTTCCAAATTCTTATAACAATTTTGAATAAAAATTAGGATGATATCACATTTGGATTGGTGAAATGCCAAAAACAGGGTTTTCAATTCATGTTGAATTGGTTATTACTTGAGGAAGATTAAAAACTAACGTTAAACACACTTCTCAGAATATCCGCAAGTTCCAGTTTATTATTACTACAGTATTCTATCAAAACCCTCCAAATATTTCGTCAACTCTAATTCTAAACCACAATGTGGTAAGAATTAGGTTCAGTTCCAGACAAGATATTAAATACACATTTTACATGAAGTGGAAGAATGCTGCATTAAAATTTTTCACATTCAGCAACATTTTACTGTTATCTGCAGGAAGAAAACTCGTAAAATAACGGACTTAGGGTGTATTTTAGTGAATGAGAAATGAATAAATGATAGTTAAAAATGAAACATTAGGTGGGATAGCTGTCCATTGTAATCTTTAGTTCACACAATGTGTTGGTGTATTTAAATGAACGTGGGGAAAATTTTGTACAATGATTTCAAAGACATAAAAATGTAGGTCATCCTAACTGAGTTTTTCTGAAACCACCTCCAGTCTTCTGTACTCATCTGAACAGTGAAACATCACAGTATACTGTTCCATTCACTAATTCCAAAGCTTTGCCCTTTAATCACGCTTCAAACCAAATGTTTCAATACATTAATTCCTACCACTTTGATCTATATTTTAATTAACTGTACATAGAAAAAATAGTAAAAGTATGCTCACATTGAAATCTTTGTCATTGAATCCTATTTAGTACTGATGTTTTAAGTACAATTGATCCCAATGGTTCCTTTTATTTTATTTTCAATACTCGCTCATTGTTGTTAAAATAATATGTTGTGGAGAACATTACTGATTTTTTTTAAAAAAGTGAACACCTTAAAAAAAAAAGCTAAACTTAAAGACTTCATTGATAAAGTATATGGAATGTCAATTTATATGTGTACCATTATACATTTCGGGACCAACTGCCATTTTAAATACATTGATGATATGGCACTATCTTGTGAAATAATAGAACTTACTTGACAAAAGATGGCTCAAAACAAAATAAGAACATAATAAATTAATTTACACAGAAAACAATGTTTTTATTAAAGTAACATATGCCTAATGTTAGATATGTTTGGGGAACTTCAGCCTTTCAGAAGGCAAAGGAAAAAAAACAGGGCAAGCTCAATCTGGTCTAATAGGAAATTACTTCACAAATGGTTTGTGCATGCATGCAAACACACTTAAACTGTACAGCCAGCTATGGTAATAAAATGTAACCACATCAATTAGAAAATAAAATAAAAAATACTGAGTATCTAAATGCAGAATTTCCACAGTTGTTTTGACACATTAAAAAAAAAATTGGCAAAGATGTTCTGGCTAAAGGTTCTTGCTAAAGCCAAAAAAAAAGTCAAAGTACTTCATAAATGTACTAACCCTGTGCTGTTGGATTAGAAGCATTTGTTTAGTAGTAATACCATGGGAGTGTGTTTAAAAAAAAATTCAAGTAAAATGATAGAAAGTTTCAATTGATGTAGTTTCAAAAGTTCTTAGCATTCCAGTGATTGGCTTCTGCTGACCACAGCTCAAATTAGTAGGGAAGTTTCTGTAATAGGATTTTGTGAACCATTTGATTTGAATTTGTTTGAAATTTAAATGGCTCTTGGCCGCTTCGGATTGATTTGCCGACTAGCCTGTTCTTCCTCCTGAAGAGTTGTACGAAAGGCTTTCACTTTATCTGTAATACAAAAAATATAAGTTAGCTGTATGCCAATAAAATTAAATTGTGTTATTGGTCATGGTGGGAGTCGAAAAAGCAAATTAGGCTAATTTTGTTTTATACCATCAGCAAAACTAAAAATTGAACCCAGTGTATTCACTGATGTGTGCACGAGCAAACTTACATTTTATAAAACAATGACATTAATTAATTAATTTGACCTCCTAGGTCCTAGTGTGGCCCAATCAATCGTTTATATAACTGTTACACAGTGGCTAACTCTTGTACTCACTGCCTCAGCCAATGAGGTCAAGCATACCAGAAATATGACTCGCCAACCTGTGTACTTGCTTAGGGAATGATATACTCGTACTCCAAGGTCTCTGCGTTCAACAACACTCCCCAGGGCCCTGCTAATCACTGTGTATGTCCTACTCTGGTTTAATTTCCCAAAATGTATCCACCATAATGACCTACATTGAATTTTGACCTACAGTTCATTCGGTTTGTTCCTCCTGTACATGTCTTAGAATAAGGAATCCTTATTTAGGTCACACGCCCTAATTTGTCCTGGTCCAATGCTTTATGTGGGTATTTGGTATTTCTCTCCTTCAATTATCTAACATATTTTTTAGTCTTTTACCTCTAGCACTCAAACATCTGCTGTATTATTAAGTAGTACTGATGTTCATTTTGGATTTTATCAGGTCCATTCAAGCAGTAGATTTTATTTTAGCAAACAAAGAAAGGGGACTTGATTTGATGCAAACAAGGAAATGGGAGTTGATGTGCTGAGGGGGACAATAGCAAAACATGTTTTTTGACATTGTGGCACTAAGTAACCGTAGTTTACAGACAATGCCACTGTTGAGAACAGGATCTCAAACAATGACAGAACGGAATATAGGAAGGAGATAGAAAGATTAGTAATATGGTGTCAAGACACGACCTCACCTTCAGTGTCAGCAAGATGAAGGAGCTTCAAGAAATATGGTGAAGTACATGCTCCAATCAGCATGGATGGTGCCGAAGTGGAAATAGTTGAGAGCTTCAAGTCCCTAGCCGTAAACATCACAGACAATTTGTCCTGCACCAACCATGTGGAGGCTATAGCCAAAAAAGCATGCCAATGCTTGTCCTTACTCAGGAGACTAAGAAAGTTCTACATGTCTGCAACAATGCTACCCAACTTCTACAAATGCACCGTAGAAAGCATACTTCCGAGTTCAATCACAGCTTGGTTTAAGAACAGGTCTGTCCAAGAGGGCTGTGGATACAGACCAGCCTTCCCACCATCAACTCCATCTATCCTTCATACTGCCTTGGAAACGCAGCCAATATAATCAAGGACCTTTTTCACCCTGAACTTTCCCTCTTTATCCTCTCCCATCAGGCAGAAGATAAGTAAGCTTGAAAACACATACCATCAGATTCAGGATTAGCTTTTCCTCCCACTACTATCAGGCTAATGAACGGACTTCCCGTAAACTAGGGCGTAGTCCTAATCTTCCAACCTATCTCATTATGAGCATTGGACATTCTCTGTAACTGCAATGCAACAATGCTGTAAAATTATATTCTACATTTTGGTATTTTTCTCTTTGCACTTCCTGCAGTACTTGTGTATGGCTTGATTGTACTAACAATCTTTGTTAGAAATATTGTAGAAATTACTTTGTAAAAACAAAGCAATGTCATGATTTGTGAGATGACACGGAAAAAAATTGTCTGATGCTGAAAATTTGAAACAGAAATACAATTTTGAAGTCAAACTGCATTTATCAAGAGACCACATCAATATTTCAGATAATGAACCAGTCTCAAAAATGGAAATGGCAGGGATTTGATAACACACACAAATAAGTGCATATGAATAGAGCCAAATAGCATGTGAATAGGACGAAACACGTGTGCGTGTGTGGGTGTGTCTCTCCTTGAAAACCAGACTCAAAAATGCGGAGATTTTTACAATTGCGGTAGAGATTAAACTTACAATTTTATAAATGCACTCCTCTGTAAATTTGGTAATTTATCTCCCCACATTTTCAATTAAATTGTTCACAAAACGGACTGTTTTTTTAAAATCAAAGTGCTGCGACAGGGGCAGCTGTGGACGACACAATGCCCTTTCTCGCGGCACCGCCCGCTCTTGATTAAAGCAAATGCTCTCAACGTGCAGGCGCACTTTCCACCACCCTACGCCGCCCCCCCCCACTCAATCATTTTTTCGCCTCCCGCTGTGCTGCGGACCAAAGATCCAGAGGGAGTAATGGCCGCCAGGGCCACGTTCCCATCTCGTGCCCCATGCGATGATAAGGGCCGCCGCCGCCATGTTCTACGATCGGGCGGGGTAGACGGAGAGGGTTCAGAAGAAAGCCGGTTGTCTCCGGCTGTGGACGAGCGGCTACGAACAAGTGACGCCCGTGCAGCTCGTGGAGCCCCGCCCCTCCAGCTGCCGGTTTCCAGAGTTAAGCGCAGCCCACTCATTTGCCCGGCTCCCCCCCTCCTCCTCGCCTCACCTTCTCCCCTCTCCTCTCTACCCTCCATCCTCTAAAATCTCAACTGAAATATGTAAAAATTTCCTCGTTTTTCGGCGTCTGGTTTTCGAGGAGATACGTTTCACATGCAAAATGACACACACACACACACACACACACAGTTTTAATAGATACTAGACCAAGTGCAGCCCCTTCCCTCCACCCGATCCCCTCCCCACCCTCCTTCCCCTCCCTTCCCCCTCCCCCCTCTCCGCTCTCCTCCCATCTCTCTCACCCACCCTCCCTCTCCTTCTCCCCTCCACCCCCTCTCCCTCTGTCTCTGCCCCTTTCTCTCTGTCTCTGATGTACACCTTTTTTTTGTCTAGATGTACATCAAAGTCTAGATGTCTCTAGACTTTGATGTACACTTTTTTTTTAATAGTAGTGTACCATTGGTATGCTGTTATTTCAGAAGATTGAAAGGGGAGAGTGGTTAGATACTTGGAATAGATCACAATCCCTTTATTCAGAGAGGTCTGCATGTATCCAACCTGCTTTTTTTCATTATACCACATAGTTCTGCCACATTGTCATCCCCTTTTATGTTTTATTGGCTTCCATTTTTTATCACTCATTGTTCTTTTGACTCATTTTCCATTATTTCACCAAAACACTATAATGTATACCAACACATTAACTGCATCCTCCAAAACCTGTTCCAATCAGAATATTGCAAGTTTTGTTTTTACTTTTAGATAACTGCTACTTCACTTTGTCTATCCATATATGCTAATTGAAAATTGACAATTGACTTTAAACCTACCCCTCAGTTCAGTCAGAATTTCAATCTTTTGATCTAAAATTGACTCCAGTTGTGTGGAGTATGCATCCACATCATAATCCACCTCTTCAGTCATCTCCAAAAGTGCTTTTTCGTCCTCCAGCCATCGGATCGACTCCTGTGGATATAAATAAGATCCCATGTTGATAGCACAATGACCAAAGCATGTGATGTATGCTACGTTTCAGGCAGGCCTTCTAAAATAATTCAGTCTTTTCACTGATTTGTTTTGTAAATATTTAAGTTAAAGTAATTTAAATCAAAATAATTCAACTAATCCAGCTTCTCCATTACATCACCTATCTATAATTACATATATAAAAGCTTTTGGAAGCAAAAATAAACCTTTGAATTTTCAAAATCTATATACTGGGGATGCTACAAATTTATAATAAAAGAAGCAAGCCAGAAATGCTCAGTGGGTTAGGCGGCATAGGACTTTTTGAAATGAGAAAGTGTCAAGGAAGCAAGCATGCATGGAAATTCTAGAATGAGATTATTAATCACCAGTGTTACGACCATGAAGTAAAAAACAAATTAACCCAATAGGAAGAAAAACTGAAAATCGCTTTAGCAATGAGTGGCTGGAGCTGTAGTTGGACTCAGCCACCATGATGCTGACAGTATGATCCAATCAGAATATTGGATTGGAGAAATTCCAGCGAGATGGTCACGCCTAAGGAGCAGGCAGGTGGCAGACAGTCAGGGTACCATGAAGCAGGGCGGTAGCAGAGAGTGCAGGATTCCCCAGTGGCAATTCACCTCGCTATCAAGAATACCTTTTTGGTTACTATTAAGAGGGGGGGGGGGGGGGGGGGGGGGGGGGAAATCGGGTGGCCTTTCAGAGGAGAGCAGCAGCCTGGTTTGCGACAGGCTCTGATGCACAGCAAGGAAGGGTAGACACGGAGCTATTGCAATATGACAGATGGAAAATACATGGCTGCAAAATGTACAGGATAGTATGTTGTCTCCTGGATGCCAGGGTCAATTATGTCCCTAAGCAGTTGCAGAAAATTCTCAACAGTTGCAGAAAATTCTCTGGACGGTGAACAGCCAGAGATCATTGTACATATTGGTACTAACAACATAGATAAAGGGCTGATAGCCTGCATGGTAGAGAGTTAGGCAGGAGATTATATTGCTGGACCTTGAGGGTTGTGATCTCTGGATAGAGATATTTGCTAGAGTTACTTGGGAGTGTTTAGACTGGCCTGGCGGGGAGGGTGAAGCCCAAAGAAGTTGAAAAAAAAAGCAAGTTCAGTGGACAGGACAGGCAGGTTTATGGAAGGGAGCGAGGGAAGTCTGATGGTATAACCTGCATTTATTTTAATGTAAGAGATATGTCGGGTAAGGCAGATGAACCCGGCATGGATAGGAACATGCGACTGGATATTACAGCCATTACAAAAACGTGGCTGAGGGAGGTACAGGACTAGCAGTTCAATCTGTGTTTCCACTTTGAAGGAAATTACCCGAAATTCAGGAAATTCTGGTTGTCTTCGGGTAATTTTAGGGAAATTAAATAATTTCGGGAAATTTTGGCATCCGGTCCAATCTGGCCCACGGGATGATTTGGGGAGAAAAAGTATATTTACGACCATCCGCGCCTGCGCAGTTGGGAGAGGCCCGTCCGCCGCGTCACAAATGAAAATTGTGCCGCGCCGGTGACACGGTACGAACGCAAAATGACACCGTCTCCCCGCACATGTGCAGTGGGCCCGGTAACCGCGCGTGCGTAGTTGGGGCGGCAGTCACACATGCGCAGTTGAAATACCATCAAATTCCAGGAAATTTGGGATTCTATTTAAATTTTTAAAATGTTGATCTGTGTAAGCACTGAGTTCAATGTTCTCGTTACAAATGCTACAGGGGGGGGTAGAGGTGCAGTTAAGAGAGGATTTTACAGGGAGATATATAAAATAATGAGCACAGATAAAATCAACAGCAACAGTTTGTTTCTCAGGGTAGGGAAGTCAAAAACCAGAGGGGAAAGATTTAAAAAGGATACACAGGGCAACTTTTTACACATAGAGGGTGGTGCATAATGGAACTAGGTGGCAGCGGAAGTGGTAGAGACGGGTACAATTATGGCAGAGGTACGTGGATAGGAAGGATGTGGTGGGTAGGAAGGATTGGCCAGGTGCAGGCAAGTGGGACTATCTTTGTTAAGCAATGGCAGGCATGGTCAAAGTGTTAAAGAAGGAACTGCAGATGCTGGAAAAACGAGGGTACACAAAATGCTGGAGAAACTCAGCGGGTGCAGCAGCATCTATGGAGCGAAAGAGATAGGCAACGTGTTGGGCCGAAACCCTTCTTCAGATGGACAAGTTGGGCTAATGGATAATGCTGTACACATCTGGAATCTATGACTCCAACATTATTATAAAATTCATATGGAAAATTCAGCAAAATTAAGATTTTACCTGAAATATTGCCCTGTGCTCTTCCACAACCTGTTCCTCCATTTCCACCATTTGAGACACTGCTTCATGAAAAGTAAACAACTGAGGTGAAACTTCCTCCTCCTTGAAACAAGCAAAAATCTGAATCAGCCACTTTAATCAAAAGAACATCGGCTAGGAAATGTGCATCCTAACATGCATATTATTTCAGAGATGACTATGTGCCTCTGGAACTAAGACCTAGTCTGGGAGGTTGTATTGGCAACATAATCTCTAGTCCTATAAAGTTTTTAATTTACAATTACAAGTTATTTTACAATTTAAAAACTGACATGCTTGTTGTGCATTTCAGTTACCATCAAGAAGGAAATTCAGAGCCTGAAAATCAAAAATATTCCAACCTTCAAACACAAAGTATGCACAACTCACATGCAGCATTTCAACACAAGTTTTAACATTTCTGGGAAGCATTAGCTTTCCATGTTGTGTTGAAGTTTGCTTGCTGCACCTTGCTGGAATCTTGGGCAGAGTACCTAGAAAGCAAGCTGCATTAGCTCAGTCCAATCACAACACTATAAACGCAAGAGATATTTAAGTGAAACTTTAAGTAATGCAGGTGTCCGATTCTAATTTTAGTATCCTCATTCCAGTATAATTTGTGAATCATGCTAATTCTGTGCATCTATGAACAATTAAACTTCATTATGTATTTTCAAGAGATAGATAGATTCTTGATTAGTAGTCTATGGCCTTTATCACATCATGCAATTTATATGATCTTCTACAAGACAAACCTAAGCATTCATTTTTAAGACATCAAACATGAAAAAAACTACATTTAATTCACTAAATCTTTCAAGAGAATATGGGTGAGTTCAGGCAATCACAATTTACATATATTTCTACCAGTCTTAACCCATTCCAAAATGGAAAACAAATCTAAATGTAATTAAGATGCAAATTTATAGCAGCTGTTGGTCTCAAATGAATGGATCCTTGATTTATCGCAGAGCAATATATTCTGGTTATTTGTTTTCCTAGTGGTATTAAATATTGGTTCCAAAATAGCATTTTTTTTAAAGTAATATTTCCAAATGCAAATATACACAAGTTTTTGTAAATGTTAATTATATTAATCCTAATGATAACTATTATATTCACAAAAGCAGGGAGATTTAGGAGTAGCAAAACACATGTTACAAACATACTTGAACACAGAAGTTTTCAAAAAAGTAACATGCCACTTAGGTCACCATTTGAAACCAGTCTCTCGTCCTAATCAGTAACACTTGGAAGGTAGGTTTGCAAGATGAGTTAGATTTAGCTCTTAGGGCTAACGGAATCAAGGGATATGCGAGGAAAAAGCAGGAATGGGCTACTGATTTACGATGATCAACCATGATGATATTAAATGGCTGTGCTGGCTCGAAGGGCCGAATGACCTTCTCCTGCAGCTATTTTCTAGGAAACTAGGCCAAACAGTGCAGGACTTTTATTTTACCAAATGAAAACAAATAACGATGATTTTTAATTAAGACATATATAAACAGTTGTCATTTGATATTACAGATACACATAGGATTGTCAAATTAGGAAAACATTTCCAGTTAACATTTTCCTGCAGTAATGCCAATATTTAAAAAGGACTGTCATGTTTTTTTGAAAATAAACACACTTACATTTTGTTCACAAAGCAATTTGAGATCATCTCGTTGAGGAGAGCTTCCAAGTCCCCATTGCGCTTCTAATGCATCAAGCTGACTTGGTACCAGGATATTTGCCCGCCCTTCTCCAGAACCATTTTGATCCACAACCAACTCTTTCACTCTAGATCCAAAAATAAATTTGAGGGAAGAAGAGAAAAAAGATTATTGTTTAGAAAATTTATGGTTGTTATAATCTATTTACTAATGTCCTGATAAAGTTGCAAAACTGAGATTATACGTTTACTGTATACTACAATCTTGATTTAACAAACAGAGAATACCCTGCTTTTCCATTGTTTTGGATGAAGTTTTACCTCCAAATACAAATGTGAACTTTCAGAATTTCAAAAAATGAGAGAAAAATAATCAGGGATTATCATTCATGTCTTTGCAATGTTCATCAAATTATCTTTTAATACTAAATGCCATTTAACTAGCCATATTGGATTGACATCCTTTCATTTTGTAAACCAGATTAATGCATTGCTTTAATCTACTGTCAGACAAACTACTGACTGGAAATAATCTTCCTCTCAGCTGTCAATGATCCATTCCTTGAACTTCAACCCCTTTGATCCCTCGAGTTCACGCCGTACCCTTGCATATCTCTATGTCTCCCTCTCGCCTGACTCTCAGTCTGAAGAAGGGTCTCGACCCAAACGTTACCCATTCCTGCTTTCCATGGATGCTGCCTGACCCGCTGAGTTACTCCAGCATTTTGTGCCTATCTTTTGGAAATAATGTTATGCCTGCTTCCTCTTTTAAACTTGCAGCTCTTTATTTTACCACAGGAGGAGGAAATCAATACCCATCTTTTGGATAGTGTCTACTCTCAATTAAGGTTACCTCCTCGAAGTCAGATTGCCTCAAAGTCACCTCACATGAGAAAGTCCGACCTGGACCCACCACAATTTGCCCACTGCCTCAACAGATCAGTGATCTTGTTGACTCTCCACTAGACCACTTGGACAATAAGAACACACAAGCCAAGCTGTTGTTCATCGACGACAGCTTGGCTTCAAACACCATCATCCCATCCAAACTTGTTACCAAGTTCAGGGAACTAGGTCGCTGTGCATCCCTATGCAATTGCATCCTCAACTTCCTCAGCAACAGAAAACAATCAATATAAATTGACAGCTACATTTCCACCTTGATAACCAACAGCGCAGGATCACCTCAAGGATGTGCGCTCAGTCCTCTGTTCTACACCCATGACTGTGTAGCTGGACGCAGTTGAAAGTTAATCTTTAAATTCACCGACAGCACCTTCATTGTTGGAGGCATTATGGGTAATGATTAGTCAAGGTATAGGACATCAACAACAAGGTATAGGACATCAACCTTGCTCTCAACGTCTGCAAGACCAAAGAGCTGATTGTTGACTTTAGAAGAGGGAGGACACCACCCACTCCATCATGGGTACTGGCCTCCCCACCTTCGAAGGGATTTATAAGAGGCACTGCCTCGAAAAGGCAGCCAGCATCATCAAGGACCTACACCACCCTAGCAAATGCTCTCAATTCATTCCTGCCATCAGGAAGAAGGCATCGGAATCTAAATGTTTACAGACCAGTTATGCTGCTGCAAGTATGAATTTCATTGCCCATTGACCAGTGGAGTTCCCCAGGGGTCTGTGCCGAGACCTCTGCTGTTTGTGTTTTATAGATGACTTGGACAAACGTAGATGGATTGGTTAGTAAGTTATCGGATGGCAGCAGGAATGCTGGGATCAAGGACAGTGAAGAAGACTGTCAAAGTATACAGCAAGATAAAGATCAGCTACAGAAGTGGCCGGAGAAATAGAGTTTAATCTGAGCAGGTCCTGCACTTTGGGGGGTTCAAATGTAAGGGGAAAATATATACAACAAATGGCAAGACCATCAGCAGTTTTGAAATACAGAGGGATCTTGTGGCGCAAGTTCATAACCCCCTGAAAGTGGCAACACAGGTAGATAACACAGGTGGTAAAAAGGCATTTAGTACGCATACCTTCATTGGCCAGGGCATTGAGAATAAGATTCAGGAAGTCATTATGCAGGTTCATTAGAATTTGGTTAGGTTGCATTTGGAATATTGCATGCAGTTCTGGTGGCCTCACAACGTGAAGCATGTGGAGGCTTTCAAAAGGAAGCAGAGGTGATTTACCAGAATTATGCCTGGATTAGGGGGACATTCATTACAGGGAGAGGTTGGAGAGATTTGGATTGTTTTTTTGGGAACACAGAGGTTGCAGGGAGACCCGATAAAAGTACATAAAATTATGAGTGGTATAAGGGTAGCCAGTCAGAACCTTTTTCCCAGAATGGAAAAATCAAATACTAGAGGGCATAGCTCTAAGGTGAAAAGGGCAGAGCTCAAACACTACCCCTATCAGTGCATTCCAGGCACTCACTACACTCTTTAAAAAAAAACATGCACATCTCCTTTAAACTCTGCCTCTGTACTCCACAATTTGAGAGTTGTAATAGAAAATAAAACACATGAAAAAAAGCAATTTTTATACATTTTGGTTTCACCATGTAGAAATGAAAGCAGTGTTTATACACAGTACCCACCAATTCAGGGCACTATAATGTTTGGGACACAGCAATGTCATGTAGTACAGTTAAACAGGTACATGGATTGGACCAGTTTGGAAGGATATGGTCCAAGCGCAGGCAAGTGGGACTAGTGTAGCTGGGACATTGTTGGTGGTGTGGGCGAGTTGGGCCTGTTTCCATACTGTGTCACTCTATGACCCCTACCAGGATACATCCTCAACAATTTTCAATCAAGTTAGTTGGTCATGACTTTTCATTCACAGGTCTCTGTCTTATCATTGATTTATACAGCCTTTAATTTTTCTTTTCAGTGATTTGCCGAGCAGTGAGGTCCAGCTAACTGTTTATCACTTCCATCATATTTAAACAATATAAGAATTATAAAAAGCAAGAGCCATCTGTGTCTATATTGCTATTTAACAATATCATGGCTGATATTTTATCAAAGTATTTTCGTGTATTATCCACATATTCCCTGAATCCCTTATGGTGCAAAATTTGGAAGCCTCTGCCTTAGAAACATAGAAAATAGGTGCAAGAGTGGGTCATTTGGCCCTTCGAGCCTGCACTGCCATTCAATATGATCATGGCTGATCATCCAACTCAGTATCTTGTACCTGCCTTCTCTCCATACCCCCGATCCCTTTAGCCACAAGGGGCACATCTAACTCCCTCTTAAATATAGCCAATGAACTGGCCTCAACTACTTTATATAGCAGAGAATTGTACAGATTCACCACTCTCTGTATGAAAATAAATCTCATCTCAGTCCTAAAAGACTTTCCCCTTATCCTTAAACTGTGACCCCTTGTTCTGGACTTCCCCAACATCAGGAACAATCTTCTTGCATCTAGCCTGTCCAACCCCTTAAACATGTTGCAAGTTTCTATAAGATCCCCCTCAATCTTCTAAATTCCAGCGAGTACACGCCGGGTCTATCCAGTCTTTCTTCATATGAAAGTCCTGCCATCCCAGGAATCAGTCTGGTGAACCTTCTCTGTACTCCCTCTATGGCAAGAATGTCTTTCCTCAGATTAGACCAAAACTGTACACAATACTCCAGGTGTGGTCTCACCAAGGCCCTGTACAACTGCAGTAGAACCTCCCTACTCCTATACTCAAATCCTTTTGCTATGAATGCGAACATACCATTCACTTTCTTCACTGCCTGCTGCACCTGCATGCCTACTTTCAATGACTGGTGTACCATGACACCCAGGTCTCGTTGCACCTTCCCTTTTCATAATTGGCTGCCATTCAGATAATAGTCTACTTTCCTGTTCTTGCCACCAAAGTGGATAACCTCACATTTATCCACATTATACTGCACCTGCCATGCATTTGCCCACTCACCCAACCTATCCAAGTCACCTTGCAGCCTCCTAGCATCCTCCTCACACCTAACACTGCTCCCCAGCTTCGTGTCATCCGCAAACTTGGAGATGTTGCATTCAATTCCCTCGTCTGAATCATTAATATATATTGTAAATAGCTGGGGTCCCAGCACTGAGCCTTGCGGTACCCCACTAGTCACTGCCTGCCATTCTGAAAAGGACCCGTTTACTCCTACTCTTTGCTTCCTGTCTGCCAGTCAGTTCTCTATCCACATCAATTCTGAACCCCCAATGCCATGTGCTTTAAGTTTGTATACTAATCTCTTATGTGGGACCTTGTCGAAAGCCTTCTGAAAGTCCAGATATAACACATCCACTGGTTCTCCCTTATCCACTCTTCTAGTTACATCCTCGAAAAATTCTATAAGATTCGTCAGACATGATTTACCTTTCATAAATCCATGCTGACTTTGTCCAATGATTTCACCACTTTCCAAATGTGCTGCTATCCCATCTTTAATAACTGACTCTAGCATTTTCCCCACTACCGATGTTAGACTAACTGGTCTGTAATTCCCCGTTTTCCCTCTCCCTCCCTTTTTAAAAATTGGGGTTACATTAGCTACCCTCCAATCCTCAGGAACTACTCCAGAATCTAAAGAGTTTTGAAAAATTATCACTAATGCATCCACTATTTCTGGGGCTACTTCCTTAAGCACTCTGGGATGCAGCCTATCTGGCCCTCGGGATTTATCGGCCTTTAATCCATTCAATTTAACTAACACCACTTCCCGACTAACCTGGATTTCACTCAGTTCCTCCATCCCATTTGACCCCCGGTCCACTGCCATTTCCGGCAGATTATTTATGTCTTCCTTGAAGACTGAACAAACCTGCCATGTCCTTGTTCCCCATACCTGCCAACTTGTCAGATTGAAAAATCGGAATCCTATTGTCTTATTGACGTCAGTGTGACGTCAGTAAGGGGCGGGGAACGTGACGTTGAGGGCGGGAAAGTGACCTCAGGGGGGTTTCACAAAATGCTGGAGAAACTCAGCGGGTGCAGCAGCATCTAAGGAGCGAAGGAGATAGGCGACGTTTTTCGGATTTTTCCATCCCAATTCCGATTTTTTTGTCTCAATATCCGAGAAAAAAAAATCGAAAAAAAAAAACACATAGAAAGTTTCTGTGTGTTTTTTTTTTTCCGATTTTTTTTCTCGGAATATTGAGACAAAAAATCGGAATTCGGAATTGGGATGGAAAAATCGGAAGAATTCCGCCCAAATCCAGGTATGGTTCCCCATGATCAATTCACCTGTTTCTGACTGCAAGAGACCTACATTTGTTTTAACTAATATTTTTCTCTTCACATATCTATAAAAGCTTTGGCAGTCAGTTTTTTATGTTCCCTGCCAGTTTTTTTTCATAATCTATTTTCCCTTTCATAATTAAGCCCATTGTCCTCCTCTGCTGGACTCTCAATTTCTCCCAGTCCTGTGGTAGGCTGCTTTTTTTGGCTAATTTGTATGCTTCATCTTTTGTTTTGATAACCCCTGATTTCCCTTGTTATCCACGGATGCACTACCTTCCCTGATTTATTATTTTGCCAAACTGAGATGAACAATTGTTGTAGTTCATCCATGCGGTCTTTAAATGCCGTCCATTGCATATCCACCGTCAACCCCTTAAGAATCAATTGCCAGTCTATCTTGGCCAATTCACATCTCATACCCTCGAAGTTACCTTTCTTTAAGTTCAGAACCCTTGTTTCTGAATTAACTATGTCACTCTCCATCCTAATGAAGAACTCAACCATATTATGGTCACTCTTGCCCAAGGGGCCACGCACAACAAGACTGCCAACTAACCCTTCCTCATTACTCAATACCCAGTCTAGAATAGCCTGCTCTCTCGTTGGTTCCTCTACATGTTGGTTTAGAAAACTATCCTGCATACATTCCAAGAAATCCTCTTCCTCAGCACCCCTGCCAATTTGATTCACCCAATCTATATGTAGATTAAAGTCACCCATTATAACGGTTTTACCTTTGTTGCATACTCAGCAATTAGTCCAGCATTGTCTTCTTGAATAGAGAATTCTTAAGACTAACAAATGGAGGTATTTCTTATTATCTTAGTCCTGGATGGTCATCCCTTTTCATTTAAGACTGTGACCATTGAATCCGACACCCCAGCTAGCATAAGCATCATCCCTACATTTACCTTATCAGTCCACACAAGAGTTTTTTAGATTGCTGAGACAGCACCTGCAATACTGCAGCTCTGGTTACCCCAATTAACAAATTTGTGTTTTCCGTGTTGCATTCAGAATAATGCTTCCAATAGAAGAAGTATTGCAGAGTTTAATGGGAATTATAGTTAGGATACATTGTGGGGAATTTTTCAAGCTGGAAAGGGTGCAGAGATTTACGAGAATGTTGCCAGGACTCAAGAGCCTGAGCTATAGGGAGAGGTTAAGCAGGATATGACTCTATTCCTTGGAGCACAGGAGGATGAGGGATGATCTTATAGAGGTGTACAAAATCATGAGAGGAATGGATCAGGTAAACACACAGAGTAATTTGCGCAGAGGAGGGGATTCGAGATCCAGAGGACTAAAAACTTAGCTTTAAGGTGAGCGGGGAAGATTTAATAGGAACCTGAGGGGTAACTTTCTTTTTACACAGAGGGTGGTGGGTGTATGGAATGAGCTGCCAGACGACGTAGTTGAGGCAGGTACATATCACAACGTTTAAGAAACATTTAGACAGATACATGATAGGATAGATTTAGAGGATCATTGACCAAACGCAGGCAGGTGGGACCAGTGTAGATAGGATATGCTGGTAGATGTGGGCAAATTGGGCCAACGGGTTCGTTTTCACGCTGTATGACTCATTGACCATGGGTAGTAAATCTTTGGAATTTTCTGTCCGTGAGATCTGTGGAGGCACAAGAATATCCAAAAATCAATTGTTTTTGGATATTAATAGAATAAATGGCCACAGTCTTAGAATAAAGAGAAGGTCATTTAAGACTGAGGTGAGAAAAAACGTTTTCACCCAGAGAGTTGTGAATTTGTGGAATTCCCTGCCACAGAGGGCAGTGGAGGCCAAATCACTGGATGGATTTAAGAGAGAGTTAGATAGAGCTCTAGGGGCTAGTGGTATCAAGGGATATGGGGAAAAGGCAGGCACGGTTTATTGATTGGGGACGATCAGCCATGATCACAATGAATGGCGGTGCTGGCTCGAAGGGCCGAATGGCCTCCTCCTACACCTATTTTCTATGTTTTTATAATCAAAGGATATAGAATTAGTGCAAGAAAAGTGTGTGACGGCTAAAGATCAGCCATAATCTAATAGAGGAAGTATAAAGCGCTCAAGCATCTGCATATATTCAATAGGTTCGTATATAATGAACATCAGTATATAACAAACGTATAACACTTTACAAAAATCAATATTGAAAATAAATGTAGCCAATGGCAATGAAATTAAGCAACTTTAAAGAGTTCAAAATTAACATTTTAGATTGAAACAAGTGAATTTAATAAGGGATGATGGAGTAGGACTATTACCAGTTTAATTAAGGGGTAAATACAAATGCAATTTGTGCAAGGAGGCCCTGTCCAACAAACTTTAAGCAATGTCTTTAACATAAAGTAGAATTTATACACTCTCATAATATTCTATTAATATAGCTTTTTTTTTTAATATACAAGTTTCTGGTCTTATTTAGCATTCACAGTCTTAATTTTGAGATGTAGAAAAATTAATTTGATAAAATATAAAGCTTTGAAAATTACATTACAACCATGCATCACCATACAACACTGCAAATAGGAAGGAGTATTTGAATATTTTACAAATATTTAGTCAATAAAACCAAGGCACAGTTTGGAAAACTGAAGATTTAAATGATCCAAAATGGGAAGGCTGTATGGAAGTAGGAAAATGGGGTTGGAAGATGAGAGTAGGGAATGGAATTGATAGAAAGACAGAGACCTGGTCGGTGAAGGAGGGAAGTCATCATAGTCGAGGTAGGTAGGAGAGAGGTCAGAACGGCTCCCACCACCTTGCTGAAAGGGAATGTCCGAGGGACTTATTCCAAACTCCTTTACTCTGTAGTATTAAGCAAACGTGTGAACAAAGAGGAAGGAGGAAAACTCATCAGGAAAGAATACAATTACAATTTGAATGACAGATCACCTGCCTAAAAATACTGCATTTTAATTCAAAAAATAAAATTGCTGTATTCTCCCTTTCAATTGAAAAAAAATCTACAATAAACAGTTGAGTCAATTATGAAAATGAAGCAAGTAAAATTGTACTGAACATTCAAAATAGCCAGAATTGCAATATGCCGATTTTCAACAACAGAATGCCTATGAGCTGCCCACCACTTATATACCCCACAGACAACAACAGAACACAAACAGAAATTAAATATTTAATTGCGATTTCAGTGGAGTCCTGACAGAGAACAACAAATAGAGTACCTTTATCCAAGATGAGCAGCAGAGAAAGGCCACATATTTGCAAGCCTATGGCTAACATCATCAGTGGTAATGTTTTTTTTGGGGGGGGGGGGGGGGGGGGGGAAATGGGGAAATGGGGAAATGAACGGTTAGGATTAATCTACACTTAGAAAGGTGGGAATTAATTAAAGGTAGTCAGTATGGCTTTGTAAGGGGGGGGGGGAACAACACCATCTGACTAATATGATTACATTTCTCAGACAGAGCGTGATAATGGCAAGTTATTTGGAAGCTTGTGTGATCAGTGGTGCATCACGGTGATCAGTGCTGGGACCTTTAGCATTTTATATAATACATTAATTATTTGGATACAAATTTAAGTGTTATGAATAGTAACTTCATGGATGACATGAAAATTAGAGATAGTGATGAGAGTATTCTTAGACTTTAGGGTGATATTGCTTGATTGGTAAAACGGACAGCAGTGGCAGATAGAATTTAATCCCATGTGAAGTGATGCATTTTGGAAGGCCCAACAAATATCGGATAGACTCAATAGAAGAATATTGGTATACCAGTCCACAGAGCGATACTACATGAATACCATCAGCTGATACATGGGATTGGCTCAAAGAACTTCTGTTTCCCACTCATTTAATTAAAAACAGAATGCACATACTCACAATCATACAGTTGTTTAATACAACTAAATGGTTTGCCATTTAAAAGGGTAAAATTCAATGTTGATGTGGTTTGATAATGGCTTGACCAGGTTTTCTTTCCTAAATCACTGAAACAGTTATATTTTTTCAACCAAATTTATGTTTTAGTGATTTCTACTGAAAATAGCATTACATTTCTAGTGCTTGTATTCAAAAATGACCAATAATTGATTAAATATGCAAATGTAAAGCCCTCGATGATTCAAACTAGTGACATGGTCCAAATGAAAAACACATTATAACACTATTAGGACAGGACATGGCAATTTTTTACAGCCTAAATTTAAGTTAAGTAAATAATTTCAAAGAAACGCAAATTATAATTTTGCAATTATTAAAATATTGGAGATAGCATTTGAATTCATATACATTGCAATTCAAAATCATACCTATTTGCATATCTAAGCGTATTTAGTGTGTTCTCACATGAGCCCATCCCCGGGGAGATAGTGGCAATCTATGAATAAACACAAAAATTTAAGAGATGCATAAAAACATGTATTCATCAGCCATAAACATATCATTGAATATTCATGTCAATAGTTTAAGATTTCTTTTAGAATTAAAGATTTAGAGGGAAATGGGCCAAATGCAGGCAAAATGGAACTAGCTCAGGAACACCTTGGTAGTCATGGACAATAGACAATAGACACAGGAGCAGGCCATTCGGCCCTACGAGCCAGCACCGCCATTCAATGTGATCATGGCTGTTCATCCCCAATCAGTACCCCGTTCCTGCCCTTCTCCCGATATCCCCTGACTCCGCTATCTTTAAGAGCCCAATCTAGCTCTCTCTTGAAAGTATCCAGAGAACCGGCCTCCACCGCCCCCCGAGGCAGAGAATTCCATAGACTCACAACTCTCTGTGTGAAAAAGTGTTTCCTCATCTCCGTTCTAAATGGCTTAACCCTTTTTCTTAAACAGTGGCCCCTGGTTCTGGACCCCCACAACATCGGGAACATGTTTCTTGCCTCTAGCGTGTCCAAACCCTTAATAATCTTATGTTTCAATAAGATCGCCTCTCATCCTTCTAAAGAGTATACAAGCCCAGCTGCTCCATTCTCTCAACATATGACAGTCCCGCCATCCCGGGAATTAACCTTGTAAACCTACGCTGCACTCCCTCAATAGCAATAATGTCCTTTCTCAAATTAGGGGACCAAAACTGCACACAATACACCAGGTGTGGTCTCACTAGGGCCCTATACAACTGCAGGACCTCTTTGCTCCAATACTCAACTCCTCTTGTTATGAAGGCCAACATGCCATTTGCTTTCTTCACTGCCTGCTGTACCTGCATGCTTACTTTAATTGGCTAATGAACAAGGACCCCCAAATCCCGTTGTACTTCCCCTTTTCCCAACTTGACACCATTTAGATAATAATCTGCCTTCCTGTTTTTGCTACCAAAGTGGATAACCTCACATTTATCCACATTAAACTGCATCTGCCATGCATCTGCCCACTCACCCTGTCCAAGTCACCCTGCATTCTCATAGCATCCTACTCACAGTTCACACTGCCACCCATCTTCGTGTCATCTGCAAATTTGCTAATGTTACTTTGAATCCCTTCATCTAAATCATTGATGTATATTGTAAATTGCTGCGATTCCAGCACCGAGCCTTGAGGCATCCTACTAGTCACTGCCTGCCATTCTGAAAGGGACCCGTTAATCCCAACTCTTTGTTTCCTGTCTGCCAACAATTTTCTATCCATGTCAGCACTCTACCCCCAATACCATGTGCCCTAATTTTGCCCACTAACCTCCTATGTGGGACCTTATCAAATGTTTTCTGAAAGTCCAGGTACACTACATCCACTGGCTCGCCCTTGTCCACTTCCATAGTTAAATCCTCAAAAAATTCCAGAAGATTAGTCAAGCATGATTTCCCCTACGTAATACCATGCTGACTCGGACCAATCCTGTTACTGCTATCCAAATGTGCCGCTATTTCATCATTTAGACTCCAGCATCTTCCCCACCACCGATGTCAGGCTAACTGGTCTATAATTCCCTGTTTTCTCTCTCCCGCCTTTCTTAAAAAGTGGGATAACAGAATCTACGCTGATCTCCAATCTCCAATTCTCCAATCCACAGAAACTGTCCTGAATCTATAGAACATTGGAAAATTATCACCAATGCGTCCAAAATTTCTAGAGCCACTTCCTTAAGTACCCTGGGATGCAGACCATCAGGCCCTGGGGATTTATCAGCCTTCAGTCCGCATCAGTCTACCCAACACAAGTTGGCAGAGAAACTAATTCCCATGCTGTATGATTCTAACACCAATAGCAAACTATTAAAATATACTGTAATTCCAAATATAAATTCAGGAACATTAGAGTTCAAAATAGTTTAGTTCAATAATTAGAAACTGATCAATAGTGGTTAAAAACTGAGACAAGATGTTGGTTGATTAAATAGATTTAAAAACAAAATATTTCTACGAATATTGAATAATTAAAAGTTTAAATATATTAAGCTATAGCTGGCTATACCTATGTTTCTATAAAGATTTAAAATATCAGTTATTATTATTTAGCTGTTGTGTGGGACCCTAGTGCATGCTGCCATTTTTCCTGTTTTATAATCATGACTGCACATCAAAGTATTAAACTTGGACCAATTTGACATTGCGAATGATGCTTTTCCAAATACAATTCCTTCTTTACATAGAAATCAAATGGATAACAACGAGATAACTCTCAAAGATAAGATATTGCTGATGTAAAGATTGTTGCACAGCAAAATATTTACATTGATGGAGCAGAGGAGAGAGATGGTGATAGAGGAGTGGGGAACGGGCAAACCAAGGGCTGACAACTGCCTATCTCCTCTCTATTCCATCGTCTAAATAGGGTCCCAACCTGAAATGTTATATGTCCTTTTCCTGCACAGATGCTGCCTGACCCACCAAGTTCCTCCAGCAGTTTGTTTATTTACATCTGCAATCTCTTGTGTCTCCAAAAAATTTACATTGTGCAGTAAATGTAACGCTGCAAAATATTACTACTGAGTATCAATTATTTATTTTCCGCATAATGTTAAATTCAGCTTGCTTAATGCAATAATGAGGAGAATGCCAAATTTAAAAAGGTTACAGAATTGTTATTTTTTGTTAATATTTCTATTGTGATCTATTAACATAAAAAACAAGTTATGTTTACGAGTACAATTGAGTTTTTCTATGTACCATTTACTCAATCTTTAATCTAGTTTCCCATGTGCATAATGATCATCTGTATCGAACAATGGAGGGCCAACAACCTTCTTCAATCGTATCCCAAGTTATCACTGGAAAACAAATTAAATTTCAGATGTTGGAATACGAAACAAAATCAGCATTGCTGAAAGAACTCAACCAGTCAAGCAGCACTGTGGATAAAGAAACCTGTTAACGTTTCAGGTCAAAGACCTTCATCAGGACTTCCCAAGACCTTCAGTAAAATATAGAATAAATGAAAAGAAACTGATTAGTTAAGTCCAGTCTGGTGGAGCATACTATCTTGCTTTAAATGGACAACAGGTGGAAAAAAATGCAACTTACCATGCAAGTTCTTGAGTTCTCTCCTATAAAAGAATCCCTAAGCACTTGAGTAAGTTTACTGGCTCTGAAAGGGGTATGAGGTTTGTTTCGACCCAAGGCTCGGATACATTCCTAAAATTACACAAAATGCATTTTTCATGAGACAAACAGACAGCACAGAAGAAGGAATAAACATGCAAATCCCATGTATCAGCTGATGATATTCATATTGAGCATCCCTTGTGCTTCTCACCTGATAAATCTGGCATTAATTAAACTTTAAATGACTTATTTTTAAAGACTGTTGGAAGCACTGTTGCAAATTACAATGCTACCCACCAAGTCTTCCAAATCGCTTATAAAGTGACGAGGTATATGGTAGCCTTCATTGCAAGAGGCTTTGAGCACAATGGCAAAGACATTTTACTAAAAGTAATTAGCACTTTGCATCTCATTGCACACCCTTTTTACCTAATATATCCTGAGAGGGATCAGACCTGTATCTCTTCGTAACAAAAGGAGTGCAATGAATTTACAACAACAAACCCCTGGTTCTAGAAATCTTAGCCTGGGGAACCATTATTTCTATTTCTACATAGTCAAGCCCTGTATGAACTACAGTTTAAAAGAAAGATGACCACATTGATATCTACAAAACTCTCATGTGCACTGACAAGGTAAATGTAGGAATGTTTACGCCAGCTGGGGTGTCTGGAACCAATGGACAGAGTCTCAAATTAAAAGGGATGGCTGCCCAGGACTGAGTTGAGAAGAAATATCTTGATTTGTGAGTCTTAAGAATTCTCCATCTGAGGACAATAGGGACAAATTGCTCAGTATATCCAAGGCAGGGTTATATATTATGCACATTAAGGGTTTCAGAGTATATATAAAGAAAATTGTTACTCAGATAAAATATTAGCCGTGATCTTGTTGAATGGCAGAGGAACAAAGGGCACTGTTGCTATTTCTAATTCTGCTATTATTTAAACAGGATGAAATCATCTGGACAGCAGTGGTGGGCAAATCACTAGAAAAAAATATCAAAGACAGTATAAATCAATGACAAGCGCGGAAAGTCACGTTTGGGAGGGGGGGGGGGGGAAGGGGGAGGGTGGACTGATAGAATATTTAATGCAGGCCAGATTGATTTTAACAAAATGCTCGGCTAAGTTACACATGATGTCCTGGCTCAAGACTTAATCAGCTTGCAGGTAGAACAGGAATTAGGAAGGCAAATGAAATGTGCCTATCTAAAAGTCTCTTACATGCCACTTTTGATCAATTCCAGATTAATTTATTAAACTGAATTTAAACTCCCCAGCTATTGCTGGGATTTGAATCGATCAATGATATAGGACTCTGGCTGCTACTAATTCAATTAGTTAACCGCTGTCCTTCATTTATCAACTGTACCCAATTGCCCTCAAAGTGGTAGTAGTGAGCCATCTTCTTAAACTATTTCAGTCCTTCTGAAGGTCCATAATGCTTCCAGGAATTCCAGGATTTAGAACTCGTAATGATGAGGGAACTGCAACACATTTCCAGGTCTGGATGGTGTATGTATTATGAAGAACACCTGAATGTGGTGATGCTCACATGACTGCCACCGTCATCTTTCTTGATTGCTGAGGATGCGGATTTAGATAATGCAGTTGGAGTAGCTTGGGCATAAACCACAGTGTGTTTTGTGGATTTGGAAAATGCAGTTAGAATGGCTTAGGGAAGTAAATGCAATGCGTTTTGCAAATTTGGAAAATGCAGCTAGAATAGCTTGGGTAGTAACTGCAGTGCATTTTATTTACAAAATATCACTGTGCAATGAAAGTGGAGGGAATTAATGTTTAGGCAAGTGAATGGGACATCACTCAAACAGATTGCTTAATCCTTGATAGTGAGGCCAAAGATTGCTTGCCAATTATTAGCCATGAGTGAATGCTGTCTTGTTTTCCTGCCTGAGTAGTTGTACATGGTACTGAATGCTATGCACATGTTAGCAAATTTTGAGGACGCAAGATACCATCTCAGGAACTACTGCAATGATATACTGGGCTGAAGTGACTAACACAACCCTCCCATGCCAAAACACAGCAGCATATTTTCTTTATGCAAGGTATAACCTTCCTGATGCTAAAGTCAGTAAAAAGACGAAAGCTATAATGAGATCCAGAGCCAAGTGTTCTTTGTGCAAATAAGAAAGTATAAATCAGTGATCAGGTAGGCACATAAATAGGAAATAAAATTTAGTCTGAAGAATGAAAGGCATTTGAGGAAAGCAAACAGGACAAGGGACTCACAGTGAATGGGGGTGAACTATGAAGTACAGAGGAACATAATGAAAGAGCACAATGAAAGAGAAAAATACTTGTCCCTTCATTTTTTACAAAAGTACCCTACTTCTTTCTAATAGTGAATAAACTGACGATTACAATTTTATCCAGTTAAGGTAGCAAAACCAGATAAAATGACAGGCAAATGGAATACTTATCTGTTAAGGCAAACAATTTAGAAGCAGAGGATCTTACCAGAGTAAAGAACCATTGAGCTATTGATTGAACCATCGAGTAGTTCCAGTCAACAAAATATAGGATGTATAAGGTGCTTAAAAGATTAGTGAAGATGTTGTTCAGACTGGAGAACTAATTACAAAGAGAGATTGACAACATTTTGGTTATATTTTCTTTGGAATAAAGATGACAGGGGTTAACTGAGCTGTAGAACTGAAGATGTCTAAAAAGTAAACAAGTAGTGCAAATAACGCAGGAGCACAGATTTGTTAATAAATGGGGTGATTAGAGGGGTGTTAAGTGTTATTTTTAATCAAAAGTATAGTTGAGTCAAAAATTCTCTGGTCAATAAATGTGGAGGAAGAAATCATCATCCCCATTTAAAATGTCTTTAACAAGGTTTTCAGCTGCAAAATGGGGTTGGGTGAATTATGCCCTCTGTGCTGTTAAGTTCCACAATCCAAGAAGTTCAAACAAAATCTTTTAACCACCTTGGCTGGCTCGCACGATACATACAAATTAGCCATGGTTTAGGTGGGGAAAATAGCTATAATTAATACTGAAATTGTTGCTTTACATTACCTTTAGTGCTAAAAGACTCTTGTTAATTTCAGCACCTTCAAGACGTGTTTGTCGATCTGCGCTAGAGGTGTCTGCTCCCCTCTCGTTTCCTGCCAGGTCTATTAAAGAAAACTTTCCATGCATTTTCCCCTTTCTGCGAAGAATGATCTGGAATACTGCATGGCTTCTTGAAGAGTGAGCGTTTGCAGATGTCTGACCTGATGTTCTATAAGGATGTTTGAACAAAGAATTAAAGAGTAATTGCAAAACACTTACTTGCAGCATTTGAAGACAAGAATAGACTGTTAAAAGATATAGAATTATTTAAAAGAGCCAATATTCAAAAACAGGAACAAAAGCTTTATAACTTTCAAAGAAGAATGCTGTTCCAAAATGTCTAGGTGAGGGAAAGTAAAACTAATTTACTTCCTCCTCCAGCATCGCTACTTTTAGATCTACTGCTGCCACATAAACCATGGAGTATGCAAGACTATTTATACATTTTGTACTGATTGCAAAATATATTTAACAATGACCTTTGATCGAACAGTAGCTCTGTTGTTCCAATAGATAATTATAGTGCATCATTTAGGAACGCATGGGCCACTTTATAATCATATTAAAATACATTTCTCCGGGTCATCGAATTAGCTTAATTGCAATAAGGGAGAAAAATACTTGTCCCTTCATTTGTTACAAAAGTACCCTACTTCTTTCTAATAGTGAATAAACTGACGATTACAATTTTATCCAGTAAAGGACTTCTAGATGTTAAGTGAACCTGGTGAACTCAGCATCAATGTTAAGAGTTGTGGGTGTGAGCCCACATTCAAGCACAGTTCCTGGTGTTTGAGCAGTAGTTTTATTTTCCTCTCAGGGTTACATAGATCTTTAGAAAAAACGAACTAACTAAAAGAACAAATTTTCAACCAAGCACCCTTTTGGTAGGATCGCAATATGTTGGGCTGTCATCAAAAAGCTAGACATAAGTTTAAAAAAATAACGTAAACATTTTTCACCTTTAAAAAGTTTAAAGCAGGAAAACATTTCAGAAATGGCAAACATTGTATACGTCTAAAAAGTTTAGATTTTCAAACATAAAAGTAATGCATGTAAGGGAGACTCACCTGCAGCTATTACCAACTTCAATTAGTTTTAAAACATCTTCTGTACATTTAACATCTCGTTCTGAAAGCCCTACCACCTGAACTTGTTGCTTGCCATCCTCCAGCACTCTTAGCTTAGTTTTTCTGTTAAGCAAGTCAAATACCTGAATAATACAATACATCAGATTAAGTGTATGCAGATGCTGGTTTAAATCGAATGTAGACACAAAATGCTGGAGTAACTCAGTGGGACAAGCAGCAGCTCTGGAGAGAAGGAAATGGGTGATGCTTTGGGTCGAGACCCTTCTGTCTAAAGTTGAGGCCAAGTAAACAAAAACACTATATGATCCGTGCAAGAATGGAATGGTATTAAGAAAGGTGTTATGTTACTGATGCCTAATCTGTTTGTTTTTTTCCCCTCATAGTTTTTAAATTATACCTCTTCGGATAGACCCATAATTGGATGAAGTGTGGCTGCATTCAAAGAATGATGCCCCAACAATGCAAATAACTTTCTTTTGTGGACACTGATTTAATTTTAGAAACATGCTACAACTTTTTTCTTTTGTCTAAGATTGTTATCAAAAATTCATTAGTAATGTTTAGATTTGAATTATTTCAGCTGAACTGATTATGTTGAATTTCAGTTATTCTTCTGCATTCAGTTATCCTTCTGTCTGAAGAAGGGTCTCGACCCAAAACATCACCCATGCCTTCTCCCCAGAGATGCTGCCTGTCCCGCTGAGTTACTCCAGCATTTTGTGTCTACATCAGATTAAGTTCTTGTCTATGCAGAAGAATAACTGAAATTCAACATAATCAGTTCTGCTGAAATAATTCAACACCTGAAATAACAACACTTCAACTTTGACCATTTGTTCTGTAGGTCATCCATTTGTAAAACTAGCTCCGTTTTTTTTCTCCATTCATACAGCCTGGCCTACTGGGTATGTTCCGCGGCCCTGCTACTAGCAACATATTACACTTGTTTGTGTTAACACATCATTGACTGGATGATCCCTGCAACGCATCCCCACAGCAACTCAGACTTTATCCTATCACAATTACTATATTTGCCTTATACATTTCTCCTGCTACCTACTCTGCAGATTAAGACCACCATTTTATCTCCCTTTCCAAGTTCTGGAGAGGATCCTTAATCTGAAATGTTAATTAATTACTACATTTAATTAATCTGATACTTAATTTCATCTCTCTCAACAGATGCTGCCCAACCTGCTAAATTCTCAGCATTTTCTGCTCTTGGGCCAAAGATTGTGCCTGATCATATGGAATAGCTAAACAGGCTCAAGAGAATTGGTCTCCTCTTGATCCATACTTTTCATGTTCTTAAAGAAATGAAATATTTTGCATTAAATTGGACAATGCAAGAAGTGAATCTGTTTTCTATGTTGTGTTTCATTAAGCAAACATGATACCTATTAAAGTGAAATTTTGAAATATATATAGATAAATCTTGGAATCTACAAGGAGTAATGGTGTACTGAAAATTTAAAAATCATTTCAGTCATGTATTATCAATTATAATAGCAAAGTGCTGGAAGTGAAAACAATGTTTTACTTACCTTGCCACTGTAAATTTCAAAAAATGTTGCATACACTTGAAGTTCTATTTTTCTGTAATTTGGTTTCTTTAACATTAGAAAAACATCCCGAGCTGCAATGTTGAAATAAATGGAGAGATTCAAATCAAAAAAGAACATTCAAAATAGTAACACTTGAAATAGTCATAGAGTGATAGTGTGGAAACAGGTCCTTTGGCCTAACTTGCCCACACCGGCCAACGTGTCCCAGCTACACTAGTCCCATCTGCCCTCCTTTGGTCCACATCCCTCCAAACCTGTCCTATCCATGTATCTGTCCAATTGTTTCCTAAATATTGGGACAGTCCCTACCTCAATTACCTCTTCTGGCAGCGTGATCCATACATCCATCACCCTTTGTGTGAAAAAGTAACCCCTCAGATTCTTATTAACTCTTTTCCCCTTCAGCTTAAACTTATGTCCTCTGATCCATGATTCACCTATTCTGGGCCAGAGATTCTGTGCATCTGCCTGATCTATTCCTCTCATGATCTTATACATCTCCATCTGATCACCCGTCATCCTCCTGCGCTCCAAGGAATAGAGTCCCAGCCTACTCAACCACTCTCTATTGCTCAGACCCTCTAGTCCTGGCAACATCCTCGTAAACCTTCTGTACCCTTTCCAGCTTGTCAACATCTTTCCTATAACACGGTGCCCAGAACTGAACACAATACTCTAAATGCGGCCTCACCAATGTCTTATACAACTGCAACATAACCTCCCAACTTCTATACTCAATACTCTGGCTGATGAAGGCCATCGTGCCAAAAGGCTTTTTGACTACCCGATCTACCTCCAACTCCACTTTCAAGGAACCATGCACCTGCACTCCTAGATCCCTCTGCCCTACTCTACCTAGAGCCGTACCAGCCAGTGTGTAGGTCCTACCCTTGTTAGACATCCCAAAATGCAGCACCTCACATTTCTCTGCATTACATTTTCATCAACCATTCCTCAGCCCACCTGGCCAATCGATCAAGATTCTGCTACAATTTTTCACAACCATCTTCACTGTCTGCAAAACCACCCACTTTTGTATCATCTGCAAACTTGCTAATCTTGCTGTGTATGTTCTCATTCAAATCATTGATGTAGAAGACAAACAGTAATGGGCCCAGCACTGAACCCTGAGGCACACCACTAGTTACAGGCCTCCAGTCCAAGAGGTAACCTTCCATCATCACCTTCTGCTTCCTTCCATGAAGCCAATTTTCTATCCATTCAGCTATCTCTCCTTGGATCCCATGTGATCTAACCTTCCAGAGCAGCCTACGATGCGGAACCTTGTCGAATGCTTTACTGAAGTCCATATATACATCTGCAACTCTGCCCTCATCAATCTTTTTGGTCACGTCTTCAAAACACTCTCAGATTTGTGAGACATGACCTCCCACGTACAAAAACATGCTGACCATCCCTAATCAGCCCTTGTCCGTCTAAATGCCTGTATACCCTATCTCTCAGATTACTCTCTAGTATCTTTTCAACTACAGATGTTAAGTTCGCTAATCTATAGTTCCAGGCATTTTCCCTGCAGCCCTTCTTGACTAGAGACACAACATTTTCCACCCTCCAGTCCTCTAGCACCTCTCCTGTATTTAAAGACAAGTCATAAATTTCAACCAGGCTCCTGCAACTTCATCTCTGGTTCCCCACAATGTCCTCGGATATATCCGACCAGGCCCTGCAGATGCTTGTTTTGATATAAAAGTACACTATTTTTTAAATGTTATTTGTTAAAATGTTTACCTGCCAGTGCATAAATTCCTTTAGAACAATCTTGGTTTTTTCCTGTGAAGTCACCACCCATGGTCTAAATATGAAATCAGAAAAACAAAAATTGGGGGGGGATGAATTTAAACACTAAAGGCATAATTCTGAAATGAATTGCAGTTTTTTTGCAGAAGTTGTCAAAAATGCACAAGAGAATAAGTGCTAACAAACTAATGTTACCTTTTATACTCTTTGAACTCAAGATTCTCTTACCTTAATCCTACTGTTTAATTTAATGCAAACTAAATCCAGATTTTATTCCCTTATCTGGTGTCCTTCTGATGTGCTATTTTTTAATGTGTATATTAGATCCTCTTAGGAAAATACAATATTTCCCCCATTCCTAATGTTATTTTAAATAGTCTATTCAATTGTCTATCAAGTCTAACTTGTCACCATTTGCAGTGTCTGTAATTATTATTTTCCACGTCTGACATGATCCTGATAAATGCCTAATGGTTTATGACTTTTGTAACTTCTAAACATTAAACTGCAGTCTTTGTGTACAATAATAAATGTTTTTGTATCAATTTATTATAATTAATTCACTTTCACCTGAACTCCTTTATATATAGAACCCAAAAATGTATCTGGTTTATTTTGTGGCTTTCTCTTGTCACACACATTATCAAGCAATTATCTGCTAGATTCATAATGCATGTATAACCTTCACATTATTTCATTGAGCATATACTTCAAATGTTTAGTCTTTCTGTCCAAAATGTGTATAATTCTACATTCGTACCAAATTCCAATTTCAATAAAATGTGATTTCTTCAATGTCTGGACAATATTGGCAATGGTGCATTTGTTGTGCCATGAACATATTAATGATGGATTTTCCCCTGAACTGCTCAGGGCGTTGTGGACACAACTTCTCCTTTAAACTTTGCCACAATGAAATGTGACTATAATGCCCTGGTTTCTCTCTACTTCCCTTCTTAAATAAAGGAACAACATTAATAGAAACATAGAAAACATAGAAAATAGGTGCAGGAGGAGGCCATTCGCCCCTTCGAGCCAGCACCGCCATGCATTGTGCTGATCATCCGCTATCAATAACCCGTGCCTGCCTTCTCCCCATATCCCTTGACTCCACTAGCCCCTAGAGCTCTATGCAACTCTCTCTTAAATCCATCCAGTGATTTGGCCTCCACTGCCCTCTGTGGCAGGGAATTCCATAAATTCACAATTCTCTGGGTAAAAAAGTTTTTTCTCACAGTCTTAAATGACCTCCCCTTTATTCTAAGACTGTGGCCCATGGACTCACCCAATATTGGGAACATTTTTTCCTGCATCTAGCTTGTCCAGTCCTTTTATAATTTTATACGTTTCTATAAGATCCCCCTCATCCTTCTAAACTCCAGTGAATACAAGCCGTCTTTTCAATCTTTCCTCATATGACAGTCCCGCCATCCCAGGAATCAATCTCGTGAACCTACGCTGCACTGCCTCAATCACAAGGATGTCCTTCCTCAAATTAGGAGACCAAAACTGTACACAATACTCCAGATGTAGTCTCACCAGAGCCCTATACAACTGCAGAAGAACCTCTTTACTCCTATACTGAAATCCTCTTGTTATGAAGGCCAACATTCCATTAGCTTTCTTCACTGCCTGCTGTACCTGCACGACAACTTTCAGTGACAAGGACACTGGTGTACAAGGACACCCAGGTCTTGCTGTACCTCACCCTTACCTAACCCCATTGAGATAATAATCTGCCCCCTTGTTTTTGCCGCCAAAGTGGATAACCTCACATTTATCTATATTTTACTGCATCTGCCACGCATCTGCCCACTCACTCAACATCCTACACTCTTTTAATTCCACTGCTCCACTCTTTCCCATAAAAATAAGAATTGACTCGTGTTGTGAACTTTTGAACTGAGTCATTTGGAGGCTGAAGCTGCTTAATTTAAGTCTATATTCGTCAAGAGAAATCAATATTCTCTTGTCGACTCTCTCAGTTGGACCTGGACAAATTAAGAAATAAGAAAATACGCGCTACCAGATAATGAAAGGCAATGACACTCATATGATTTACACTAAGTTGCTGAATGCATTACCGCTAGAATGACCAAGTAAAATAATTTTGTTCAATATTTGGATAAAACATGATCAAATTGTTCTTGAATATGAATACATTTTTATTCCAACTACAATTACCTCTGTCAAGCAACTCTTTTGCAAAAAATAGAGCACTTACATGTGTTTTTCCACTTCCAGTCTGACCATACGCAAAGCAAGTTGCCATTCCTCTATCAAATATTGTTTCTACCAGAGGTCTAGCTGTAAATCTGAAGACCAGATAATGAAAGTAAGAGTGTGCACTCAAAAATTCTTCACTTTATCAACAACAATTCATATTTGCATAGTGCCATTATGAAGCCCAACATCCCAAACTTCCCAAATGCATAACAAGAACTTCCTCATACAATGGTCACAGGCTTGGTCAAAGAGATAAGTATTAAAACGTGCCTTCAGGAAAGAAATGGTAGAGGTTTATGAAAATCATTCCAGAGGTTATCATTGATTGACAGCTGGTGGAGCAAGTAAAATATCACAAATGAAAAAGCATAAATATCTTTAATGTTTTAAAATTAAGGTCTGGCATAATGTTCACTAGCAAGCGCAGGGTGATGGATGTGTGGTTCGAATATAGGCAAATAAAATAGGAGAGGATGTTCCTACAGAAGCATGGGTAGTTCTAATCAAATTTTACTACAATAAAATGGTTGTGTGTGTGTGTGGATACTGATGCTTTAAGGCTGATTCAAGGCCATTTTTAGTTTTGATGCACTCTGACTACAACATAATTGATATAAAAAGTCACCCTGCTCCTTTCCCCTTCTCCGTATGCTTATCTCTCATGCCTCCCGCATCCATCTCTTACACCCTATTTTCCTTTTATTCCCTCCTCTTTCTCCTCCACCATCCCCTTCCACATATATCCCTCCCTCAGGATTTGCATTTCACCTCCCTTCTTTCATTATCGGACATGCCTTTGTCTCCTTTTTACCGCTAGCTTTGTCATTATCTCACGCATCTGCCAACCTTCACCTGTATCCACATTCAGGGAACTATGCAGCTGTACTCCATATCCCTCTGCTCTACAACACTACCCTGAGCCCTATTTATCATTTGTCAGGTTTGGCCCCACCCCCACTTCTTCTTTCCACCTTTTTCTCCCCTCTACTCCATCAGACTGAAGGGTCCCATCCTGAAATGACTTCCGAGTCCCATAGACCTATTGGCCAGTGTTCCAGTATTTAGATTTAGTTTTTTTACGTGTACCGAGGTACTGCGGAAATATTTTGGTGCATGCAACAAAAGATTCAGCAACGATGATGCTCAGGCAACATATTTCCAAGTTAGGAAGATGAGACCTGGAAAGAATCTACAGGTTATTCTGCAGTATTACTCTACCTCACCGGGTAGATGCCATGGGTTGGAAGGTGCAGTTGCAGTAGCCTGGGCAAGTAATTGCAGCACAATTTGTACCCAATCAACACATTTAATAATCTTAAACACTTTAATTACATTTTCCCTTAATATGCTGCACTCAAAGGAATCAAAATAGTGTATAAAATGAGCCAAGGAGTCAAATGCTCCGAGCTTCCTTATGGTAGTCCATATAATATATAATAGTTGATGTGCATTCAATCTTTTCTCTGTAGTCTCAGCCTATCTTTTTTTCAGATAAGGAGTACACTGGTGATTCAACCCAATTATTTCACAAAATCTAAAAAACAGCCCAAATCCACTCTGCTAAAGTTAGTATATCAGTCTTGTAAACTGGTATGCTATCCAACCGTAGGATTTATGAAGCTATCAGAATGAATGAGGAAGGGGAAATTAAATCAAACATAAACTAAACAATAATGGGGAGAAGTAGGAAGTTTGGATTAAGCAGACAAAAGGGATTTGGTCATTTTTAAAGAGAAAGATCAGTAGGCATAGGGAAAAAGAAATAGCTAATGAGTTAGGTCTTTCAAAAAGATGGACAAAATGAACCATCGCTCATTCTGTACTAAGTGATTCAACAAACTACATTACAGGCTGAAAACAAAAACTGAACACTCATGTGTACGATGTCATATAGCAATAATGGCAGGAAAGCTGATAGCATGGAGCAGTGGGCATGAATGGAGCAGTGGAAATAATGGAGAAAAATAAATTCCCAGTACATACAAGTGGTTCTGGGATTAGAACAGTTCTTTTGAAACATCAAATACTAACAAAGCATGTAGCTTTTTTGATTAATATACACAAAAGCAATAATATTTTTAAAAATCATTATATATTCAAAGATTTAACTTAAAGCAATAGCATGAAGATCAATTCATTTAATTTCAATAATCTGCTTTGCCTCATGTCCAGTATTTTTAGACTTGGTATTACCATAACAAGGCACACGAGTTAATAGGTAAATTTCCGATTTTTTTCCCCCTTTACCTGTAAACCATTTCATTTGTAGCAGTCTCATCAAAGGCATAATCAAAACGAAAAGTTTGATTTTCTAAGTACTTTGTTAAATCCACCTTTTGCTTTGGTTCGTGAACCATTACTACGTCCTTACTGGGAATTGTAATTACATCCAGATCTCTTATTACATTTTCTGAAAAAAGATTAAGGCAGAGAGTTACATTTCACCAAAGCACATGTACATTAAGTTTCCTGAATAATTTTATAACTTGTAAAAGTTAACAGATGACTAGCTTTGTTCCAAAGTGCCATGTTCCATTTCACTTCAATTGACAAGAACCATAGTACTAAAGTTGAATCCCTCCAGCATTTATCAAGAATATAACAATGTGTAAACAAAAAATGATGAGCTGGTGGGTGACAGACAAAATACCAGATGGACTTCTGATGATGATATGGCTCCAAACACCTGAGCCTAGAAATCAGCATGCACATCTGCAACTGGATCCTCAGCTACGACAAGTAGAGGAAGGAGATAGAGACCTTAATAACATGGCATCAAGACAACAACCTCTCCCTCTCCCTGTCAAAAGGAGCTCGTCAATTACGTCAGAAAATGGGTGGTGTACATGCCCCAATCAGCATTGATGATGCTGAAGTGGATATGGCCGAGAGCTTCAAGTTTCTAGGTGAAATATCACCAATCATTTGGACAAGAAGGCAGCGCCTGTCGGCAGTGGCCTCTGCAGTCCGTCTGTGTTTGTTTTCTTTTTGTCCTGTTAAGTGGATGTCATGGTTTTTGTTTTTATATTATTTTAGCTGTGTATATGTGGGGAGGAGGGGGGGAGAGAAACTTTTTAATCAGGGACCCGACCTTTTCCTTGTCGAGTCTCCGTTGTCGTTGGGCCTAACATCGCGGAGCCTGCGGACTCACCATCGCGGAGCTGGCCGACTTCGGAGTGCAGAGCGGTGTGGTAGCGCGAGGCTGCAACCCGACTTCGGAGCTCGGAGGCTTCGGCTGAAGGCCCTGTGGACGGTAACATCGGGAGCTTGCGGGCCTGGTGGGAGACCGCTTTTCGGAGCTCCCTCAACGGGAAACTTCGCCCGCCCGAAACGATGGATTTAAATCGATCCGGAGCGGGGCCTTACATCACCCGGCAAGGCTTAAACGGCCGCGGGACCTACCATCGCCCGCCAGGGGGGTTTCTAACATCTAACATCAGGAGCCTCGATCGGCTCGATGCAGCTGTTTGGCTGCTTGACTGTGGGAGAGGAATGTGCACAGAGAACAGGGAAGAGATAAGACTTTTGCCTTCCATCACAGTGAGGTGGTGTTTGGGGATTCACTGTGATGGATGTTTTGTGTGGAATTGTGTTAATTGTGTGTTTTGGTTATTTTGTTTGATGATGACGACTGCAGAAACACAATTTGAGCTTATATTCAAATGACAATAAACGATTCTGATTCTGTCCTGATAAAACCACAACTAAGAAAGCACACCAATACCTCTACTTCCCAAAGACAAAGAAAATTCCGCACAGTGCTCTCACTAGCTACAGGTGAGGTCCTGATCACACAACGTACCCAATCATGGCTATTGCACTTTTCTTTATCTTCACTTATTCTGTAGCTATAACACTGTAACACATTAAAACATAAAACGGTACAGCACAAAACAAGCCCTTTGGCCCACAATGTCTGTGCCTAACAGGTCTCTCTCTGCAACCCTCGGCATTCCAAAAAAAAAACAATTCAAGTCTGTCCAACCTCTCCCTGCGGCTAATGCCTCCCTAATCCAGTCATTCCAGTAAAAACTATTCTGCTATCTAGTTATTTTTCCTCTTTACACTATCTATGTATGAATTGACTGTACTCATGATGGTAAGATTTGACCGGATAGAATGCAAAGGTTTTCCACTGTATCTCGGTACACATGATGATAATAAACCAATACCAATAGTTATAATGTTGATCCCTTTTTGGGAAGTTATCAGTTAAGTGGGCTGTGCCGAATTTTGGGAAGTCTCTCCCGGGTAGGATCTTCACAGTGAACAGTCAGGTCCCAGAGAGTGATGTTGAGCAGAGGGATTAAGTACAAGTACATAGTTCCCTGAAAGCAGTGTCGCAGGCAGGCAGGTTGGTGGCGACAAAAGCTTTTGGCACAGTGGCCTTCATCAAGAAGAGAATGGGGTATAAAAGTTGGGATATTATGTAACTTTATGTATAAGATGTTGGTGAAGCCAAACCCAGAATACTGTGTTCAGTTTTCATGTCATATCAGATAGGAGTAGAATTAGGCTATACTGCCATTCAATCATGGCTGATCTATCTCTACCTCCTAACACAATTCTCCTGCCTTCTCCCCATAACCTCTGGTGCGTACTAATCAAGAATCTATCTATCTCAGCCTTAAATATATCCACTGACTTTGCCTTCACAGCCTTCTGTGGCAAAGAATTCCACAAATTCACCACCCTCTGACTAAAGAAATTCTTCCTCCTCTCCTTCCTGAACGAATGTCCTTTAATTCTGAGCCTCAGAATTGACCTCTAGCCCCACTCTCCCACTAGTGGAAACACCCTCTCCACATCCACTCTATCCAAGCCTTTTACTATTCTGTATGTTTCAATGAGGTCCCTCTCATTCTTCTAAACTCCAGTGAATATAGGCTCAGTGCCGTCAAACGCTCATCATATGTTAACCTACTTATTCCTGGGACCATTCTTGTATTCAGTTTTGGTCACCCCACTATAAAAAAGATACCATTAAGCTGGAAAGAGTATTGAGAAGATTTACTGAAAGACCCGTTTCCACATGCTGTACTACTCAATCAGTAAATTAGGTTTAAGTGCACTGTATTATTGATTAACCAAAACTAGCGAGAAACCTGGTCTGTCTCTCTCATACCAGCAAGGCTCATTACATACAAATTGCTCTTCCTACTTTTCTTCTAGTCTCATAATTGTTTGGCGATCCAAACTTCTGATTCAAGGTTGAAATCTTTCTGAGTGTTTCTGAGGCCAAATTTTGACCAATATTTTAAGGAGCAATAATCTAAATATAAACAGAGAGAAACAACTAACCATCAAGGTAGCACACATGAATCTGAAATTACATTTCTCTCGGGTGGTATGAAAGTCAGCATTGGTGGCGTCGGCATCCATAGTTGACTGACTATGTCATGGGAAACTACCTGATGTACGGCTGTTATACAACACTGAATTTCCCATTTTTAAGACCATTAATCGGGCAGAAATTTGAGTTTTGCCAAATCTGTGGCATGATCCAAATTCAATACCACAGATGATTTCCGAAGAGACAATCAATCTCATCTGTCAGCAAATTGGTTTATTTATCACATTAAAATACACACTTAAACTAATAGGATTATTACTCTACTTGTCACTTAATGTGGAAACCAAGTTGATATCTGAATAGGAGATGGAACAATGTAAACAAATACGTAAAGAAAATGAATAAAATTGGAATGGCTAATGTGCTAGAGAACAGAAAGATTAATTCCACAAATAAACCAAAAGATTTGGTACCACACGTGCAAAAAATACAGTGGGACAAATAAATAAACTGTAGGGCGATGACAAAAACTGGAAATTAAAATATAAAACTATCTGTGATGGAAGAAATCACAAGATCTCTGATAGAATTTCTAAAATTCTGTTAAAAGGAAATGAGACCAGAAAAGTTCAAAGTAGCTATTAACCTGAAATATTAACCGTTTATCTTTCCACAAGTATTACCTGTCCCCTGCTCCATTCTCCAATATTTCCTGCTATGTCTCACAGCACTAGAGATCCAAGTTCGATCCTGACCTCGGGTGCTGTCTGTGTGGAATTTGCACATTCTCCCTGCGACCACATGGGTTTCTTCCGGGTGTTCCAGTTTCCTCCCATATCCCAAAGATGTGCGGGTTTGTAGGTTATGTGCAGGAAGGAACTGCAGTTGCTGGCTTACGCCAAAGATAGACACAAAATGTTGGAATAACCTAGCTGAACATTGCGGGTCGAGACTCAGACCATCTGAACAAGGGTCCCAACGTCACCCATTCCTTCTATCAAGAGATGCTGCCCATTCCACTGAGTTACTCCAGCATTTTGTGTCTATCCTTGGTTCGTAGGTTAATTGGATTCTGTAAAATTGTTCCTGATGTGTAGGAAATGGATGCGAAAGTAGGCCGGATGGGACTAGTGTAGCTGGGACATGTTGGCCGGTGTGGGCAAGTTGAGCCGAAGAGCCTGTTTCAACATTGTATCACTCTATGACTCTATAATGGTGAAAAACTGTCTGACATGCTTGCCTTCATTGAGAAGAGTATTGAGTATATTAGTTGGGACATCATAATCCAACTGTACAAGTTATTGTTGAGACCACACTAGGAGTACTGGGTATAGTTCTGATCGCCCACCTATAGAAAGAAGTTGCAAAGGGTGCAGAAGAGATTCAGCAGGATATTGTCTGGGCTTGCGGGAATACATTTTAGAGAGAAGTTGGATGGGACTTTTATCTTTAGAGCTTAGGATTCTGTGGGGTGACCTTACTGAAGTGTACACGATCATGAGGTATATGGATGAAGTAAATGCAGAGTCTTTTTTCCAATGTAGAGGTTACTAAAACCAGAGGACATCGGCTTAAGGTGAGGGGGGAGTGATTTAACAGGGATCTCAAAGCAATGTTAGTTAGGGTATATCTCGAATGAGCTGCCAGAGAAAGCTGTAGAAGTGGAAACAACTACACTTTTTAAAAATACATTTGGACAGATATGGATAGCGGGACTTTGAGTGTTATGGCCAAAGGCAGGCAAATGGAACCAGCCAAATACGGCAACTTGGCCAG
Organism: Okamejei kenojei; assembly: GCA_035221665.1. Lineage (NCBI taxonomy): Eukaryota > Metazoa > Chordata > Chondrichthyes > Rajiformes > Rajidae > Okamejei > Okamejei kenojei. The sequence goes on from CM069131.1 coordinate 125,956,950, forward strand.
TATGGACAAGGAGGGCTGAAGGGCCTGTTTCAGTGCTGTTCAGTTCTATGACTTTATGCTGCAAATTTAATTCCCTGCTCCTCGACTCGTAAGTTTTCACTCTATGGTGAATTAGCTTTGAATTATTTTCATTGGATATTATCCTCCTCTGGATCCTGCTACATTTCTGGTGCGTTTTGCCTCCTTCCTATTTTCATTTAATTCACCTCCTTGCTGGATCTGCTGGTGTGAGCAGTGCAAGGTTTGATCTAATGTGCTTTGTTGGATGGCGAGAGAGGGATGGAATTGATATCACCCTGACGCTGATATAGTTAGTTTAACTGTCTACACCAAATGTTAATGCAGGCAAGTATTAGATCAATAACTGTCAATACTGAAAGAGATTGTAAGTAACATTACCTATTCCAATGTTGGGCAGTAAGCATGCACACAAGAAAAACTTTACAATTAAAGCAACTGTCGGAAACTACTTTGATATGTTTGACGATTAAGTTACAGCATTTTTTTGTCTGAGCCCAGTCTTTGAAAAGTAGCTGCGTCTCATTTCCAATGTAAGCATGACTCACAATTCTGTTAATTTAAAAGCTATTTAAACCTCAGTGGTCTGGTTACTGATGTTGGAGGCATGACACCATGTACACACTACGTTATTTTGAGCATCAAGATTTTATTTTTAAAGTCCTATGTGCTACATGAATATTTTAAGAGTAGCAATGTTACAACATTTTGAGATTTAAAAAATCAAGTCTGCAATTTATCTCATCAGATAAAGCATAAAAAGAAGTTTAAGTTGACACCTAATTCACTTTCATATTTTCAGTATTAAAAAGTGGCCATTTTCATACTCAGAAATTAGCATCTTGTTCCCTATTGCTTTTCCATTGACAACACAAAAGCTGTGATCAAGGACAGTCAAAAGCTCATAACTTTCTTAAAATTAAGAGAACTGAATGAAATTTTCAGTTATTATAGATTGAAGCATTCTGAAACAAATATGAAACAATCTTACTTGGAGGACCTGAAATTAAAGCATATAGTCAGTTAGTTACCTAATTGTAGCTAATTACAAAATTCAATTACTAGATCTAAACATCTATCCATTTCTTAAGAAAAGGTTAGCATTTTAAAAAAGCCAAATAACATTCACACAAGAATTCACAATATGATTTTTAAATCTCATTGTCGTGAATTTATAGGCCAAAAGGAAGGAATTTAGTGTTTAATTCCCGTAAATTAATGGCCATTTAAATCATCTTGCGAGTGGGTTTTTGTGGAACGCAATCGATTGGAACGTTGCGGTTGCGGTGAATTTAAACCCCATATCAGCAGGAAAAATACTGCCGGTTCGTATGGGTCCTAAGTCACCTTTTCGCAACATGAAATTTTGATTAAAGGCATCACAAGAAGCAGGTTTATATGTAAAAATAAACGGTGTACCTTGCCTTGTCCCCTACGTGAGATCCTTCCCGTTGTTGGCATTAGAAGATGATTTTTAATTTACTACTACTATTAACTTATCCAGCGCTAATTTTAAAACTTAATAAAACGCAGTCAAAGCAATTTTTCTTCAGCAACTAAGCAGTCTGTTCAAATTCGATTTCAATAGTCTGAAGAAAAACCGCATTTTAAACCCGCCCCCCTCTCAAAGGCGCCAAAGTCGCGCACATGGCCAGTGGCAGAACTGCAGCGCCACTAAAGGTAAGTTTTGTAACATACCTACTAAGAGTTTGCAAATGCTTCAGCTCCTAACCACTTACATAGATCAGTATTTCTAAATCGCGTTCTATAGGAGTATCCCGGCTGTTTAACCAATTAATTTAAAAAAAACTTTACAAAGCGCAAAAAAAAAAAAAGAGATTAATGACATAAAAATGTGGTCAAATTAATTCCTATTGATCAAAGAAGGTTTGACCATAGTTTCTGGATAGGAGTAATAAATGGAAAAAATTATAATAGCTGATAGTGGCATTAATGCAACGAAATGTGTACAGTAAACATTCTAAAATTGATTTACTTTCAGAATATCTCTGGAGAAAATTAAGTTGGTACATGTACAACCTCTTTAAATATCACACCGCCATCAAATTTCAAGGCTAATAGATTTCCAAAATTATAATAAATTAGACACCAGTAAGAAAAATTGATTCTTCTCAATTGTTGGGTAATTATTCTATCTACTACTCTCGCTATTCTGCTACCTGGTTAGTTCCTGCCTGCTACCTGATGGAGTTCTGCCTGCCTCCTGGTTCCTTAAAGCCTGCTGTCTCCAGTTGCGTCTTAATTTTCTGAGGGGCACAGTTTCTGGAAGAGGGAAGGTGAGCATATCATTTTTGAACATTTTTATCAGCAACTACATTACTATTCTTTAAAGTTCCAAAATACCCAGCTTTGACTTCTATAACAACTTGTAGTATACATTTAAAACAGAACAAAATTATTTTTAATGTCGTTAAATGTGCCCTCAACTAGTTAGGAGGATCTTGTATTTAGTATTGGTTTGGATTTTGGACACACAGTTGTATTCTAAATATGCAGAGATCAATTAATGGTGTATAAAGAAGCAGGAAGTCTAAGGGATACAGATAGAGCGAATGGACAAAACTATGGTGAATAGTTCAATGATGCAATGTAAGGAAGCAGTCACAGAAATATTTCCAGTATAAAACTCAGAATAATTAAGTTAGTCATTTTGGTATAGAGAACGTAGGAACTGTACACATCCAAACAATAATAGTGCAAGTATAAGTGCAGAGCTGCCAAGTTTTGTCAGAACATTTCAGTATTCTAGTACCTGAAAATCAGTATTTTGCTGAGGAAATCAGTATTTTTACGCGGTGCCATTTTGCTGAAAAAAAATGTTTTTTTTTAAATGCATGTAAGAGTATACCCACAGCAACATGCCCTTGGCGCACAAAGTCCATGCCGAACAAGTTAAATTAATCTCCTCTACCTGCACAAGATCTATATCCCTCCATTCCATGCATATCCATATGTCCATCTAATAGCCTTTTAAAAGCCATTATCGTTCATTCCTCCACCGTGATACCAAGTAACACATTCCAGGCGCTCACCACGGTGTAAAAAAAAATACCCTGCACATCAACCCCATGTCTCCTCCATCAATGCCTCTCATAATTTTATATAATTCTACCAGATCTCTCCTCAGCCTCTGACATTCCAGAATATGCAATCCAAGTATGTCCAACCTCTCCTTATTCTTAATACTCTTTAATCTAGGCATCATTCTGGTATATCTCTCCTGCAACTTCGCCAAAGCTTCCACATGCTTCCTGTGATATGGTGACCAGAACTGCACACAATACTCTAAATGCAGCAGAACCAAATCCTATGAAGCCACAACATGATTTCCTGACTCTCATAACCCAACCTATGAAGGCAAGCATACCATATGACTTCTTTACTATTTATCTACTGCTGTTGCCACTTTCTAGGAGCTATAGATTTGAAGCCCCATATCCTTCTGTGAAGTCGAACAGAAGCAATACATTTCATGGTGCTCCAATCACTTATGTCCAGGCTTCCTTGGGTTTTACTTGGTTCTTGTTAGGAGCTGTTGAAAGCTTTTGCACTTTTTGAAACCTCATTTCTGCGACATATAGTACCCTACCCAAAGCATTTACATAAATTGACAAGTGAATCTAACAACGTACACTGACCTTCAAAATACCTGCACCTAGCTTTTGAAGGTCAGAACTCTCATTATTTATATTCACTGATTACCACGTAATCTTCATATCCTTCCATGTCTTGTATCTACGTTTCTTACAATATTTAATTTTGGCAAGTGCGTGCAGTCTTTTACTTATGTAAATTGATGGCCACGAGTGGAATAATAGTCCCAAAGTATATTGTCAGTGGCATGGTAATCAACATGTAATAGTCAATATTAGAAGGAGAAGCAGAAACATTTATTTATGCAGAAAGTGATGTTAGGGCATTAATTCTGTACAGTTATGGCCCTGTCTCACTGTGCGAGTTGACCCACGAGGTACCCCGAGTGACAGACTCGTGGCTGTGCACGAGACTGCAAGTTTATGATCCAGTGTGTAATACGAGTTCCCACGAGTATGTCATTGCTGCGATGTTTCTAGTTCCTCTCCCGAGTTAGCAAGTTCCTCTCCCGTGACTCTTGAGCCAACCGTGAATGAAGGTATGTTTTAATAAAGCAACAATGATAAAATACATCTCCATCCTGTGGTTTTGAGTTATTTCAGCGCGGCGGCATCTAATGATATGACCTACAATGGGAAAATGCGCATCCTCCAGTAACCAAGCATTTCTTGTTGTTTTATGTTTTTAAATACTTTTTTGCAATGGATCTCTATTTTAAATAATTTTAAAAAAGGAAAGCAGCCCGGTGACTGACATTGAGCGGGCCGCCGGGACCCGACAGCAGACACACACACACACACACACACACACACACACACACACACACACACACACACACACACACACACAGAGATACACACAGACAGCAGCTGGCCACCACTTCAGACGAATGAAGCAGCTCGGGTGACTTTGAGCGGCCACCGGGACCCGACAGCAGACACACACACAGATACACACAGATAGACAGAGAGGGAGAGAGAGAGACATACACACACACACACATAGAGAGAGAGATACACACAGACAGCAGCTGGCCACCACTTCAGAGGAATGAAGCAGCTCGGGTGACTGAGCGGCCGCCGGGACCCGACAGTACACACACACACACACACACACACACACACACACAGATAGACAGAGAGGGAGAGAGAGAGACACACACACACACACATACACACACACACACACATAGAGAGAGAGATACACACAGACAGCAGCTGGCCACCACTTCAGAGGAATGAAGCAGCTCGGGTGACTGAGCGGCCACCGGGACCCGACAGCAGACACACACACAGATACACACAGATAGACAGAGAGGGAGAGAGAGAGAGACACACACACACATAGAGAGAGAGATACACACAGACAGCAGCTGGCCACCACTTCAGAGGAATGAAGCAGCTCGGGTGACTTTGAGCGGCCACCGGGACCCGACATCAGACACACACACATAGACAGAGAGGGAGAGAGACACACACACACAACTCAGCGGACCAGGCAGCATCTCTGGAGAGAAGGAATAGAGTCGAGACCCTTCTTCAGACTTACCCGAAATGCCACCCATTCCTTCGCTCCAGAGATGCAGCCTGTCCCGCCGAGTTACTCCAGCATTGTGTGTGTCTATCTCCGGTGTGAACCAGCATCTGCAGTTCCTTCCCAATTCCACACTCTCGGCCCCGGGGGGTGGATGAGCATCACACGTGGACACATCCCCACCCACCACCCCAGACTTGCCCCTTCGGCAGGTCTTTAAGCCGTTCATTGAGACAGAGTGAAGCCACGGGGCAGGCGCCTCAGTAATAAAGGACAAGTGGCAGAAAGGCCGAAGATAGACACAAAAATGCTGGAGTAACTCGGCGGGACAGGCTGCATCTCTGGAGCGAAGGAATGGGTGGCATTTCGGGTAAGTCTGAAGAAGGGTCTCGACTCTATTCCTTCTCTCCAGAGATGCTGCCTGGTCCGCTGAGTTACTCCAGCATTTTGTGTCTATCTTTGGTTCAGTCTTTACTCGAGCAAAAGAACAGATTATTAAAGTTCCCACGGTAGACTCACGAGACACTAAGATAAACGCACGGGGCCACTACGTTATTCCAACGAGTTTAAATGTTTCCATTTTTAACTTGAACAGTTAATTTGACTCGTGGAAAAAATCAAACATGTTTGATTTTTTTCACGAGTTAACAAGTTTCCCGAGTACCTGCCGTTAGCGCCACGAGTCGATAAGTTGCTCGTGCGAGTTCCGACGTTCCCGCTACGTGATCACCACGAGTGAAAACTCGGGGTCACTCGTGGGCCAACTCGCACAGTGAGATAGGGGTTTTAAAAAAAAGAAACAAAAAAAAATCAAATGTACTGAGCCAGCATCAGAGACATGCAAAATAGATTCATTTTAAATTTCTTTAATAAAGGGCTGGATCATATTGATTGGGCTTTCTTTTTCTTTATTGTAGACTTCTCATGCTTAATCACAGGAAGATATTACAAAGAGGACAGAGGAAGAGATTCAAGGATGTATTCAAACATAACTACATCCCCACCGACTCCTGGGAATCTTTAGCCCTTAACAGCTCAAAAAACTGACGAGCCATTCATGATGGCATACATCAGGAGCACTGAAGCCTTGGATTAGCAGAGGAGTAGACTACCTTACTAACCACCTGCCTGCTCTATTAGCCACCATCTGCCCCATCAGTGGAAGAGTAGCCAATTTCTTCAGAACCAAATACAGAGTGAAGGAAAATTCTCAATCCTGGGGCACTCAAAGAAAATTGGGGTTTGGATGGGTTCACATAGCCAAAAAGGTAAAGCACATAGTGTAACGCATTAATGCCAAGGTTAACCTTTATCGTTGAGTATATTAGTTATAATTGAGTATATTAGTTGGGACATCATAATCCAACTGTACAAGTTATTGTTGAGACCACACTAGGAGTACTGGGTATAGTTCTGATCGCCCACCTATAGAAAGAAGTTGCAAAGGGTGCAGAAGAGATTCAGCAGGATATTGTCTGGGCTTGCGGGAATACATTTTAGAGAGAAGTTGGATGGGACTTTTATCTTTAGAGCTTAGGATTCTGTGGGGTGACCTTACTGAAGTGTACACGATCATGAGGTATATGGATGAAGTAAATGCAGTCTTTTTTCTCTATACTAATATACTCTTATGCACTGTTATTTTACTGATATTCAAACATTAGAGAAAGATCAACTGATATACATCAGCTGAGCCATGACTAGTCCAATTATCTTAAACTGTGTATAGTGCAGAAAAGTCATAACTTAAATAATAATCAAGATTCTCAAAGGACTGTGGATTTAAATCCATTATAATTGCCACAAACTCAAGTTTGGTGAGTGATAACATACGTACAGATAGCTTGTACTGCAGTACTTAATACAGGGAATTATGAACAGGTGGATTGATAATAATTTTGACTGATAGTTATTTACATACAGCTGGATTCATAACCATCACAGGAGATAGACTAATGACCATCTATTACAAACCCACTGGCTACCATAGCTGTCTAGACTACACTTCTTCCCACCCTGCTTCCTGAAAAGACTCTATCCCCTACTCCCAATCCCTCCGTCTACGCGCCCAGAATGAGGTTTTCCCATACCAGGTCATCGGAGATGTTCTCACTCTTTTGGAAACTGGGTTTCCCTCTTCCATTATAGATGACGTGCTCACTAGGGTCTCCTCAATATCCCGCGGATCCGCTCTTCCTCCCCCTCCCCCCCATTCGTACCCAGGACAATCATAGATACATAAACAATAGGTGCAGGAGTAGGCCATTTGGCCCTTCGAGTCAGCACCACCATTCAATGTGATCATGGCTGATCATCGACAATCAGCACCCCGTTCCTACCTTTTCCCCATATCCCTTGATTCCGCTAGCCCTAAGAGCTCTATCAAACTCTCTTTTAAATGCATCTAGTGAATTGGCCTCCACTGCCTTCTGAGGCAGAGAAATCCACAAATTCACAACTACATGTGAAAAAGGTTTTCCTCATCTCAGTTCTAAATGGCCTACCCGATATTCTTAAACTGTGGCCCCTGGTTCTGGACTCCTCCAACATCAGGAACATGTTTCTTGCATCTCTTAATAATAATCCCTTCATCATTTTATATGTTTCTATAAGATCCCCTCTTATCCTAAATTCCATTGAATACAAGCCCAGTCGCTCCATTCTTTCATATGACAGTCCCACCATCCCGGGAATTAATCTTGTGAACCTGCGTTGCACTCGCTCAATAGCAAGAATGTCTTTCCTCAAATTAGGAGACCAAAACTGCACACAATACTCTAGATGCGGTCTCACCAGCATCCTGTACAATTGCAGAAGGACCTATTTGCTCATATACTCAACTCCTCTCGTTATGAAGGTCAACATGCCATTAGCTTTCTTCACTGCCTGTTGTACCTGCATGATTACTTTCAGTGACTGATGTACAAGGACACCCAGGTCTCGTTGCGCTTCCCCTTTTCCTAACCTGACACCATTCAGATAATAATCTGCCTTCCTGTTCTTGCCACCAAAGTGGATAACCTCACATTTATCCACATTATACTGCATCTGCTATGCATCCTCATAGCATCCTCTACAGTTCACAATTCCACCCAGCTTTGTGTCATCTGCAAATTTGCTAATGTCACTTTTAATTCCTTCATCTAAACCATTAATGTATATTGTAAATGGCTGCAGTCCCAGCACCGAGCCTTGCGACACCCCACTAGTCACTGCCTGCTATTCTGAAAGGGACCCTACTCATTGTTTCCTGTCTGCCAACCAATTTTCTGTCCATGTCAATAACCTACCCTCAATACCATATGCTCTAATTTTGCCTACATCCACTGGCTCACCCTTGTCCATTTTACTTGTTACATCCTCAAAAAGTTCCCGAAGGTTTGTCAAATCCCCTTCGAAAATCCATGCTGACTTGGACAGATCCTGTTCCTGTTATCCAAATGCGCCGCTATTACATATTTGATAATCGACTCCCGCATCCTCCCCACCACTGATGTCAGGCTAACTGGTCTATAATTCCCTGCTTTCTCTCTCCCTCCTTTCTTGAAAAGTGGGATGACATTAGCTACCCTCCAAACCACAGGAACTGATCCAGAATCTATAGAACATTGGAAAATTATCACAAATGCATCTACGATTTCTAGAGCCACCTCCTTGAGTACCCTGGGGATTTATCAGCCTTCAGTCCCATCAGTCTACCCAACATTTCCTGACTAATGTGAATTTCTTTCAGTTCCTCTATCACTCTAGGTCCTCTGTCCCCTAGTACACCTGGGAGATTGTTTGTGCCTTCCTTAGTGAAGACAGAACCAAAGTACCTGTTCAACTCGTTTGCCATTTCCTTGTTCCCCATAATAAATTCACCTGTTTCTGTCTTCCAGGGATCCACATTTGTCTTAACTAATTTTTTCCTCTTTGCATACCTACAGTAGCTTTTACTATCCTCCTTTACATTCTTGGCTAGCTTACCTTCGTACTCCATATTTTTCTCGCCGTATTGCCTGTTAGTTACCTTCTGTTCGACTTTAAAGGTTTCCCAATCCTCTGGCTTCCCGCTCATCTTTGCTATGTTATACGTCTTCTAATTTATTTTTATACTGTCCTTGACTCCCCTTGTCAGCAACTGTGACCTCTTACTCCCCTTAATCTTTCTTCCTCTTTAGAATTAAATGTCCCTGCATCTTTTGAATTATTCCAAGAAATACCCGCCATTGTTGTTCCACCTGTCTATATGCTGGGGTCCCTTTCCAGCCAACTTTGGCCAGCTCCTCCCTCATGCCTCCATTGTCCCATTTGTTCAACTGCAATACTGACACTTCCAAGTTTACCTATATAATTCACCAACATTTTCGCTACCTTCAACGGTATCCCACTGCTGACCACATCTTCCCATCTCCACAACTTTCTGCTTTCCGCAGAGACCGTTCCATCTGCAACTCCCTGGGAGGGAAAACTTCAAATAGCCCTTGCTTTCCCTCTCTCTCCATCCCCTACCCCTTCTCCCACCAGTCTTATTGTCTCCGACTACATTCTATCTCTGTCCGCCCACTCCTCTGACATCAGTCTGAAGAAGGGTCTCGACCCAAAACGTCACCATTCCTTCTCTCAGAGATGCTGCCTGTCCCGCCGAGTTATTCCAGCATTTTGTGTCTACTTTCTCATTCATCGATTGAGTTCAGGCTTTAGTTCACGGATATAGAAAAGCAATTGTACATTGGAGATGTGTCTTTTAAGTTTCCGTATAAGAGATGCATTATTGTTATTTGTAATTGTTTTGCTTTCATTGTGCAGTGTTAAGGGCCTGTCCCACTTGCATGCGATTGCATGCGTCTGGCGCGACCAAACGTGGTCGCTTGAGGCGTACGGGCCGCGCGGGGCCGGTCCCACTTCCAAGCGCGGAGGCGTATGGAGTTGTGTGGGGCTGGTCCCCACACCTCACTGTCCGAAAATTTCGCACGCCAACGGCCTGTCAGCCCACGGGCGCATTGAGGGCGTACGTAGCGTCTTGACGGCGTACGCCTAGCACGTGGCGTTGCGTGATGACGTCACCGTCCGGTGTGGCGTGATGCCGTCACCGCCCGACGCCATGCAACGCCCAAATTGAGTCGCAGAGACAAAAGGGGATTTGATGTATCAGACAGGAAAAGCAGAACGATAACAAGATTCTTTAAATTCTCTGTTCAGCTCTTAAGTGTTGCTAAACTTACCTGAGAATACAGCACTTTCTGGTTGGTAGCAGTCGGAAGCCCACAATAAAGAGTGATCTGTGATAACAAACTCAAGGTACAAGCTAGCATAACAATCATAAAATGTAAAGAGTTCTTTAGTTTATAGTCCCAACTGTATGGAATGCACTCTCTTTCCAAGCACTGTACTTTCCGATGTTCTTGAGGTAAAATAGGTTTTGCTTAGACATCAATAAAGAGTTTGAATAAAAAGTAAACGATTTTAATCTTAAAAGAAAGTAAACTAAAATTGACTTTACCTTTCTTGTTTAGTGGTCGTTTTCGTACACAAACACATATTCTTTGTTCATCAATCTAAAAAAAATAATGAAGTTTAGCTACAAAACAGGTTGTGTTTAATAATGCATACTGCCAGATTATCAAATCAAACCAGAGGACTTAACCAATGCACTCAGTTAAAATCACTTCAACATCAATATTATACAGCTGAATAAATACAACTTTGGTCAAAGTACCTAACACTTGGCTTGACCTTGTAGGCAACTAGCTGTTATATTAATTGGATCTCACTGGTATTTAACGACATAAACTAAAATTTCAGATTTCAACAAATCTGTTATCAAATGCACACATTCAAGGTTTACTGAAAAATTTGGAACACCTAATCTGTTAATCTGCTATACTACTGTATTGTGTTTTGCTCAAAATTTGGAGCCGGGTCCCTTCTTTAAAATAAGGGCCACAACCCGAAATACTGTCTGTCCATTCCTGGCAGATGCTGCCTAACCTGCTGAGTTCCTCCAGCATTTTGTGTTTTGCTCTAGAACATAGGATCTACAGTCACTTGCCTCTCCACACCGCTTTTTTGCCAGGATTCCTCAACATTACATGAGGATAACAGTCTCACAGATCTTTGGGCACAACCCAAGGCCCTATTGTTTCAAGGAGGCATGTAGGACTTATATTTAGGGGCAAAATGGAAATATATTTTGTTTTACAAGCTTAAATTTTGCCCCCCTCACCTTAATCATGTGACCTCTGGCTTTTGATTCCCCTGCCCTAGGTTAAAGGCTCTATGCATTCACCCCATCTATTCCCTTCATGATTTTATACACCTCCATAAGATCACCCCTGATATCCCTGCTCACTAAGGAATAAAGTCCTACATAGCCTGCCCAACCTCTCCCTATAACTCAGCCCTGCAAGCCCTGATAGCATCCTCATCAATTTTCTCTGTACTCTTTCCAACTTAATGATACTCTTCCTAAGGCAGGGTGAACACAGTACTCCATGTGGAATGTAACATTACGTCCCCATTTCTATGCTCAATACCCTGACTGATGAAAGCTAATGTACCAAAATACATCTTGACCACCCTATTAACCTGTGATGCAGGAAACTATGTACCTGTACTCTGATATCCCTCTGCTCTAAAACACTTCCCAGGGTCCTATCATTCAGTGTGGAGGTCCTGCCCTGGTTTGATTTCACAAAATGCACTTTCACGCACTTATAAATGCACTTAAATACCATTAACCATTCCTCAACCACTTGCCCAGCTGATTAAGAGCCTTCTGGAATTTTTGATAACCATCTTCACTACCTATGATACCATCCATTATACTGTCATCTGCAAACTTACAGATCATGACATACAATCTCACTCAAATCGTTGATATAAACCACAAACAGTAATGGGCCCAGCACTGATCCCCGTCAAAACCCTAATCACAGGGGTCTAGTGCGAAAAGCACCCTTCTACCACCACCCTCTGTTTCTTTCCATTAAACCAATTCTGTATCCAGTTAGCTAGCACTCCCTGGATCCCATGTGATCTAACATTCCAGACCAGACTACCAAGGTGAAGCCTAGAACAAAGTGGCAGAGTCTCTGGATAAAGGGTCAGCCTGGGATGAGGATGAATTCCACCCCACCCTCCACGCTGAGGGTTTATAATCTTTGACATTCTCTAATGCAGACACCTGTAGATGACATATTTGGAGGGAATCAAGGGCTCAGGCCAAATATCAAATCAATTATATTAATACTGAATAACAAAGTAAATTGGTCTCCTTTTCTCCACAGCACAGTTTCAAAATTGACAGAATAAAAATATAGCTAAAGACCATATGCTGAAAAGCATAAAGTGAAAGATTGTTATATATTACTTTGATAACAGACAAATTGCTTCTAGATCATTCAACTTTCAAATATACAACTTTAAATAGCCTCTGAAGAATTATCAACATAAAATCTGTATAAAACAAACTCAAAACAAGATTCACAGATCCTGAGCAAAAATAAGAGTACTGGAGTAACTCAGCAGGTGAAATAGCATGTATGGAGGGAAAGGACGGACAATGCTTCAGTTCGGGACCCACATCTAAACAGAGTCAGAAGAAGTCTACACCCAAACCGTCTAGCCATTTCCTCCACAGATGCTACCTGACTCACTGAGTTCCTACAGCATTTTGTTTTTGACTCAAGATTCCATCATCTGCTGTCCTTTGTGTCTCCATTCTCAGATCCTTCCAGTTTAGTAAAATACTGAAACAATTGACTTGCTTAAACATAACTTACTGGATCAGTAGCTGTAAGCGGTCGGTAGTCAAGACTTGATCTAAATTCTCTTATCATGCACATAATTTCCCAGTTTGGATTCGTAGAATCAACATCCTATTGAAGATACAATTTGCCGAAGTAAAAGTACAGTAAAAGATTGACTGTAGAATTAAACATTTGGCAGCAGTGTTTTTAATTTTCTATAATACAGAAAATTATTTGTAAAAATAAACTAAAAAGTATTTAAGCTTCACAAGAAGATAAATTCGCTTATAGCTGCTACTAGGGCCCCAAGCCAGATTGGATAGTCAGTATATCAATAATTGGAGAACTGAGGTGAAATTAATTAGGGTGCAGAGGCGATTTAAGAGTATGTTACAAGGCTGCAGAATTATAGTTGAGAAAAGAAAATAACCAAGCATAAATTAATTTTTGAAGAGAGAGCAAGGCAAGAATGATTTAAGGTATGGATTTTTGAGAGCCCTGGACAGGGCTGGCAAGAAGGCGGGACTGGTAAGAAAATTCCAGGGGTTATGGAGAGAAGACATGTGAATGTGGTTAGGAGGGAGAGATGGATCAGCCATGATTGAATGGAGGAGTAGACTTAATGGGCCAAATGGCTAAATTCTGCTATCATTTATGGCCATGTGATAACAAGGAAAATAGTTAATTGATCAAAGGGTTAGAGGAAAGGGTTAGGCAGATGCTGGTGGGGGATAGACAGAAACATACAAGGTAAAAAAAAAAATTGAGCCAGGCGGGTGGAGAGCAGGGCAAAGATACAACCAGCAGTTGAAAGAATCACATACCAGCCTCTGCCTTTTCATTCTCCTTCTTTGCCTTCCCAACTGGCACCATCCACCCACTTTTTTCCTCATCTATTTGCCCTTTCCAAATTCATTATTTCTATGACGTCGGAGTGAACTATTGCCACTGAATTTAAGAGTGAGGGACATTCTACTGTACCATGCAGAACCCAACCAAAAATAACTTCCCAGTTACAAAATAGTTAAGCCCCTGTCCCACTTTACGTGTCCTTGGCACGCTAATTACGCGACCTCGTGGTCGCGTTGAGGCGCAACGGTCCCGCGAGACTTCAGGCACCCGCACAGCCGTCTGGAGCGCTTGACGTCATTTGAAGAGGGTCACAAAATGCAGGAGTAACTCAGAAGCAATGGGTGATGTTTCGGGTCGAGACCCTTCTTCGGTCTGAAAGAAGGGTCTTGACCTGAAACGGCATCCATTCTTTATCTCCAGAGATGCTGCCGGTCCCGCTGAGTTACTCCAGCATTTTGTGTCAATCTTCAATTTTCTTGGCCCCGCTCTGGGAGTAGAAGTGGGGGCGGACCGGATCTGCAACGGCCATGAGCCCCAGGCCGAGCTCGGCGATCGTTTGCCTGCTTCTGCTGCAGTTGGAGGTGAGACTTCGCGCCACGCCAGGGTCTTGGGCCGTCAGTTACGCAACAGGCCGTTGGCGCGCGAAGATTTTGTTCGCTACAAAATTTCGTTGTACCACACACAACTCCATACCCCTCCGCGCTTCTCAGTGGGACCGGCCCCGCGCGGCCACACGATGCCCGTGCGCCTCAACGCGACGACGAGGTCGCGTAATTTGCGTGCCAAGGACACGTAAGTGGGACAGGGCCTTTAATCATTATCCTTTGCTCACTTCCACTGGGCTCATTAATTTTGGATTCAGCTTACCAGTTTCATTAGCTTCTCATGAGCTTAATTAAATTAACTTTATTAATTAACCTGTTATGTGCTGGAGATAGGAGTGTAAAATGATAAGCATTTTGTGCGATAAATACAAACCTGAGCCCTTTTCTCCCTCATCTCTTGTTGTTGTATTCGTCGCTTTTCACGTTTTTCCTGGAGTTTTTCAACTTCTTTAACACAACTTGATTTTCTACGTGCTGAAAAGTAAATTAACCATAGGTTAGAGGACGTACGCCAAGGGTTGTTGGTTCTAAACCTATGAAAAAGTTATTGAAAAACTGAAATGTTTCTTTAACATTGATAAAAGTAGGTATTTGGGACAAAGACCCATCATTTATTTATTTGCCTCTGTACTCCACAATTTGAGATTTGTAATTAAAAAAATCACATGTGGTTAAAGTGTACATTGTAAGATTTTAGTAAAGGCTATTTTTATACACTTTGGTTTCACATGTAGAAATTACAGCTGTGTTTATACATAATCCCCCCATTTCAGGGCACCATCATGGCTTCACAGGCGTTTGTAATTGCGCAGGTGTGTTTAATTGCCACCTTAATGCAGGCATAAGAGAGCTCTCAGCACCTAGTCTTTCCTCCAGTCTTTCCATCACCTTCGGAAACATTTATTGCCGTTTATCAACACGAGGACCAAAGTTGTGCCAATGAAAGTCAAAGAAGCCATTATGAGACTGAGAAACAAGAATAAAACTGTTACGAGACATCATCCAAACCTTAGGCTTACCAAAATCTACTGCTTGGAACATCATTAAGAAGAAAGTCCCTTACTAATCACAAAGGGACTGGCAGGCTAAGGAAGACCTCCACATCTGATGACAGAAGAATTCTCTCCATGATAAAGAAAAACCCCCAACACCTGTCTGACAGATCAGAAACACACTTCAGGAGTCAGGTGTGGATTTGTCAATGACCACTGTCCGCAGAAGACTTAATGAACAGAGGTATAGCGGCTACACTGCAAGATGCAAACCACTGGTTAACCGCAAAAATAGGATGGCCAGGTTATAGTTTGCCCAGAAGTACTTAAAAGAACAAACACAGTTCTGGAAAAAAAGGTCGAGGACAAATGAGATGAAGATTACTGATATACGGATATTACTGATTACGAAGATTACTGACGAAGTGTACTGATATAAACAAATTAAAATGCAATATTTGTAAACTAGCCATTCATGACATACCCACCTATGAAATCTTAATGAAAAGACTTTTACTGTTTAGTGTCGAATTAAGTGTTTATAAACTTCCATTAGCTGGAACAAGATGTTAAATTTGTTTTTTTTATAAACTCAATTCTTAACCATCTGCTGTGTATTTCCGGTTTATGACAATCAAGAAATGTGCCAATCCCACATCAAAGAACAAAACACATTTTGGTCTTACTAGAAACAACATATTGCTCTACTGGGAGCTGGATTCCGTGCTGCGGGCTATTTACTTCCTGGCTCAGGGAGATCACTTTGGCTTCAACGCGAGTTGAATTAAACGTGCTATATAAATAAATATTGATTGATTGATTGATTAAGCTACCTATTATTGAGCACCAGAGGGAGCTGTTACTTTTTCTAATAAATTTTCTAATTATCTTAATTAATCAGTGTGCAACTTTTGGCACTGACGAGTTACGAATTCCTTCTTAATGATATTTTATCTAAATCTGTGCCATATTTCAGGTAGTTATCAGACATGGGTCAAAAAGGTTACATTCTAGACGCTTTTTCGATGCTCAGCCCACGACCTACCTGCATCTTCTCCTTTACAATTTAACTTGACTAAGTGGGACCCGTTGGGTCCCTGTCACACGAGAGTCCTGGTCCCCAACGCAACCCGTTACCCAACGCAATATTCTACCACTACCCGTACCCCAACGCAATATTGCACCACTACTCATAGCCCCCAACTGCGCAGGCATGGCTCATTTCCCTCATCCCCCAACACTCCATCCCCCTCCGCTTCATCCTTCCTTCCCCTCCCCCAACATTCCCTCCCTCTCCTCTCCCCTCAGTCACTCCCTCCCTCCATAACTCCTATCCCCTCCTAATCCCCTCCAATCCCTCTATCCCCCACTCTTCACCTCCCCTATCCCCCATTATCCCCAACCTCCCCCATTGCCCTCCTCTGCCTCTATTCCCCCCTCCTTCCCCGCTCTCCTCCCTCCCTACCCCTTCCCCTCCCTCAATCCCCCCCCACACTCTCCTCACCTCCCCAGGATCTTTCCCCCTCTCCTCCTCCCCTCCCCCAATCCCTCCCTCACCTCTCCCTCCCTCTCCTTTCCCCTAGGCCTTCATCACTCCCTCCACCCATAAAAAGCAGCATCTGCAGTTCCTTCCCCACAGGTCATTCACTGTTAGCTGTGGTTTCGATCCCTTGACAATTGGACCAGTTTGCATTGTGTGTGTGCGAGTTACTCAAACTCTGCGCAAACTGCTCAGCCACCCTGCAACCCGAGTCTCCCACCCACTCTCTGCTCACTCCGGCTCAGGCGCCGCTTGGCCCTTCCCTGTTCTGTCCGCTGCTGCCGCTCGGGCTATCCCCGCCCTGCCCACCCGCATACCTGCCTGCTCGCTGCTTCGTTGGGCCGCGGGGGGGGGAGATGGAGTCGGTGTTCATCACGGTGGGCACTACGAGTTTCATTGAGCTGGTGGAGAAGATCTCCTCCGAGAGGGCCATTGAGGACGTGTTACTGCAACGGCGGCAATGGAAGAGAAGGACCCGGGGGTACGGGATCGCCATTGCGGGGCAGAGAGGTGAGTTATGAGGGAGAGAAGGGACCTAGACCTCCACTAAACCACCCCCTACTGCTGCCATCGGTGGGGGAGGCTATAGACAAGTTATTGTGACGAGGGAAAAGAGGAGTTTGTGAGTTAAGTTGAGACAGGCCGCTGCCAGTGGGGCAGGAAGGGGGCGTCGAAGAGAAGAGACTGGCAGAAGACGAGACCAATCTGCATGGCGCTGACTGAAGGAATCTGCGCACGCGCGATTTTTAAGATTTTGAAACCTCGATAACATTTACAATATACTACTGATCGGAACTTTAGGTTCCTCTAAAGATCCATTCAGGATCCCATTACTGGCCTTTACTGTAACTCTAGGCTCTGTGTCATTTTAAAACAAGTGTAATTGAGCAAAATACAGGCACTTTCAATTTCCAAGTCACCAAACAGCAATCAAAATTAATCAATACTTGTTAGCTAATTAACTCAAGAGACTGGTAGGCCACTTGCTTACATTGCAAATGAAATCTGCAAGATAAATATTTGAAAAAATCACTGCTTCACTCACAGAAGTCCACACTCCATTAACACTATGTACAGTGGCTTGCAAAGGTTTTCATACCCCTTGAACTTTTCCACATTTTGTCACGTTACAACCACAAGCGTAAATGTATTTTATTGGGATTTTATGTGATAGACCAACACAAAGTGGCACATAATTGTGAAGTGGAAGGAAAATTATACATAGTTTTCAAATTTTTTTACAAATAAAAAACTGAAAAGTGTGACGTGCAAAAGTATTCAGCCTCAGAGGTTTGTTAGAGAACATTAGTGAACAAACAGCATCATGAAGCCCAAGGAACACACCAGACAGGTCAGGGATAAAGTTGTGGAAAAGTTTAAAGCAGGGTTAGGTTATAAAACAAATATCCCAAGCTTTGAACATCTTACGGAGCACTGTTCAATCCATCATCCGAAAATGGAAAGAGCATGGCACAACTGCAAACCTACCAAGACATGGCCGTCCACCTAAACTGACAGGCCGGGCAAGGAGAGCATTGATCAGAGAAGCAGCCAAGAGGCCCATGGTAACTCTGGAGGAGCTGCAGAGATCCACAGCTCAGGTGGGAGAATCTGTCCACAGGACAACTATTAGTCGTGCACTCCACAAATCGGGCCTTTCTGGAAGAGTGGCAAGAAGAAAGCCATTGTTGAAACAAAGCCATAAGAAGTCTCGTTTGCAGTTTGCCACAAGCCATGTGGGGGACATAGCAAAAATGTGGAGGAAGGTGCTCTGGTCTGATGAGACCAAAATTGAAGTTTTTGGCCTAAATGCAAAACGCTATGTGTGGCGGAAAACTAACACTGCACATCACCCTGAACACACCATCCCCACTGTGAAACATGGTGGTGGCAGCATCATGCTGTGGGGATGCTTTTCTTCAGCAGGAACATGGAAGCTGGTCAGAGTTGATGGGAAGATGGATGGAGCCAAATACAGGGCAATCTTGGAAGAAAACCTGTTAGAGTCTGCAAAAGACTTGAGACTGGGGCGGAGGTTCACCTTCCAGCAGGACAACGACCCTAAACATACAGCCAGAGCTACAATGGAATGGTTTAGATCAAAGCATATTCATGTGTTAGAATGGCCCAGTCAAAGTCCAGACCTAAATCCAATTGAGAATCTCTGGCAAGACTTGAAAGTTGCTGTTCACAGACGCTCTCCATCCAATCCGACTGAGCTTGAGCTATTTTTCAAAGAAGAGTGAGCAAAAATTTCAGTCTAGTCTCTAGATGTGCAAAGCTGGTAGAGACACACCCCAAAAGGTGGTTCTACAAAGTATTGACTCAGGGGGGCTGAATACTTTTGCACGCCACACTTTTCAGTTTTTTATTTGTAATAAAATTTGGAAACCATATATCATTTTCCTTCCACTTCACAATTATGTGATACTTTGTGTTGTCCTATCACATAAAAACCCAATAAAATACATTTACGTTTGTGGTTGTAATGTGACAAAATGTGGAAAAGTTCAAGGGGTATGAAAACTTTTGCAAGCCACTGTATGTGCTGTGGTAAATCTGCCTTAACTTCACTTAGTCCCAATGTAAAACATCTGCTAAGTGCATTTTGTACAAGCTTTACTTAGACACAACCACATTCCACTTACATGGTGGTGCAAAATCTTTTTTACCAGACTGGGCTGGAGAGATATCTGTAGCACTACCATTCTGATGAGCAGCTGACGAATGCTCTGGAAGCTGGCTAGGTCTTGATCTTGTTGATGCCACTGGGAGAAAGAAGAATAAATTATTACATCAAAAATTCTCAAGATCAAATTCAACAATTCATAACTATAATGAATAAATTTGAACAAGATGTTTTCTATAATAAGCCACCCACACAAGTAATCCAAATACATGTTATACAAGTACAGTCATATAGCACAGAAATTGGCTCTTTGGCCAATTAAGCCCATACTGCCCATCTATACTAATCCAAGTTGCCATCATTAGGATCATATCCTTCTGTGCAGTGCCTATTGAAGTGTTTGCCCAAATGCATCTTTAGTGCAGTGATTGACACTTTCCCCTGCAACCCCATGTCCCTACTCTTCCATAAATAACAAGACAGAAAGTTTAAAAAATGGAGAAGGTTAAGATCGGGTAAAATCGGGATGGTTGTGAGAAATGGGGTGGTCAACACTGAATTGAATGAATTATATTTGAATGCACGTTGCATAAGGAACAAAGTGGATGAACGTAGCAGTTGGAAATTGTCAGGTATGATGTTGTAGGCATTATGGAGACGTGGCTGCAAGAGGATCGGAGCTGGGAGTTGAATATTCAGGGTTATACGTCCTATCGGAAAGACAGAAAGGTCGGCAGAGGGGGTGGGGTAGCTCTGTGGTTAGGAATGAATTTCAGTCCTTAGCAAGGGGTGACATGGGATCAGAAGATGTGGAGTCATTGTGGAAACAGCTGAGAAATTATATGGGTAAAATGACTCTAATGGGAGTTATTTACAGGCCCCCAAACAGAAGCCAGGATAATAGGTACAAGTTACATCAGGAGATACAATTGGCATGTAATAAAGGCATGGTGGTCATGGGAGATTTCAATATGCAGGTAAACTGGGAAAAATCAGGTTGGTACTGAACCTCAAGAAAGGGAATTTTTATAGTGCCTCGGAGATGGATTCTTAGAGCAGCTTGGAGTGGAGCCTGCCACGGAAAAGGCAATTTTGGATTTAGTGTTATGTAATGGACCGGATTTGATAATGGAACTCAAGGCAAAGGAACCATTAGGAGGTTGTGACCACAACATGATAAATTTTAATCTGCTGTTTGAGAGGGAGAAGGTGAAATCGGATGTGTCAGTATTGCAGCTGAGCAAAGGGAACTACAGAGGAATGAGGGAGGAGCTCCCAAAGTTTACTGGAAAGGGACCCTAGCAGGGGTACACTGTGGATCAGCAATGGCACGAATTTCTGGGAATAATCCAGAAGACGCAGGATATTTTCATTCCAAAGAGGAAGAAAGATTCTAGGGGGAGAAAGAAGTGACCGTGGATGACAAGGGAAGTCAAGGACAATATAAAACTAAAAGAGAAGGCATATAACATAGCAAAGATTAGTGGAAAGCCAGAGGACTGGGAAGCTTTTAAAGAACAACAGAATGTAACTAAAAAGGCAATACGGGGAGAAAAGATGAAATACAAAGGTAAGCTAGCCAATAATTAAAAGAGGATAGCTAGAGTTTCTTCAGTTACATAAAGAGTACGAAAGAGGCAAGAGAGGAAGTTGGACCACTGGAGAATGATGCAGGAGAAGTGATAATGGGGAATAAAGAAATGGAAGAGGAGTTGAATAACTTTTTTGCATCAATCTTCACAGTGGAAGACACCAGTAATGTATCTGAAATTTCCGTACCTGAAAAGTGTCAGAGGTTGGAAGTTAGTGGAGTGGCTATTACTAGGGAGAAGGTGCTTGGGAAGCTGAAAGGGCTGAAGATGGATAAGTCACCTGAACCAGATGGACTGCACCCTAGGGTTCTGAAAGAGGTGGCTTAGAGATTGTGGAGGCATTGACAGTGATATTTCAAGAATCACTAGAGACAGGGGACAATTGATTGAAAATTGCCATATTACCCCGTTGCACAAGAGAGTAAACCAGAATAGTGAGAACTATAGGTCAGTTAGTCTGAATTTGGTGGTTGGTAAGATTTTAGAGTCCATTATAAAGGATGAGGTTACGGAGTGCTTAGAAGTTCACGATGAAATAGGCCGAAGTTAGCATGGCTTTGTGAAGGGGAGATCTTACTTGACAAAATTGCTGGAATTCTTTGAAGAAGTAAATAGCAGGACAGACAAAGGAATGTCAGTAGATGTTGTTTACTTAGATTTTCAGAAAGCTTTTGATAAGGTTCCACATATTGGGCTGCGAAGGAAGATGAGAGCCCACGGTATCAAAGCGCAGATAGTATGGATAGCAGGTTGGCAGAACTCAGAGTGGCTTTTTCTGGTTGGCTGCCAGGGACGAGCGGAGTTCCACGGGGGTCAGTGCTGGGGCCGCTACTCCTCACGTTGTTAATGATTTGGACGAGGGGATTGAAGGCTTTGTGGCCAAATTTGCGGATGATACGAAAATAGGTGGAAGAGCAAGCAGTGTAGAGAAAGCAGTGACTCTGCAGACGGACGTGGACAGGTTGGGAGAGTAGGCAGAGAAGTGGCAGATTGAATATAGTGTAGCAAAATGTGGAGTCATGCATTTTGGTAGTGGGAATAAAGACTATTTTCTAAATGGGGAGAGAATCCAGAAATCGGAGGTGTAAAAGGACTTGGGAGTGCTGGTGCAGGTACGAATGGTCCTATATAAATAAATTTGCCTTGCCTTGCCTAATTCAGGGTCACAAAAGGAAAGACAGAGAACCTTCTGATAGTGTCAGATCAACAACCTACACCGTAAATGCCAGCAAAATGAAAGAGTTGGTTGTTGACATAAGAATGTAGACAGGGGTGGGGGTTGTGGGGGGACACAACCCTGTCCTCATCAACAGACCTGCTGGAATGATGCTTCAAGTTCCTTGGCATCCACATCACCAGCAACCTAACCTGGACACTGATGTGGTGATCAAGAAAGCGCTTCAGTTTCTTTGGCATCTGAAATGATTCAGCATGCCCACAAGGACTCGCTCGAACTTCCACAGGTGCGCAATTGAAAGTATTCTAACGGGTTGCAGCTGAGCATGGTAAACTAACTGATCTGCTTTTGAAAACGTGAATCTGCAGAGCCCAGTCAAGACTCATCACTCGCATCCATCCAGACTATCTTCATGGTGCATTGCATCAGGAAAGCTGAAAGTGCTGTCAAAGATAGCTGGCCATTCCCATTTCTGTCCCCTACCTTCTTGGAGAATAAACAGGATCTTAAAAATCCAGACTCAGTAACTTCTTCCTACGGCCATCAGACTCCTTCTCGGAAATTCGCCCTTACTCTTATCTCCAGCTCATTCAGTTATTCCATTGATTTTTTTTCTGTACCACTTCAAATTACATGACAATTGTTGCTACATTGTAATCATTGTTGTATTTATCGCTGTACTAATTGCATTCATCGTTTACTCTATGACGTTTGAGTGAATTGGGAATTTCATTGCACCCTGATGTGTATGACAATAAACTAATCTGAACTTCTAGGTGTGCACCCAAAACATCAACCATTCCTCTACATCCACATATTTCACCTCACCCACGAAGTTCACCCAGCAGATTGATTTTTGCTCCAGATTACAGCATCTGCAGTCTCATCTGTCTCTAATAGCCTCACCACATTTTTCTCTGTATTAAATTTCATCTGCCATCTGTCTGTCCATTCTGCCAGCCTATGAGTGGCTTTAAAATAAAAGCAATTCAAATCATTAATATTAATTTGCCACTTCCTTTGACATATTCTCTTGGAACTAACTTATCAAATTGCCAAAAAACATACTACAAAATTACCTCGGTTATCTTTGGCAGGAGTTTCATTCTTAGCAGCCACAGTTCGGCGATTCTTCAAAATAAAGCACAGGCAATGTTATCATTTTAAAGGTGGAATTAGAGATATATAAAAACAATAACCAACCATCAAGCTAATTCTTTCTAAAAGGGCATACCAGTAACTGTGGTTTCTTTCACTGCTATAAGTGATGGCAGAGGATTGAATAAGTGGATGGTAAGTAAGGGGAAAGGCAGCCAGACTTGATGCTTGCAATCCCAAAAAACGTTTGAGTGAGTTTCAAGGATTGCATGCAGGAATTTCTATAGCACAAGACACTGCAGAGGTTAGAAGAAACAATAGGGTTTTTATGTACGAGTGTTGAGAGAGCATCTCTGTGAAAAGTCTAGAAGTAAGGATAAAGATGTTAATGCATAGGAAAGAACTGCAAATGCTAGTTTAAATCAAAGGTAGACACAAAATGCTGGAGTAATTCAGCGGGACAGGCAGCATCTCTGGAGAAGCATTGTATGACGTTCCGGGTCGATGTTAGAGGAGTGGGCGGGACAGAGATAGAATGTAGTCAGAGATAGTAAGGCTGGTGAGAGAACTGGGAAGGGGAGGGGATGGGGAGAGAGAGAAAGCAAGGGCTACTTGAAGTTAGAGAAGTCAATGTTCATACCGCTGGGGTGTAAGCTGCCCAAGCGAAATATGAGGTGCTGTTCCTCCAATTTACACTGGGCCTCAAGCCTGCGCTTGGTCTTGCCTCACTCTGACAATGGAGGAGGCCCAGGACAGACAGGTCAGATTGGGAATGGGAGGGGGAATTAAAGTGCTGAGCAACGGGGCTATCAGGTAAGTTAAGGCAAACTGAGCGGAGGTGTTCAGCGAAACGATCGCCGAGCCTGCGCTTGGTCTTGCCGAAGTACAGGAGTTGACACCTGGAACAGAGGATACAGCAGATGAGGTTGGAGGAGGTGCAAGTGAACCTCTGCCTCACCTGAAAAGACTGTTGGGGTCCTTGGATGGAGTCGAGGGGGGAGGTAAAGGGACAGGTGTTGCATCTCCTGCAGTTGCAGGGGAAAGTACCTCGGGAGGGGGTGGGTCGGGTGGGAAGGGACGAGTTGATCAGGGAGTTGCGGAGGGAATGGTCTCTGCGGAAAGCAGAAAAGGGTGGAGATGGTAAGATGTGGCCAGTAGTGGGATCCGTTAAAGGTGGCAAAAATGTTGGAAGAGTATATGCTGTATGCGACGGCTGATGGGGTGAAAGGAGAGGACTCTGTCCTTGTCGCGAATGAGGGGAGAAGGGAAGCAAGAGCGGAGCTGCGGGATATCAAGGAGACCCTAATGAGGGCCTCATCTATAATGGAAAAGGGGAACCCCTGTTTCCTAAAGAATTAGGACATCTCCGATGATCTAGAATGGAAAACCTCATCCTGGACGCAGTTGCGGCGTAGATGGAGGAATTGGGAGTACGGGATAGAGACTTTACAGGAAACAGGGTGGGAAGAAGTGTTGTCTAGATAGCTATGGGAGTCAGTAGGTTTGTAGTAGATGTCAGTCAATAGTCTGTCTCCTGCGATGGAGACGGTGAGATCCAGAAATGGCAGGGAGATGTCGGAGATGGTCCAAGTGAATTTGAGTGCAGGATGAAAACTAGTCGTGAAGTTGATGCTCAGTGAGTTCTGCATGGGTGCAGGAGGCAGCACAGAAACAGTCATTAATTAGCAGAGGCAGTTCGGGGATAGGGCCAGTGTACGCCTGGAACAGTGATTGTTCGACGTACCCTACAAAGAGGCAGGCATAGCTGGGGCCCATAACTACACCTTGGATTTGGAGGAAGTGGGAGGAGTCGAAGGAGAAGTTGTTGAGGGTAAGGACCAGCTCTGCTAAGCGGAGGAGAGTATTAGCAGACGGAAATTTGCTGGTTCTGCAGCCGAGGAAGAAACGGAGGACTTTAAAACATTCCTAGTGGGGGATGGAGGTGTAGAGTGACTGGACATCCATGCTAAAGATGAGGGTGTGAGGGCTAGGAAAACAGAAGTCTTTGAAGAGCCGAAGAGCTTTTGAGGCGTCTTGGACATAGGTAGGGAGGGATTGGACCGGGGGGATAGGATGGAGTCGAGGTGTGTTGAAATTAATTCGGTAGGACATGAACAAGCAGAAACAATGGGTCTGCCAGGACAGTTCCGTTTGTGGATTTTGGGGAGAAGATAAAATCAGGGCGTGCAGGGCTGGGGAACGATAAGGTTGGAGGCTTTAGAGGGCAGAGAGCTGGAAACATTAAAATCAGAAATGGTTGTGATATTAAGGTCTGGTGCTCGTCTGTGCGGTCATGGACCAAGGATAAGTAGGAGGTGTCTGAGAGTTGTCACTTGGCCTCCGCCTGGTAGTGGTCAGCGCGCCAGACTACCAAGGCGCCTCGTCGGCGGGTTTGATTATTGAGTCGGGGTTGCTGCAGAGGAAGCGGAGGCCTGTACGTTCAGGGGGGGAGAGGTTGGAGTAAGTAAGGGTAGTGGAAAAGTTAAGGCGATTGATGTCCCGCCGGCAGTTGGAAATGAAAAGGTCTAAAGAAGGTCGAGGGCCATCTGGGGGAGTTCAAGAGGAGGAGGGCCAGTGGCGATGGAAGGGGTCATTACAGGGTGATGACTCCTTCTCATAGAAAAAGGCACGCAGGCGGAGACGACGGAAGAACTCTACTTTGTGGCGGACCCGGAACATGATGAGGTGGGGGTGGAGGGGAACAAAGGTGAGGTGTAGATGGAGGCCGAGGCCATGTCTGGTGGGGGGGGGGGGGGGGGGGGGGGGTGTTCAGAGAGGAGCGGGGCATGAGGACTATTGTACGAGTTGGGAGTAGCTGGGACTTGGTTAAAAAGGGAAGGGGAAGAACTCGTGGAACCCCCACTGAGGTTCGCTGTAGGAGGGGCGGGGGAGCAGTAGAATCCAGCAGTCAGACCACGTGGTGCTGGAGTCTGCATCGTGGAGGTTGTGGGCCCGGTGCTGAGCCTGGGACAGGTAAGACGACGCCTGCTGGTGGGAGGTGAAGAGGCAAGTGTTGGCGGAGTTGCTGGTGGAGGCCCACGGAGGTCTGGAGCCCAGGTCAGCAGATGACGTGTCGGTAGTCCCAGTCAGTGGATGGCCTGGGAGACGGCGAAGGTCAGTCGCAGTCCCAGGGAGGCGGTGAAGGTCGGCGGCAGCGGTGGTTGTGGCTGTTGGAACCTATAGGTTGGATCCAAACGGTGACGAGAAAACAAATGTGGCTGTGGAGTTGGAGGGAAGGTGGAATCACAGTGGGGGAGCAGTGAGAGAGGATGTTGCTGAACTCTCGTCGGAGAGTCAAGTGTTTTATTGTCATATGTCCCAGATATAACAATTAAATTCTTACTTGCTGCAGCACAACAGAATATGTAAACATAGTATGATAGGGAGAGAGAAAAGTTCAGCGTGTATTTAATAATAATAATAATAGTATTGTAGTTCAGAGCTTATATGAGGTTGTAGTGTTTAATAGCCTGATGGCTGTAGGGAAGAGGCTGTTCCTGAACCTGGACATTACAGTTTTCAGGCTCCTGTACCTTCTTCCCGATGGCAATGGTGAAATGAGTGCGAGGCCAGGATGGTGTGGGTTTCTGATGATGTTGGCTGCTTTTTTGAGGCAGCGACTCCGATAAATCCCTTCAATGGTGGGGAGGTCAGAGCCGGTGATGCACTGGGCAGTGTGCACAACTTTTTGCAGTCTTTTCAGCTCCTGGACGTTCAAGTTGCCGAACCAGGCAATGATGCAACCAGTCAATATGCTCTCCACTGTGCACCTGTAGAAGTTCAAGAGAATCCTCTTTGATATACCAAATCTCCTTAATCTTCTTAGGAAGTAGAGACGCTGATGTGCTTGCCTTATAATTGCATCAGTGCTGGGTCCAGGAAAGATCTTCGAAAATTTGCACGCCCAGGAATTAGACGATTTTGACTCTCTCCACAATCATCCCATTGATATAAACAGGATTGTAGATCCTCACCCTCTTCCAAAGTCCACAATCTCGTTTTACTGATATTGAGAGTCAGGTTGTTGTGCAGGCACCATTTGGTCAATCAGTCGATCTCACTTCTATACTCTTCGACTCATCGCCATCTGTAATTCGTCCCACAATGGCGGTGACGTCGGTGAATGTGACGATGGAGCTCGCACTATGTCAGGCAACACAGTCATGAGTATAGAGTGAGTAGAGCAGGGGGGCTGAGCACGCAGCCTTGAGGTGCTCCTGTATTGATGTTAATGAGGGTGAAGTATGTCTGCCAATTCGAACAGACTGTGGTCTGTGGAGAGGAAGTCGACTACTTCAAAGTAGACTTACCTTGAGGAGATTTTGCAGTGGAGCAGACAAAATGTGCAGGAATGAACTGCAGATGCTGGTTGAAACATATATCTCCGGTTCCTAAATATTTAAAATATTATCAAACCCTTTCTTGAATGCATCATGCGATGAACCTCAATAGGCCAATTGGTTACAGAATTGGTCAGTGTCATACAGCATAGAAATTGGCTCTTCGGTCCAACTAACCTATGTTGATGCCTTATCAAAACTAGTCCCATTTACCTCAGGCTAGCACTAAGATGGCGCCTGTATGTGGCGACGTGTTGATCAGCAGCACAGCAGAAAATCGTCAAATATAGTAGTTTTCAGCTTACCTGTGTAAAAGAAACAGCAGAAACCAGCAATGCAACTGACAAGCTGCTAATGCATTTAAACGCATTAGTGCTATTGCGATCTACCAGCAGCAATGGAGCTGCCGACTGCAAGGGAATTCTCAATCGCAGGGGAATCCCCGACCTGGCGGAGGATCGCAGGAACAGTAAGTATTGTACCTGGAAACACCGGGGAGGCCTCTATGGTGTCCAGAAACGTGGCCGGCGGGTAGGACAAGTCAGACTGAAGCGCAGGATACTACGACCCCCTCTTCCTACCATCCTACTAGCAAATGTACAATCACTGGAAAATAAAATGGAGGACTTAAGGTCAAGGCTGCTTTACCAAAGGGAGCTGAGGGAATGTTTTGTGTTCTGTCTCACAGAGACATGGCTCACCCCCAGCTCCCCAGACTCAGCCGTCCAGCCTGAAGGTTTCTCCATCCATCGTATGGACCGTACACAGGAATCTGGGAAAGGGAGAGGCAGGGGCACCTCCCTCATGGTCAACTCTTCGTGGTGCTCAGAAGTGGCAGTTCTGTCGAACTCCTGCTCTCCGCACCTGGAACATCTGGGGGTGAAGTGCCTCCCGACGGAATTCACCTCCATCATCCTGACCATGGTCTACATCCCACCCCAGGCAGACGACTGTCTGGCATTGGAGGAACTACACGCCGTGGTTAACAAGCACCAGACAGCGTACACCGAAGCATTTACCACCATAGCCGGGGACTTCAACAAAGTCAACCTGGAAAAAATCACTCCCAAACTACCACCACCATGTCGCCTGCAGCAGCAGAGGATTAAACACCCTTGACCACTGCTACACGTCCATCAAAGATGCCTATCGCTCTATCCCTCGCCCTCAATTTGGGAAATCCGACCAATCAGCAGTGCTGCTTCTTCCTGCATACAAGCAGCAACTGAAGTGCGCACCTCCAGAGGTGAGGACAGCACAGAGCTGGTGGGGGGGGGGGCAGAAGAACAACTACAGGACTGCTTGGAGTCAGTAGACTGGGCAATGTTAAAGGACACGGCAATGGACCTGAATGGATACACCACAGTCGTTACAGACTTCATAAGGAAATGTGTGGAGGACTGTGTTCCGAGTGTTTCCTAACCAGAAGCCTTGGATGAACCAGGAGATCCGCATTCTTCTGAGGACCAAAAACCTCAAAATCCTGGGAAGATCTTTCCTGTACCCAGCACACTGATGCAATTATAATAGAGCACATCAACGCCTCTACTTCCTGAGAAGATTACAGAGATTCGGTATGTCAAAGAGTATTTTGTTGAACCTTTGCAGGTGTACAGTAGAGAGCATATTGACTGGTTGCATCATGGCCTGGTTCGGCAACTTGAACATCCAGGAGCGGAAAAGACTGCAAAAAGTTGTGAACACTGCCCAATCCATCACCGACTCGGACCTCCCCACCATCGAAGGGATTTATCGGAGTCTCTGCCTCAAAAAGGCAGCCAGCATCATCAGAGATCGACACCATCCTGGCCACATACTCATTTCACCCCTGCCATTATGAAGGTACAGGAGCCTGAAAACTGTAATGTCCAGATTCAGGAACAGCTTCTTCCCTACAGTCATCAGGCTATTAAACACCACAACCTCAAATAAGCTCTGAACTACTATAGACTATTATTATTATTATTGCACTACTATTATTTGTTTTTTGAGTATGTGTGTGTGTGCACTGAGACAAAGAGAGTCAAGAGCGTTTTAATTATCACATGTACGGAAAAGGGACATTTAAATTCTTCAGAAGATACAAAGTGCTGGAGTAACTCAATAGGTCGGGCAGCATCGCTGGAGAACATGGATAGGTGACGTTTTGGGTCAGGATCCTTCTTCAAACTGATTTGGGGGGGGGGGGGGGCAGGCAGAAGAGGGGGTGGTAAATTTCAAAAAATTGAATTCTTATTTGACCAAAAAAAGAATTGCAAAAAATAAATAAATATTTGAGTCATCCTCTACACAGCCACCTTACCATAGCCTCAAGGTAAAGCTTCAATACATGACCTCAAACACAGCTTTCCCCAAAATGGCTGGTTTCAATATGCTGCTCCAATAGTTCCTGTATTTATTTTATATTCCACCAGGAGCAGTCACCGCTGGAAACTAACAACAGATTTTAAATCTTCCGCAAGTAAAACAAACCTGGCCTTACACTAACTGGTGCTTTGAAGGAACTTTTAATTGGATCAATAGCAGGTAACAATGAGTCAGAGTACAGGGGGGAGATTATTAGTCAGAACAGCAATCTTGCTCTCAACATTAGCAAAACCAAGGAACTTATTGTTGACTTCACCGTGGGAAAGCAAGGAATCCATTAACCCGTCTTTATCGATGGGGTGGTGGTAGAGAGAGTCAACAGCTTAAAGTTCCTGGGCCTGCCAATCTCTGGGCCCAATACATCGATGCAATCACAATGAATGCTCACTAATATCTTTAAAGATTGAAGAGATTCAAGATGTCGACGAATACATCAAACTTTTCTGCAAGTGTAATCAAGTGTAATCGATAACAATCAGCACGGGAGCACCTCAAGGCTGCGCGCTCAGCCCCCTGCTGTACTCACTCTATACTCATGACTGCGTAGCCGTTCTTAGTGCGAACTCCATCATCAAGTTCGCTGACGACACCACTGTTGTAGGACATATCACTGCTGAGGATGAGTCAGAGTATAGAAGAGAGATCGAGCGACTGTCCATATGGTGCCAGCACAATAACCTGGCCCTCAACACCAGCAAAACCAAGGAACAGATTGTGGACTTTGGAAGGAGTAGGATGGGGACCCACAGTCCCGTTTATATCAACGGGTCGATGGTTGAAAGGGTCAAGAGCTTCAAATTCCTGGGCATGCACAGCTCTGAAGATCTTTGCTGGTCCGAGAACACTGATGCTATTATTAAGAAAGCACATCAGCGCCTCTACTTCCTGAGAAGATTACGGACAGTCAGTTTGTCAAGGAGGACTCTCTCTAAATTCTACAGGTGCACAGTAGAGAGCATGCTGACCGGTTGCATCGTGGCTTGGCTTGGCAACTTGAGCGCCCTGGAGTGGAAAAGGCTACAAAAAGAAGTAAACACTGCCCAGTCCATCATCGGCACTGACCTCCCTTCCAACTAGGGGACCTATCGCAGTTGCTACCTCAAAAAGGCTGGCAGTATCAAAGACCCACGCCATCCGGGCCACACACTCATCTCCCCACTATCTTCAGGTAGAAGGTACAGGAGCCTGAAGACTGCAACGACCAGGTTCAGGAATAGCTACTTCCCCACAGCCATCAGGCTATTAAACTTGGCTCGGACAAAACTCTGAACATTAATAGCCCGTTATCTGTTATTTGCACTTTATTAGTTTATTTATTCATGTGTGCATATATTTACAT
This sequence comes from Okamejei kenojei, assembly GCA_035221665.1. Classification (NCBI taxonomy): domain Eukaryota; kingdom Metazoa; phylum Chordata; class Chondrichthyes; order Rajiformes; family Rajidae; genus Okamejei; species Okamejei kenojei. The sequence continues at coordinate 125,988,380 of CM069131.1, forward strand.
AATGGTATATGATCTGTTTTGTAGTAAATGTCTACTGGTAGCCCACAAGTAGCAACATGACATACAGTGACAGTTACGAATGACTCCGAAAACACTAAACATTAATAATAATAAAACATTAAATAAAAAAGTAGGTAAAAATAATGATGTGCGTGTCCTAAATGAAGTGGGTTTTTGCAGAAATTGTGGGTATACCACATTGGCCTCTTGTTTGCCAATCCACCAACACTGTATTTCAGCAGTTTGCCATTTTGGCCATAGGCAGGATGCTCGGCTTCCCCTTGACAACTGCATCATTCAGGTCCGACACCAATCTGTTCCTGCAGCAGACTTTTACAAACTACAGCAATGATTAGCGAGTAAACGTCACAATATTGTCTGTCACACTTTTTTGAAGTACTTCCTCCAGTTTAGGTAATTACATAATACCGGCCTCCTTACAATTCTATGCTTGTAATCAAAGAATACATGTGTTACATAGATGCCGAGAACAGATAAGAGTATCTGACAGCTTGATTAGCAATTTCATCAGTGATATCTTCACTGGTGCAAACCGATCTAATGCTCGTCATTCAAACTTTCTCAGCATTTTCCAGGGTTTAAAGAATATCATGACAAATTAAAATGGCAATTTAATAGTAAACACAGTGGATAGCACTTTGAAAGTCAAATTAATCTCCAAGACCCATTATCACCAATATTATAGCACTGCGGTTACAACAAGCAGCAGAGGATACAAATACCCATCTGAAAGAACAATTTTACTTCGGAGTCACGTGAGTGACTACGTGAAGAAGCCCCGCCTGGCGCACGCTCGGCATTATGTCGACGCATGTGAAGCTCCGACAGGGTGGAGAGCACAGCTCCCACCAGCGTATGCTTAACCCGCAGGTAAGTCGCTGTTGAACTTTCTTGCTAGTGGGTTTAAACTCTAAGTCTGCAGAGCCAGCTAGAACGCTGATGTATTTTGAAATGTTTTTTTAAACTCTGTAACTCTGGCTCGAAATACGGAGCCAGCTAGAGTGAATGTATTTTTAAACTGCGGTAATTGAATAAAATGCGCTGGAACCGCAGTTTCCGATTTAGATCGGATCAGGTGATAAGGGCTGCTTTATGGCTGCTAAATAGCTCCCGCTATTTACCGCTATTTAGATCGGGTTTGGAGATAACGGCTGCGCTAAATGCCGGCTCCAAATACCCAATAATTGTTAAATAAAGTCTGCTCTGAGTATAGGTTACCAGATGCAGTTTCTTTATGGAAATGTATATAACCCTGTGTGATACTGAGGTTAATACAAATATTCTGCAAGCAAAATGTGCATGTCAGAATTACAATTTTAAACATATATGGTTTATGCATAAATACAAAATAGAAAAGAAGTAACTCTCCTCCAAAGGAGGACAAGAATGTGGGGGAGGCTGGAAATGGAGAAAATGCTCCACACTTGACTTAGTCAAGGGTTCTTGACCCAGGTATATCTTCCTGTAAGGCAGGCTCCATACGAGTTTCCATACGCTGAGTATGGTGCCTATGAAAATGGGATTCTGATTCTCCAGTACCTTGGTTAGGTCTGGATGAGATCCTTAGAGCAAGATAATATGCTCCAAATTCTAATCAGTCAAGGGTTCTAAAGACCCATGAGATTCTAAGGCAGGCTCCGAAAGGAGTTTCCATACACTGAGTATGGTGCCTATGAAAAATGAGAATCTCATTCACCACTGCCTTGTTTAGGTCTGGATGAAGTCTCCTAGAGCAAAGACTCGGGAGTACCAGGGCAGGATGAAACTGACCCTGAAGCTGGTGTCCCTACTTATGTGTATACACCAGAGCACAATAGAAACGCTCCGGGTGTTCCCGATGTAGCACCAAGTTTTGCTATATCGGTATGGACTGGTGAGGCTATGGATGAACCTGGCGGCCAACATTATTTGGTTTCTCACCTACTCTAAGAAACTGTTATGACTGAAACAGTAAAAAATATATAAAACACCCATCTATTGTGCCTCGCTCAGGGTGCCAACAGTAACTCAGTAATTGGGCACCCGTGAGTGTAACAATGAGAGGACAGGAAATGTGTTCCAGCATGTCCTCTAGCTGACATTCAGTTGGCATCACTGCATTTGGGGAAGACATACATGGGTCGATAATGTCCAATACTTTTAAGACATGCTTGCGTTACTCTGCAATGCATATTCAAACCCAATTGTATGATGAAAATTGCCATTTGGCTAACATTATACCCAAAAAATGCAGGATGATGTGGGCAAGCTATAACCAGATTTATGATTGATGAAACACTGCCCAAACAATTAAGGATATTTGCCTTATAAAACTTCTCATCCCTGCTTTGAGAAAACAAACAGGTTGAATACGAACCCCTATATTAAGAGAAGGAGATCTTCTGGATCATTTATGGAAGTACAGAAACGTCATTCCATCACACATGGAATTTCTGGGAAACAACCTCTGGTCGGTTGTAAGATTATAATTGTTTTGTAATTCTGCATTAAATCTGATCGGCTTGGTGTTTGAATGCACCAGGAACTCGTCAGGTAGAGATAATATATCCCAGACACAAGTATGGGGGTTGCAGTCATTCTGGGACTCACAAACTTAAATTTATAGTTCAGTTTAGGCAATTTTAAAAAAGTACACTTCAACACTGTAACGAAGTTGTTATCACAAGGCTGCTATATGGCTATTATTAGACCTAAAAGAGATGCCTTATTATTCAGGTAGTTAAATTAATTGGATGGGTCAGCTGAAGGAATTACCTAATGGGTTAAACTCAGCCCTCAGATTGCTCACACAATTATTGAAACCAGCACTGGTGCTAATGAGGGCTCAGAATCACATTGTAATGACTTATCTAGAGAATATATAACCATATATAACCATATAACAATTACAGCACGGAGACAGGCCATCTCGGCCCTTCCAGTCCGTGCCGACCATTTGTTTTCCCCTAGTCCCATCTACCCACAAGAAACATATTAAAAAAAGGTGACAGTACAAACTATTTCTAGATGGATAAACAGGTTCTGGATTAACTGGAGTAGACAAATGTGTTTAAATCTCACTCCACAAGGGCGGTATCAATGTCTGCGGCAAAGGTGCAGGACATGCCGCTCGACCAAATTCTGGAGACCGCAGGATGGTCAAAAGAGGAACTTTTCTAGATTTTATGATAAACCTGTTGTCACAGTGCCAGGGTTGCACATGCTGTGTTGGGTTCTGTTCAAATTGTTTGATTTGTTGCATATCATTTGTTGTAATTTCCCCAGGGATAGGGGGGTTATTACTTTTCTTTTTATTATTATTATTAAAATATTTATTGCATAATTTCAAGCAATATATATTATTTACTCACTACTGTGTAAACTCAAGCAGTGTGTCGTATGGAATGATCTACGGCATGAAAATCACAGAGCTTCAAAATCTTCACGTAGTCACTCGCGTGACTGCGAAGTAAAATAGTAAGATTAAACAAGAACTTACCAGTTTGAAGTTTGATCGTTATTTTATGAGGAGTTACGATGAGGGCTTATGTGCCCTCCACTCCCAACCCTCATAATATAAATGATCATCTGGTAGTTCTAGTCTATGTAAGCCTTACTATCCTACTCTGGCTATTGGTTCTGTGTTTTTCACACCACTGCTTTGAAGTATGCCGAGCATGCGCCAGGCGGGGCTTCTTCATGTAATCCCTCATCGTAACTCCTCATAAAATAACGATCAAACTTCAAACTGGTAAGTTCTCGTTTAATCTTACTATTATTCAGCTGCTATTCCCCTACTTACAAAAAGCAAAAAGAGCAAGTTGAGGGAATGTTTCCTCACAATCATACAGATCTCATAATTCTGTCCATCTACAATCTAGATTCACTTCAAAGGATCATTAAGAAAAAATAATGATATATTAAATTAATTACTAGTGTACACATATTGTTATGGAATTAACATACCTTTACTATCTTATTAGTTTTGATAGTTGGTGTTGGAGGTGGTGGTGTTTCAGGGCTTGGCTCGATTTCTTCATCAGGTGCAAGGTCTGGGTTAAGTGCAAAAACACTTTCGAGATCAATCTGTTAAATTGAAAGATTGTGCATATTATACATCAAAAAACGTTATTCATCTCAAAATTGTACATTTTAAATCTGATGTCTATACAATGCTCTAACAGCTTCCATAGTGCAAGAACAAGATAGTTGGACAACCTCAAGTTCAATTATTTGTGCTAAGTTGATGGATCTCAGTCACTGTGGTGTGTAGTAGTGAGTAGAAACATGATATCTACCAATAATCTAGAAAGCCCTGCCAAAAAGTTTGGAATTGTGTTAAACCATTATTCCCATAAATTAATGTTGTTCTCAGATACATATCTGTGCCAAATTTAAGGACGGCTGGTTCTTAAACTACACTTCTACATAGAAGGCAGGAATCACCATGAAAAATGTCATAAAGGTAAAACAATTAACCTTTATTAAATTATGTATTATCAATTTTTTTAGTAGTTTGCAATGGAGTAAAATTATTCCGAATTTTGAGCTGCAGAGCTACAGCTACATTTTATTTCCAGTTTCAGAAGTAGACATTTTAATTGTTACATCCAAAAGATGAAAATTGTGGACTATATTTTGAATGTAGGAACATCGAACGAATTTGCTTTCGAAGACACTTCTCCGAGAACGGTTAGAAATGGAAACACATGCAGGCCATGAGATGAGATAATATAATATCCTTCAATAAAAATAGGAAATACTGCAAAGATAATGAATCTGCAACATTAAACTTTGTTTTTTTCCCTCCTCATTGAAGTTGCCCAATCTGCTGCACAATCAGTTTTTATTTCATCCTAGCATTACTTTTTTTGCGTTTCAAATCTATTCATGACAATCCAACAGATTTCTTGGTGTTTTCCCACAATTATTAGATTTAATTCAACTACTTACAGGCATGAGACAGGAAAAAACTGAAAGAAGAGGAAGAGAGATGGGGGTTCCCCCTGGCAAGGTTCCAAGGGGCAACGCCCCAGGCGGGGTAAAAGGGGGCAGCGTCCCCTGTATGCAGATTTTTTTTGATAATTGTACCTTGAAATGACACCGTTTTCTTGTCTGTTTACCCTTAATTTATAGTATTTTTTTTATTGTACCTTAAAATAACACAATGTACTTGCTTGTCACTTCTTAATTTATACCGAAAATGTGTGATAATCATGCCTTAAAATGACACCAACTCCTTGCTTGTTTACACGTGTCATATTGAAAATATTTTATATTACACCTACAACTACTTGTAACATGGTACCTGTTCCTTGCTTGTTTACTCTAATTAGAGAGAATTAGCCTTTACACAGGAAATTTTTTGACAATTATACCTTGAAATGCCACCTTTTCCTTGCTTGTTTACCCTTAATTTATTCAATCACAATAATACTTTATTAGCCAAATATATTTTTCAACATACGAGGAATTTCATTTGCCAAGTCAGTCATAGAAATAAAAAGCAACAGAACACACAAAACACATTTTAACATAAACATCCAGCACAGTGACTCCTCCACATTCCTAATTGTGATGGAAGGCGAAAAAAAAAAGTTCAATCTCTTCCCTTTGCTCTCCTACGGTGGGGGGCCTCGAGCCATCCGTTGACGGGACGATCTTGACTCGCGTAGCCGGCAGCGTTTTGGGCTCTTCGCGTCGGAGCAATCCAGCTCCTGCATTGGGGTGGATGTCAGCATCCCCACACCGGCCGACTGAACCCCGCGTCGGGGCTGGTTGAGCCTCTGCATTAGTTGGAGCTCCCAACTAGCCTCTCCCGACTGCGAGCTTTTGATGGCAAGCCCGCATGCCACGGTTGGAGCAATCCCAGGAAAGGTATCGGCTCAGGCGTTAGGTCCGCACCCCAAGGTCAGTTCAAGGAGGCCTCCAGCTCCATCGATGGTAGAGCGGTCGCAGAGCGAACGGAGCCGCGACCCGACCCGGAAAACATCGCGTCTCTGGCAAGGTAAGAAACTGAAAAAAAAGGTGGCGGGGCTGCCAATTATTCGGCGGTACAGTTTATTCTGTAATTTTTTTAAATTATATCTTGCAAAGACCGTCGGCCTGCACCCACGTACACGCTTTCCGTTAAAATTGGCTCCGCGGATTTCACGTACTCAACAATCGGCACAGCGGCTCACTGTCTCGCGGAAAGCCATTTACAGCAGAGATTTAGAGAGGTGTTTTTTAACAGAATTTCAAAATCCACAGAAATCCGCAGATAAATCTCATGCGTGTACATAATTTTCCAAGATTGCAATGCAACGTGGACTATTTGACCAGATCATTACCATTTAATGATACTATTGGACTTAATCAGGGGACATTTTGATGTCTGTTATTCCCATGCATAACTTCCCCTAGGTCATTCCGAAGACTCACAATCCAGCTACACCAATCCTAATACCCACCAAATTGTTTTCTTAGCAATTCAAGGATTCTTCTTGATAATAGTCCAAATTATCCAGACTCTACCTCCTCTTAGTATTATATCATTTCCATGCCCTAAAAAAAGACATCACGGTGTAACTGCAAAATATCATATAATCTCCAATCTCCCTTCCTCATTTTGGCTTCCCTCGCTGAAATCGCCCAATGTTTTCTTCATAAATGATTTTTGCCACAAGTCACACACTTGAATTTCTCCCATCTGATATTCATCACCTGATCGATGAAAACCTCCGGCAGTCTGCTCATTTTCCTCAGATTGCCTTCACTGTGATCGGCCTAATAATCATCCTTCATCCCCTCTGCATCACTACCCAGTTGGGTAGGATTGCACTCTCATCAATCAAGTCAAACAAGGGAATCTTTTCCAATGGCTTTCCTTCCGGTTCCCATGCTGCTATCACTGGAACTCAAGGATCAATCTTTAGCAATCTTCTAATTCTTATCTGTATGTTGTCCCAAAGCAAAATGAGTCAGAGAGACAGCATGTTTAATATGCAAGCTGATGACAACCAGTTCCATCTCACCAGTTCTTACATCTCTTCAACTGTCTACATCCAGTTGCAAAAGAGTATAAATTTTTATTCAGAAGGAAGGCAGTACTGCTGACATGCTATGTCATTATGTGTTATAACTACAGAGGCAGTAGGACCCCTGTGGTAAGCACTATTATTAGAACAGTCATTATCAAAAAAGATCTGACCATGAAAAGGATGGATTCAGAGCACGGAAACAGGCCCTTCAACCCCACTGTTCATCCACCTTACTCGTCAGGCCTCTGGAATTAAAATAAGTACAATTTACAGGCCAAATGGATTGCACTTCAAAAGAGCTGGGATGAACCTCCTTCCAGGAAGGTTCAGTAGCATGGTTGCAGGATGGATGTTTAAAATTAATTTAGCAAGAATTGTACACAGGATGGTAGCATTGAAAAGGAGAACAAAAAAATCTGCATAAAAAAAGATTGACAGAGACAAATAGCACTGGATCAAAAAACTAGAAGTTTTACGGCAAGAAAGGATGGACTACAATTTCAACATACATGCAATATAAACCTCAACATACAGGCAACTCTATGCACCAGGTCATGCTTGCAAGCTGAATGAACGTGCTCTACAAAACAATCACCCAATCTGCAGTTGTTTTCCCAATGTTTAGTTCATTACCATGGAGTCCAGAATAAGATATCGTCATCTCAGACTACTTAGAATTGAAATGATGAGAGATATCTTGATTCAAAAAGGGAGGGATGGTAGGAATTCTTTACTTGGGAGTTGGGTAAAGATTTATGGGACAGGGTACAATTGGTACAATAAGCTAAATATAAGTTAGATGTGGCCCTTGTGGCTAAAGAGATCAGGGGGTATGGAGAGAAGGCAGGTACAGGATACTGAGTTGCATGATCAGCCATGATCATATTGAATGGCGGTACAGGCTCGAAGGGCCGAATGGCCTACTCCTGCACCTATTTTCTATGTTTCTATGGTCACCATCTCAATCAATGGCTGAGCAGATTCAAGGGGCCTACTTATGTTCTTTCAGCCACAAGAACCACCATCATTTTCATCAGCACTCTCTTCTGGTGACAGTCTAACACAGATATCATGGTTTTCTCCCCTTCTTCATCACTCCCCCCTACTTCCCAGTTCTAATGAAAGACCATTTCAAAGGTTTGTTAATGGTTTTCCTCTGTGCAGATACTGCATGACCTGCTGAATACTATAAACAGCTCCATTATTTTGTTAATCACAAATTTCCAGCATCTGAATTTTTTTTTAAATTTCAGATTTCCAGCTTCTGATTGTTTACATTCTTAAATTAGATTTTGGTTAACATAAAGTATATTTGTTAAAGATACTATTTTCAAGTATTGTTCTTATAACTTTGCACAAAAAAAAAATCACACTTTTTCTTAAACTAATAAATGTATAGACGCCTTTGTATCATAAATGCATTCAATTGTAGAATACAATTTAAAACATTTAATTTGTAGAAAACATATGGGACTTGCTTACAGCATAAGAAACAGGGCAAACATTCTAATGATATCCAGTGGCTTAAACTTGAGGTTCCAGGCAGATTAAATTCCACAATGTTGACAACCTCAAATTAGAACAGTATAATAATGACAAATAATTATTCAGAAGCACCATTTCAGTAACCATCCAAAAATAGCTTACTAAAGCATAATGAAAACACATGTTTATGCAGGGGTTAAGTGTACCTCCTTTCCTTTTGTATCGCCATTTTCAATCCATTCCACAGTCGCACTTTCATTATCATCATTTAATGATGTCACCATTGCCTCGTGTATTCTTCCTGAAAGATTACAAGTCAGACAAAAAAATACTCAAAATTTCATAAATTATTTAATGCAAAATCACCTAAGATATCCACCTGTGAATCACAGCAGGATCTTAGGCTGGGCAACTGCGCCGAGAAATGGCTATTTGCGATAAATTCAAATAAGTGTGATATATTGCACTTAGGGAAGTCAAATCCGGCCAGGACCCTCACAGTTATAGCTGTACAAGACGTTATTTAAGCTGCACTACTGCAGTATGGTGTTCAGCTTTGGTGGGTATAGAGAACGAGCCTGCAGAGGATGTAATCAGGACAAAACAATTGCTCCATGCTCCAAGCTCCATGCAAAGGAATTCATCTAAATTTATGATGGGTAACCATCTCACCCCAAGAATATCAATGTATAAACCTCTCAGGGCAGCACTCCTGTTGTTTCAACATTACCATTTCCTACCCTAAATGTTTACCGATTATTGTAGAGTTCCATTGACCATACTTTAACGAAGTAGTCTAAGTATCAATACACCAAGACCTGGACAACATTGAGGCAGGGCCAAGTAAAAAAGAATGACTCCACACAGAGGCCAAGCAATGTCCAGCTAGCACTTGCAAGGGAATAATCAACCATTTATTCCTGGTATTCAACAGCATTATTATTGCTGGATTTTAAATGTTCACCATTGATCACATCTATATGGATTCCCCAATAGGTGGCTTAAAACAGCAAGGTAAGAAGTTAGAAGGCATACTGCAGAAAGTGGTTTAGCTTCTGTCCTTACAAAGCCTTTTCATCAAAGATACTAGAGCGGAGCAAGATAGACCACTCGACGAAAAAGCCGTGGTAAGTCATAGGTAATCTTTAGCGCCATTTCCGTAACCGGCTTCCGTCTCCGCTCTAGTATCTTTGCTTTGGTCACGGCAACTTCATATTGCTATTGTTTTACCAAATACCACACAAATCATCATTTTTTTTTCTCAGCTGCAGGTGATCATTATGATATTCCTGCCTGGTCTTCCTTATTAACTTTGAACATACAAAAAATTGGCATTAGGAAGGAGCTCCAGAAAGTCCTACACCCACTCAAGCCATAGTCTGGGGGAATTTGAGGGGAGAAGCGCTGGCACCAAGAGCGAGCGAACGCGCGGACAGACAGACGAAAGCAACAACCAGTGTGCCGGACTGTGCGTGTGCGTGTGTCTCTGTCTGTCTGTCTGAGGGTTGAAGCGCCGGCACCAGGAGCGAGCGAACGTGCGGACAGACGGACGAAAGCAATGATCATAGAGCGGCACAGGTGAAATTTCAGGTCGAGACCCTACTTCAGACTGAGTCAGGGGAAAGAGGAACAAGAGATATAGACGGTACTAAGGACAAATGAATGGAAGATATGCCTATATCTCCCGATTCCCCTTCCCTTGACTGTCAGTCTGAGGAAGGGTCTCGACCGAAAATGTCACCACACACACACACAGGTGCGAGCCGACACCAGGAGCAGGGCGAAGGATGACATCAAACGGGTCATGGCAGATATCGAAAAAGTCGACCCCAAATATCTGACATCTTGCCATCAGTTTAAAACAACATTCTTGATTAACACCCATTTACTGTCCACTGACACCCTCCTCCGCCTAGCGGAGTTGGTCTTTACCCTCAATAACTTCTCTTTTGACTCCTCCCATTTCCTCCAAACACAAGGCGTAGCTATGGGCACACGCATGGGCCCCAGCTACGCTTGCCTCTTTGTCGGGTACGTCGAACAATCCTTGTTCTCGCCGTACCAGGGCCCCATCCCCGACCTCTACCTCCGTTACATCGACGACTGCTTTGGTGTCACCTCCTGCACCCACACACAACTGACTGACTTCATCCATTTCACCACCAACTTCCATCCGGCACTCAAATACACTTGGACCATTTCCGACATTCCCCTACCATTCCTTGACCTCACCATCTCTATTGCAGGTGATACACTCCTGACCGACATCCACTACAAACCAACTGACTCCCACAGCTACCTGGACTACTCTTCCTCCACCCTGCTTCCTGTAAGGACTCCATCGCCTATTCCCAATTCCTCCGTTTATGCTGCATCTGCTCCCAGGATGAGGTGTTCCACACCAGGTCATCACAAATGTCCTCATTCTTCAGAGAACGGGGATTCGCCTCCCCCACTATAGATGAGGCTCGCACCAGGGTCTCTCCATACCCCGCAACACTGCCCTCTCTCCCATTCCCCCACTCGCAACAAGGGCAGAGTCCCCCTGGTCCTCACCTTTCACCCCACCAGCCGGCAAATACACACATAGTCCTCTGCCAGTTTCGCTACCTCCAAAGTGACCCCTCCACTCGCCACATCTTCCCATCTCCCCCCCGTCTGCCTTCCGCAAAGACTGCTCCCTCTGCAACTCACTTGTCAATTCTTCCCTTCCCTCCCGCTTTACCCCTTCCCCGGGCACTTTCCCTTCACCTCCCCCCTCCACTCCTTTCAGGGACCCAAGCAGTCCTTCCAGGTCCGACAGAGGTTCACCTGCACCTGCTCCAATCTCATCTACTGCATCCGCTGCTCCAGATGCCAGATGATCTATATCGGTGAGACCAAGCGGAGGCTTGGCGATCGTTTCGCCGAACACCTCCGCCCGGTCCGCATTAACCAACCCGACCTCCCGGTGGCTCAGCACTTCAACTCCCCCTCCCATTCCGTATCCGACCTCTCAGTCCTGGGCCTCCTCCACGGCCAGAGTAAGCAACATCGCAAGTTGGAGGAATAGCACCTCATATTCCGCTTGGGGAGTTTGCATCCTCTGGGCTTGAACATTGAATTTTCTCAATTCTGTTAACTCTTGCAGTCTCCTCCCCTTCCCACCTCTCCCTCAGCCCTCGGGCCCTGGCATTCCCTCTCTCTCTATCTCTCTCCCCCACCCTAGTCGCACTAGCTTCTCATTTTCACACTACAAACAGCTTACAATGGCTTGTTCCCTTTATCATCGATACTTTTTTGCATATCTTTCATTCATTGTTCTTTATCTCTCCACATCACCGTCTATATCTCTCGTTTCCCTGATCCCTGACCAGTCTGAAGAAGGGTCTCGACCCGAAACGTCGCCTATCTCCTTCGCTCCTTAGATGCTGCTGCACCCGCTGAGTTTCTCCAGCCTTTTGTGTACCCTACTACCTTAAACATTCAAGCTCACCACAGGAAACAATAGCTGCAGAACATTCCACTAACAAAGTGCACCAGATTAAATTCACTAAAGGGCTTGTCCCACTTACGTGTCCTTGGCAGCAAATTACGCGACCTCGTCGTCGAGTTGAGACACACGGGCATCGTATGGCCGCACGGGGCCGGTCCCACTGAGAAGCGCGGAGGGGTATGTAGTTGTGCGCAACATCGAGCGGGGCTCCAAACTTTTTGTAGCGAACAAAATCTTCGTGCGCCAACGGCCTGTCGTGTAACTGACGGCCAAAGTGGGACCACAAGGTCGCGTAATTAGCGTGCCAAGGACACGTAAGTGGGACAGGGCCTTAACGCATTTTTGACAGTACATCTAATCTACAAACCACAAAGACTAAAAGCAGCTGGAGTTTAGGAACGCCATTACCTGAGGAATTCATCTCAGGTCACACATCTTTATTACTGGGGAATAAATCATTATTCTTTCTTTGTTACTCGAAATCTTGGAACACCCTATTGAATGGCACTTTGGGAATACCTTCACTTCAAGGACAACAGCTGTTCAAATAGCTCACCACCATCCTCACAGAATAGATGAAAGATGGGGCAATACATGCTGGTTTCTGCCATGGATGTTCACAGGCAATGAATAAAAAGGGACTAGAAAGATAAATGAGATGTCACTTAGAAAAGAACAAAGGATAACCCATTACCTACAAACTGATGACTTATCGGCAATATAGAGAAGAGTACTCTTATGAACGCTGTACAGGTAGAGATAGAGCAAAGGCCTTTAAAAAAAAACTTGTGCTCTACTGTGCAGCTGATTATTGCGTACATTGTGTATTGCATAATATGCACTGTACAATAAGGCTGATAACATGCAGATAAACGGGAAGCCTCCAATGACTTTCAGAACTATTGCTCCAAAGAAACCCGTGCGTGCTATTCTGAGATAAAGATAAAGTGGCAGCGCCTCGCGGCTGCGGCCTCTGCAGTCCATCTGTCTTTTTTTTTTCTTTTTTGTACTGTAAAGTGCATGTTTTGGTTGTAGCTTTAACGGCCACTGGACTTACCAGTGCTCACCCGCCGGGGGCTCCAACATCAAGACCCGGGGCAGGACCTTACATCGCCCGGTGCGGCCTTGACGGCCGCGGGACTTGCCATCGCCCGCCTGGGGCTTTAACATCGGGAGAAGAATAAAGAACGGGGAGAGACAAGACTTTGCCTTCCATCAGTTAGGAGGGGTTTGGAGATTCACTGTGATGGATGTTTATATAAACTGTGTTAATTGCGTGCCTTGTTTTTTTTCTCTTGGTTGTATAACTGCAGGAACGTAATTTCTTTGAACTTAGGTTCAAATGACAATAAACATTAATTAATTAAATTAATTAATTGATCATATCATGTCATATATCACATACTTACAGCATCCAAAAATATTGATTCTTGCACATTACTTACATGATTTATAAGGAAATAGGAGTATTTTTTATTTGCTTATTAATTATTGCAGTTACAATTCTCACTGAAATATTAAATTTGAATTTGCCTTTGTTCCAGTATAGGTTATGTGCTCAGGTTCTACTTTAGTTTAGTTTAGAGATATAGCAAGGAAGCAGGCCCATCGGCCCTCCGAGTCCACGCCACCAACACTATCCCACCCACGCTAGGGAAAATTTACAATTTTACCAAGCCAATTAACCTACAAACCTGTACACCTTAGGAATGTGGGAGGAAACTGGAGCTTCTGGAAAAAAACCCATGCAGGTCACGGGGAGAGCAGACAAACTCCATACAAACAGCACCTGCAGTCAGGATCGAACTCAAGTTTCTGTTCAGTTTAGTTTATTGTCATGTGTACCGAGGTACAGTGAAAAGCTTTTGTTGCGTGTTATCCAATTAGCAGAAAGACAATACAATCAAACCATTTACCGTGTATAGATACATAATAATAAAGGAATAACGTTTAGTGCAAGGCCAACAAAGTCCGATCAAGGATAGTCCAAAGAGGTAGAAAGCAGTTCAGCACTGCTCTCTGGTTGTGGTAGGATGATTCAATTGCCTGAAAGCAGCTGGGTAGAAACTGACCCTGAATCAGGAGGTGGGCATTTTCACACATCTATATCTTTTGCCTGATGGGAAAGGGGAGAAGAGCGAGTGGTCCGAGTGGACCTCGTCCTTGATTATGCTGCTAGCCTTGCCGAGGCAGCACGAGATATAAATGGAGTCAATAGAAGGGAGGTTAGTTTGTGTGATGATCTGGGCTGTGTCCACAATTTGCTGCAATTTCTTGGAATCTTGGAGCTGTTCTCAAACTAAGCTGTGATGCATCCTGATAAAATGCTTTCTATGGTGCATCTGTAAAGGTTGGTGAGAGTTGTAACGGACATCCCAAACCTCCTAAGCTTTCTAAGGAAGTAGAAGCATTGGTGAGCTTTCTTGGTCGTTACTTCAATATGGGTGGTCCATGTGAAGTTGTTGGTGATGTTGACTCCTAGGAATTTGAAGTTTTCAACCATCTCTATGGCACCTTCAATGTAAACTGTGGTATGCGTACCGCTTCGCTTCCTGAAGTCGATCACTATCTCCTTTGTCTTACTGACATTGAGAGAAAGGTTGTCTCGACAACAGGACACGAGGTCCTCGATCTGCTTCCCAGACTCGGTCTCATCATTATTTGATATCCGGCCCACAATGATGATGTCGTCTGTGAATTTTAAATTTGAATTAGGTTTGCAAGTGGGTGTACATGGAGCAAAGAAGGGGACTGAGAACGCATCTTTACAGAGCACCAATGTTGAGGATTATCGTAGAGGATGTTTTGTCCCTTATCCTCAGTGTTGGTCAGGAACTCGAGGATCCAGTTGCAGAGATGAGTGTTGACACCGTCCCAAGAGTTTGGTGATAAGCTTGGATGGTATCATGGTATTAAAGGCAGAGTTGTAGTCTATGGATAGGCATTTGACGTAGGTGTCTCTCTTATCCAGGTGTTCTCGGGATAAGTGCAGGGCTAGGGTGATGGCGTCGTCCGTGGGCCTGTTGTGGCAGTAGGTTGACAGCAGTGGGTCAAAGCTGCTCGGTAGACTGGATTTAACTAGCCTCTCAAAACATTTCATGATGGTGGATGTCAAGGCCACTGGACGGTAGTCGTTTAAGCACAAGATCTTGCTTTTCGTCGGCACTGGGATAATGGCGATTCTCTTCTCAGAACGGAGTAGGAAAGAGATTAAAGATGTCCGTGAATACTCCCGCATTGGTGGTCCACGCAGCTACTGAGGACACAGCCAGGAACTCCATCTGGGGCAGTTGCTTTTCATGGGTTTACCCTCAGGAAGGCTGATCTAACCTCTGCTACACTCACACTGGGGAGAGGTACACTGGAGTCTGAAGAGGCAGGTGTCACCACCCTGTTGGCCTTCTGCCTAAAGTAAGCATAGAAAGCATTCAGTTCATCGGGTACAGTCGTACTATCACCAATGATGTTGCCTGACGTTGCTTTGCAGCCAGTTAACTTATTCAGACCTCGCCACATTCTCCATGTGTCCGAATGATTATACTTTGACTCAAGTTTGTCCCGGTATTGTCTCTTGGCATCCTTGATGGCTTAGCGGAGATCATAGTGGGCATTCTTGTACCGCTCGTGATCATTTGACTTGTAAGCAGCAAACCTGGCCTTAACCTGTGAACATAATTTGCATTTCATCCATGGTTTCTGCAGGGCTTGAAATTGACGGTTGCCCAGGTGCCAATGGCCACCTAAAGTCCCGTAGGGAAACCTAAATGCCGAGTCATTTTGCCCAGCTTAGCACTACAGATACTGGTTTAAACCGAAGATAGATACAAAAAACTGGAGTAACTCAGCAGGTCAGGCAGTATCTCTGGAGAAAAGGAACGTAACGTTTCGTGTCAGCGGTGGCGACGGCTGTAGTGCGGGGCAAAGATACTAGGTGTGGGGTGACGGAGGGTCGGCGTGAATTACGGGCCCCGCACAGCAGCAGCGGCAGCTCCATCTCCTCCTCCTGCACCCCGCCCGCCCTGATAGCGGCCGCTGCGTCCCACTCCGCCAATGGCGATAATCGCTTTAAAAACAAACCCGCACGCCGAGGCCAGGAGGAGGGAGGAAAGAGGAAGGGGGAGGCCCCCTTCCGCCGTCTGAAGCACCTGCACCGCTTGGCCCCGCACCTGCCTGTGGTTGGCGGAGGAGAGGAGGCGGTGGCGAGGAGATCTCAACTGCCTCCCCCTTTGGCGGCGGCACATGGCGGTGGTCAGGGATGGCCAAGGCAGCAGGGCGATGATGCCGGTGTTGTCCGGGGAGCGTTGACCTTTCTCTCTCTCTCGTCTCTCTCTCTCTCTCTCTCTCTCTCTCTCTCTCTCTCTCTCTCTCTCTCTCTCTCCTCTCTCTCTCTCTCTCTCTCTCTCTCTCTCTCTCTCTCTCTCTCTCTCTCTCTCTCTCTCTCTCTCTCTCTCTCTCCTCTCTCTCCTCTCTCATCTCTCTCTCTCTCTCTCTCTCTCTCTCTCTCTCTCTCTCCTCTCTCTCGTCTCTCTCTCTCTCTCTCTCTCCTCTCTCTCTCTCTCTCTCTCTCTCTCTCTCTCTCTCTCTCTCTCTCTCAGCTCTCTCTCTCTCTCTCTCTCTCCTCCTCTCTCTCTCTCTCCCTTCTCTCTCTCTCCGCTCTCCTCTCTCCTCTCTCCTCTCTCTCGTCTCTCTCTCTCTCTCTCTCTCTCTCTCCCCCCCCCCCCCCCTCTCTCCCCCCTTCTCTCCCCCCTCCTCCCCCCCCCCCCCCCCACCCCCCACACTCACCCCCTTATCCTGGGACCTCTCTCCTCTCCATCCCGCACTGATCTATATTCCTCCTCCCTCCATTCAGTCCCCACTGACATGCCCCCCCTGTGCCCCCCCCCCCCCCCCCCCACCCATTCATCCTGCACTGATCTCCCTATCCACCTCACTTGATTCTCCTGCCACCCCCCATCATCCAATACTGGTCCCCAATTCATCCTGTACTTACCCGCCCCTTCCCATCCATCCTGCAATGCACCCCCCATTCATCCTGTACTGCTCCTCCCATCCATCCTGACTGATCCCCCCCCATTCATCCCATACTGACCCCCCCCCCCCCCCCCGCCCCCCCCCCCCCCATTAATCCTGGACTGATTCCCCTATCCATCGAGTAATGAGCTCCCAATTCATCTTTTACGGATCCACCCATTCATCCTGTACTGATCCCCCATCCATCCTGTAGTGATCCCACCATTCATCCTGCACAGACCCTCCGATCCACATGTACTGACCTTCCCCCCCCCCCCCATTCATCCTTGTACTGATCCCCTCCATTCATCCTGCACTGATCCTCCCCATCCATCCTGTACTGATTCCCCCCCCCATTCAAGAAGAATGGGGGGGAACAGTCTGAAGAAGGGTCTCGACCCAAAACGTTGCCCATTTCCTTCGCTCCATAGATGCTGCCTCACCAGCTGAGTTTCTCCAGCATTTTTGTCCACCCCCATTCATCTTGTATTGATCCCTCCTGTACTGATCCCACCCATCCTGCACAGATCCCCCCCCCCGTCCATCCCGTACTGATCCCCCCCATTCAAAGGTTCATTTATTATCAGTGCTGTAGTTATTTAATGAGCAACATTTACAACTATACGTTGGATTAATCTAGGTTTTACTTCTACAGTTGGTCATTTACATCCCAAATTTGGTCAAGAGATATTTCAGTTTAAATTTTAATGCTAATTCTGAAGTGGGAATGATGGAAACAACGTTTATCAATATATATTTTTTAATTTGTTGCGTACAAACTGGGTATCTTCATTGCTGTTCACAACACATACATCTAATCTGAATGTCTGGTAATGTGGCGTTTTGACACCTTTAAATATATTACCAAAAGAACATTTGCTGTAGTTATGTCCTTTGGCCATCTTTTGTCAGTTAGCGTAATGTTTAACCTGTCAGATGGGAAGAGTCGGTTTTAACAGCTATTATCATAAAATCCCTTTAGAAATTTCCTTGCAACCTGTATATTTTGTTGTGGATACATTATGTGGGAAGCGAGATTGTTTCTGTACCAATAGCAATAACGCCCCATGCTATGGCCATGTCATGATAATTGTCAGTCCTTCACAGAAAACATGCTTGCATCAATCTGTAGTGTGCATGGTTAAACATATATGTTACCATGGTTCAGGATTTATTGACACAGGTTGATCATGCGCTGAATAATCCAACCACATTTTTGTTTGGAAGTGGAAAGAAATAATAGTAATTGCATTAATTGCAACGTGTAAAAAGAGTTGAGATACTGTATTATAACTTTGTTGCATGTCATATGTGAATATATCTTGTCTTGATTGGTGAATGTTTAGTTTGTGACTTTATTTGAAGCAGAAATAGAAACATAGAAAATAGCTGCAGGAGTAGACCACTCGGCCCTTCGAGCCTGCACCGCCATTCAATATGATCATGGCTGATCATCCAACTCAGCCAATATTTAATATATTACCCATATCAGCAGACATCTGAGGTATGGTTTTAAAAACCAAATTATATTCCCTTCCTTTTTACTGCCAGCAGGGCTAACATGGGGAATATTTTCTTATATTCCCCTTTCTAGCCAACCCCTATGGAGTTTACCTGTTTAAACAGCGGGGAATATAAACCTTATATTCCCCTGGTCTCACATCCGGGAACGTGACGGCTGCGTGACGGCAACGTGACGCTGCGTGCGAAATTTAAAAATTTATTCTCAAAAAAAAAAAAAATGGCTGCCGGTTGCGAGAAAAGGTTCCCGTTTTAAAACTTCGACCTTCACTAGTCACATAAATGAATGACATAAATTACAATAACTGAAAACATAAATGTTTTACATTGTTTTTCAGTACCCTATATTTACAATGTTGCAATGGTTTTAGTACCCTTATTTACAATGTTGCATGCATATTGCAAAATGTATAGATACATTCATATCATATGAGATGTCATGATTTTCCTCTAGATGTCTGATAATGGTAATAATACAATATTGACTGTCCTCTCTTTCGGAGATACGACATATATTGCCCTCACTAGATCCATATGCCCTCGTCTTCGACTCGGGCAATATGAATCTACTTCAGGCAATATATGTCGTCATCCCCCTCAAGGCCAGTCATATTTAATAATATGTGATTGCTTCATTGAGCATAATTCAGACTGGTAACTATGTACTTCGTCCGAGTACATTATCGCACGCATCATGCAAGCCATCTTAAATGACCACCTAAACTGTAATTTGGCCACCTAAAAAGCTGCCAAGGTTGCCCGGCTGGCAACAGGGAAAAACAGTTAAGTGAGAGCCCTGTTTCTGGCGTGGTAAGGCAACAACTCCACCACTGCACCACTGTTACTGTTCTAAATAAATTGCATACTATGATCTATATTATCTCATCCTTTGGATTCCCCAAAAATAAAATCAAGTAACCTTCAGTTTTCCTGTTTAGTGACATTCACTCATTAGTTAGTTTAGTGACAAATCACTCATCACAATTTAATCTCTCCCATTACGTCATTTTTGTTACAAAGGATTTTTTTTTTTTGATTTCACAAGCCACCTGTCTACCCAACTCAATCAGTTTACAGTTTATCATGTTCAGCTTTGTGACATTTGCAAACGTGGCCATGGTACTCGTGAATCCTAGCTTCAAATATTTTAGGACTATTTTGATAAATGGATCAATAAGACCATCCTTTATGATCTGAAAGGTGCATTAACCTGACCTAATATCAGATTTTTTTATTTGTTTACTAATTATGACTGAGGAGGCCATTTGACCCCTCTGTCAGAATGAGGTGAATGTTAAATTCAGTTTTAACTAGAAATCACTCTAGTAGCAAATAAAATGACAAAGCAGTGATGTGGCCAAGGAACATCTCAAGTAATACAGCAGTTCCACTGACAACTAGGAAACCCGTCTGAAATAGCTTTCTGTTTAGAAGTCGAAGGGCATTTCCATCAGCTTGAAACAGCAATAGATGGTTGAACCAAGAGTGCTGCTCAGAGAAATTTGTATATTGATATTCTTGGGGCGAGGCGAGTTGATTGCCTACCATGGAATTTAGATGTATTCCTTTGTGTGGAGAATTCTCTGCTTGATTCCCTTTAAGTCATGGTCATACTGTACGGAAACAGACCCATCGATCCAACTGGGTCACGCCGACCAAGATGTCCCATCTAAACCAGTCCAGTTTGGCCTCTATCACCCTAACCTTTCCTATCCATGTACCTGTCCAAAAATCTATTAAATGTTGCTCTTGTACTGCTTTGACTACTTCATCTGTAGGCTCATTCCACATACCCACCACTCTGTGTGGAAAAGACCTCTCAGGATCCTACGCATTGGCTATAGCCCTTGTGGGAAAATTTGCCATATGCACATCAGACGCTGTTCACAGATTAATGTCAAGCAGCAATGATCTACTCTTTTAATGCTTCCATTGTTCAAGTTGTTCATTGAACTTCTAATGGATTACTATATTCAGCTTTTGACATAAAAACCTTGCCTGCATTATAAAAGTGTGTTAATTAATGGACTCTTCACATTATAAAATTCCCCCAGCAATCAAAACGTAACTTTTGCATCCTTTTAGCTCACAGGCAATAGGCACCAAACTACTACGATTATCCATCATCATTAATCCAACCAATCTTCCATTTCTACTGTCATTCACTTTGCTTATGCAACAAGTTCAATTTTTTCAGAATGTTAAATTTGGGCTTCTTTAAGAAACAGCGATTCCAATGAAAGTTGAAAATAGACCATTACACTGGTGATTTAAAAAATAAATGTTGTACAAAGTTGGGAAAGTTTCAGAAACTTTCCCAATTCCATCCTCACAGCACTACTTTTTTTCTACGTTTTGCTATGCTTTGTCCAAATCTTAACTTCTCTATCATTGTCAGTATATCTCCAGCAATGGCTTCTCATAGACAGCCTCCTCCAAATTATCAAGCTTTGGTTTCTTTGTACAAGAATTCAAAGATTAAACTTAGGGCAAATTCCAGAAATATGGAAACAAAACAGGTTTACGTCTCCACCACCATTAGCTTGTTTCTACAATCACAAACTGCAAATGTAATACTGTGAAAATCAAATTCATCTTATCTGACCACCATAATGAAGGGTTTTTAATTAGTTAATTTAATTAGTGTGGACAATGCTAGCAAGGACAACATTTATTGCCAACTATTTATTGCCAACTCCCGCTTAGCCTCAAAACGGTGGTGACGAACCACTGCCAAGCAGTGCAGCAGACTCCAGGATTTTGATTCAGCAACTGCAGAATGTCAATGTAATTTATAGTCACAACATGATGTGATATGGAGGGGAACTATATATAGTTGTTTTCCCATGCACTTACAGTTGTCCTTCAAAAGTAATGGTCAGTATGACTTTGGACATGCTGCCTAGGCAACTGATTGCATTTTGCACATGGTGTAACTTGCCTAGCCAGGAAAATGTACAAATGGTAGAGGGATATAATCCAATAAGTTTGGGACAGTAGATGGGAAATATCAAGCACACTGCCTCAATCTAAATATTGTCAATCCATTAATTTTCTTAGACCTATACTCATCCAAGCAAGTGCAAAGTATTCCACCCGACTGCAAATATAATTTGTAGAAATGAAACAGTTGGTCAAGCTACTCAAGGTATAAGATCCAGTCCCTGACGTACCCTTTTAACAACATGTGTGTGACAAGTTCAGTGAGTTTCTATACAATTATGAACTCCAGGAAATTGAAATTCAACAGAATAGCAAGATTCTCCTTCAAATTAGAACAGAGGTTCATGCCAAATTGCATCAACAGTTGTTTTAATCAAGCCATACTCAAGTACAATAGGTAGGGCGATGGGAAGGTATAGAGTGCAGAATATAGTTCTCAACATTGTAGCCCAATAGTTCCAGAGACAAATTCCAATATCTGCAGTGAGCTAGGGGAGAATTGGACTGTACCCTAACTTATGAAAGGACCGTTCAGAAGCCTGATAGTAGGATGGACTCCACAAGCAACAATCACGAACAAAGCAATTATCATCTAAGTTGTGAATCTGTGAGTAAAGCAGTAAATGATAATAATGGTGATGGTATTTATAAGATGCTCTCAAATGAATAAAATTATTTGTCTGTAGAATTCTAGCAGTCAACCTTAACGTTACATTTCTAGATGGGACTTTATTCCTTGACCTGGTTTGATGATAATGGCAGAGTGGAGGAATATGCCAGGTCATGAGGTTACAGTTTGTGTGGGAACAATTTTGCCACAACAATTTTACGATAACGATAGAACTTTATTTATCCCAGGAGGGAAATTGGTCTGCCAACCATCATAAAACACAAGATAAATCAAATTAAAGTGACAAATGGAAAGGAATGGTGATATGTAAAGATATGGGAGGAGGGGTTCAATCTACCCCATGACAGAAGGGAGAGGAGTTGTACAGTTTGATAGCAATAGAGAAGGATCTCCTGTGGCATCCTGTACTGCACCTTCGTGGAACCAATCTGTAGCTGAAGGTACCCCTAAGATTGACGTGTGTCATGGAGGGGGTGAGCTAAATTGTCCAAGATCCTCTGCAGTTTGAGGAGCATCCTACCCTCCAAGACAACCTCCCATGAATCCAACTACACCCCATACCTGCCAACTTGTGAGATTGAAAATCGGAATCCTATAGTCTGACGTCAGTGAGGGCGGGGCAGGTGACGTCAGTAAGGGCGGGGCAAGTGACGTCAGTAAGGGGCGGGGTACGTGACGTCAGTGAGGGCGGGAAAGTGACCTCAGGGGGGTTACACAAAATGCTGGAGAAACTCAGCGGGTTGCAGCAACATCTAAGGAGCGAAGGAGATAGGCGACGTTTCGGGTCGAGACCCTTCTCAGTCTGAAGAAGGGTCTCGACCCAAAACGTCGCCTATCTCCTTCGCTCCTTAGATGCTGCTGCACCCGCTGAGTTTCTCCAGCATTTTGTGTAACCCTCGATTCTCCAGCATCTGCAGTTTCTTCGTCAACTCTCAGTTTGTGAGTGTTGGTGAGGCGGGAACGGGCTGGCCCCGACCCGACCTGACGCGCTCGCGGTCACTCACCGGGCTGACAGTCCCGGCGGTGGCGGCGGCAGCGGCGCTGAGGTGAGGTGACCGGTGAGTGTTGCCCGTCTGGGCCGGACCGGACCATCTCTCCCCTGCCCCTCATCGCCTCTTCCCTGCCCCTGAAGTGATAATGAACGTATTTGGCTTACTACCCCACGGGATGATCGTTGATTTCCCCCTCTCCACCCTCCTCCCCGGTGCCCACCTGACTCGCACCTACCTTCTCCCCTGCGCTTCTGAGTCTAGACGCTCCAGCCGTTCCATCCCAATTCCGATTTTTTTGTCTCAATTATTCCGAGAAAAAAAATCGGAAAAAAAAAACACATAGAAAGTTTCTGTGTGTTTTTATTTTCCGATTTTTTTTCTCGGAATATTGAGACAAAAAATCGGAATTCGGAATTGGGATGGAAAAAATCGGAAGAATTCCGCCCAAATCGGAATGGTTGGCAGGTATGTACACCCCAGGACAGAGCCAGCCTTCCTGATGAGTTTGTTAATCCTGTTGACGTCCGTGGCCTTCGCTCTGCTGCCCCAGCACACGATAGCGAAGAAGTTGGCCTTGGCTATCACCGATTGGTAGAACATCTGCAGCATCTTGCTGCAGATGTTGAAGGAACGGAGCCTTCTCAAAAAGTACAGCCGGCTCTGTCCCTTCTTGTACAAGGCCTCAGCGTTCCTGGACCAGTCCAGTTTACTGTCCAGGTACACTCCAAGGAAGAAGGGTCTCGACCTGAAACATCGCCTATCTCCTTCGCTCCTTAGATGCTGCTGCACCCGCTGAGTTTCTCCAGCTTTTTGTGTACCCTCGATTCTCCAGCATCTGCAGTTCCTTCTTTAAAAAATATTTGTACTCCTTGGTAAAACTGCACATCCACACCATTGATGGAGACAGGGGACAGGCATGTTCCTTTCCTCCTAAAGTCCGCTACTAACTCTTGTCGATGTTGAGCTGCAGGTGATTCAGCCCACATCACTCAACAAAGTCATTGACTACACCTCTGTATTCAGCTTCCCTCCCCTCACTGATGCAGCCCACAATTGCAGTCATCCGAAAATGACAGGAAATGGTGTTGGGTAGACGGAAGGAACAGGAAATGGTGTTGGGTAGCCTGATGGGACTGAAGGCATAAATCCCCAGGACCTGATGGTCTGCATCCCAGGGTACTTAAGGAAGTGGCTCTAGAAATTGTAGACACATTGGCGATCATTTTCCAATGTTCTAAAGATTCAGGATCAGTTCCTGTGGATTGGAGGGTAGCTAATGTTATCCCACTTTTTAAGAAAGGCGGGAGAGAGAAAACAGGGAATTATAGACCAGTTAGCCTGACATCGGTGGTGGGTAAGATGCTGGAGTCAATTATAAAAGATGAAATAGCGGCACATTTGGATAGTAGTAGCAGGATTGGTCCGAGTCAGCATGGATTTAAGAAGGGGAAATCATGCTCGAATCCCATATATCCACAGAGCAACGGGCAGATAGAGCCCCGTGTGCAAACTATTAAAAGTATTATGAGGAAAGCCAAACGCTGCGGCCGTGACCTGATGTACGCCATCCTCGAATACCGCAACATCCCCCTTGACGGGACAGGCGGCTATGCCTCCTAACAGTTACTGAACAGTAGACTGTTAAGAAGCAAATTGCCATCGCCTCTATCGTTCTTACTGCCTCATCATGTCCCTCCCATGGGACCACAACTGGCCGTCTGGCAAGAAAAACAGGCAGCATACTTCAACGAGAAGGCAAGCGGCGAGCCGCTGCCGCGCCTGGCACAACAACAGCAGGTGTGGTTTCATGCCAAACCAACCGAGTGGCAACGTGGCCGTATTGCAAGAGAAAACCTGTCCCTTCGGAGCTACGTCATCTCTACACTGAGCGGTACTGAGTTCCGCAGAAACAGGAAGGACATACGACCTGCGCACGAAGCAGCTGTGCCATGCCCTGGCCCATTTCCGACACTTCCCTACTATTTCTTGATCTTACTACCTCTATCGCAGTTGATAGACTTCTGACCGACCTCCACTATAAACCCACTGACTCCCATGGCTATCTAGAGTACACTTCTTCCCACCCTGCTTTCTGTAAGGACTCCATCCCCTACTCTCAATTCCTCCGTCTACGCCGCATCTGCTCCCAGGATGAGGTGTTCCACACCAGGGCATCGGAGATGTCCTAATTTTTCAGGGAACGGGGGTTCCCCTCCCCTACTATAGATGAGGCTCTCACCAGGGTTTCTTCCATACCCCTTAACGCTGCTCTCCCCCCATCCCCCCCACTCGCAACAAGGGCAGAGTCCCCGAGTCCTCACCTTCTACCCTACTAGCCGTCACAAACAACAAATAATCCTCCGTCATTTTCGCCACCTCCAACGTGACCCCACCACTCGCCACATCTTCCCATCTCCGTCCGTCTGCTTTCCGTAGAGACCGCTCCCTCTGTAACTCCTTGGTCAATCCGTCCCTTTCCACCCATACCACCCCCTCCCCGGGCACTTTCCCTCGCAACCGCAAGAAATGCTACACTTGTCGCTTTACTTCCCTTTAAGGACCCAACCAGTCATTCCATATGCGACATAGGTTCACCTGCACCTCCTCCAACCTCATCTATTGCATCTGCTGCTCTGGATGTTAGCTGATCTACATTGGTGAGACCAAGCGTAGGCTTGGCAATCGCTTCGCCGAACACCTCCGCTAGGTCCGCAATAACCAACCTGATTTCCCGGTGGCTCAGCACTTCAACTCCCCCCTCCCATTCCGAATCCGACCTTTCTGTCCTGGGCCTCCTCCCTGTCCAAAGTGAGCACCACCGGAAATTGGAGGAGCAGCACCTCATATTTCGCTTGGGCAGTTTATACCCCAGCGGCATGAACATTGACTTCTCCAATTTCAGGTAGCCCTCACCGTCTCCTCCCCTTCTCAATTCTCCCTCAGCCCTCTAAGGCCCGAAACGTTGCCTACTACCTTCGCTCCATAGATGCTGCCGCACCCGCTGAGTTTCTCCAGCACTTGTCCACCTTAGCAGGACTCAAAATTAACAGTTGCCCGGGTGCCAATGGCAACCTACAGTCCCGCCGAGCAACCTGAAAACCATGCCATTTTGCCCGGCTTGGCAAGCACCCGGGACACCTATCGTTTAATTCTGAGCGGGCCCCTTCTCTACATCTCTCTCTCTCTCTCTCTCCGCCCGCCATTCGTGTTCAGGTCTCAGCTCTCGGGTCTCCGCTCGGCTGTCAGCTCTCGGCCCTCCGCTCGGCACGGCAGGCCGCCTTATACATGCGCACTGTCACGGCCTGCACATCCTCCCCGTGCACATGCGCACAACCACGGCCAGCACATCATCGGCCGTGTTTGTGCGCATGTGCCGCCCTGCACATACGCACTGCCACGGCAACTGGTCGTCGTTGGCCACTGTCTCCCTCCCTTTGCATTGTGGGAGATCTGGCCGCAATTGCTGTCCGGTCGCCGCCTCACTGCGACCGCTGAAAACCAACGCAGAATTACTCCCTGGAGCAGGAGTAACTCCCTGGAGTAACTCTTCCTTCTTGGTTTCTTGGTCCTCCTAAAATATTCCAAGTGGAATTTAAACTGTAGTGGACCCACCACAACCAAACTCCAAACTCTGAAAAATAACAGCCTATTGCATTTTATGTTTATTTATTGTGTCTAAATATGGTCTATGGTATACAGACACACTTAACTTTTATCTCCTGTTCTGTATTATGTTTACATATTATGTTGTACTGCAGCAAGCAAGAATTTAATTGTCCTATCTGGGACATGACAATAAAACTCTCTTGACTTGGACTGAAGCAAAAAAGGGTTCTTGGGGGAAAAAAGAGCTACCTTAAATTTAGTTGCATATGGTTGGGTACCTTTGGTAGAGTGAAGACTATCCCATGCTTTAATTGTGCAGGGTAACTCCATGGAGCAGCCAGCATCTCTGGATAGAAGAATTTGGGTGACGTTTCGGGTAGAGACCCTTCTTTAGATTGCCTCTGGTTTTAGTGTTTTTAGTTAAATTTAAAGCTACAGCGTGGAAACAGGCCCTTCAGCCCACCGAGTCCACGCCGACCATTGATCACCCGTACACTAGTTCTTTCTTTCTTTCTTTCTTTCTTTCTTTCTATCAAAATCTTTTTATTCATTTTTTTTCAAAAGCAAAAACACAACAACAAAAAAGCAATGATAAACATAACAGTGATATTGATACATGGGGATCAGGGTTACATTAATGGCAGGTATAACCTAAATATGAGTCCAGTGTCAAAATACCCATTGAATATAGACCTCTCGGTCTCTATGTAAATATAGTTAAGTGTTTAAAAGAGAACTTATATGTATGAAAACAAAAAGATAAAAAGAAAAAAAACCCCAAAAAAACCCCAAAACTAAAAAAAAAAGTTCTATCCCACACATTAGCGACGCGTCAAGAGTGTTTTATTTTCTCACGTCCCAGTTAGAACAATGAAATTCTTACTTGCAGCAGCACAACAGAGTATGTAAACATAGTACTCTGTAAACAACATTATAAACGAGAAAACAAAACTCCATACAGACAGCACCCATATTCAGGATCAATTCCGGGTCTCTGGCAATTTTAGGCAGCAACTTTATGGCCAAGGTAAAGCCCCATAGTCTTGAACTGAATTAAAACATACAGTAGCGGGGCTTTGTTTATACAGAGGCCCAGGAGCCGTTGATGAGGGAGGAGCGACGTCCGAGCGGTGAGTGTAAAAGCCCAGCGTGAGGCTTTGTTTTTACAGAGGCCCAGGAGCCGTTGGTGAGGGAGGAGCGACCGAAATCCGTAACATTTTAAATCCGTAACGTTCTATTCAATTACCTGGGCTTGAGGAAGCCGCTGATTGGTGGACTTGAGTACGCAGCTGATTGGCAGTCAGATTCCAGCAGTTTATAGTGTACTGTATATTTTGTATTGTTTATTGTATTTTGTGTTGTATTTAGGGTAAGGGAAGTATGAGTGCCAGGGCAGCTTACTGTTCTGGATGTCAGATGTGGGAGGTCATGGAGTTGGGTAGCCCTCCAGACGTCCACATCTGCGCCAGGTGTGTCGAGATGGGGCTCCTAAAGGAGTGTGTTAGGAACCTGGTGCAGCAGCTCGATGACCTCCGTCTGGTCAGGGAGAGCGAGGAGGTCATAGAGAGGAGTTACAGGGAGGTAGTCTCTCCAAAACCACAGGCGGCAGACACGTGGGTCACGGTTAGGAGAGGCAAGGGGCAGAGGCGGGCGCTAGAGAGTATACCT
Organism: Okamejei kenojei; assembly: GCA_035221665.1. Lineage (NCBI taxonomy): Eukaryota > Metazoa > Chordata > Chondrichthyes > Rajiformes > Rajidae > Okamejei > Okamejei kenojei. Next base: position 126,016,733 of record CM069131.1, read on the forward strand.
GTGACTGTACACCTTAAAAATAAGTACTCCTGTTTGAGTGCTGTTGGGGGTGACAGCCTACCTGGGGGTAGCAACAGTGACCTGGCCTGCGGTACAGACACCGGCCCTGTTGCTCAGAAGGGTAAGGAAAAGAAGAGGAGGGCATTAGTAATAGGGGACTCTATAGTTAGGGGGTCAGATTGGCGATTCTGTGGATGCAGTCCGGAGACCCGGACGGTAGTTTGCCTCCCTGGTGCCAGGGTCCGGGATGTGTCTGAACGTGTCCAAGATATCCTGAAAAGGGAGGGAGAGGACCTGAGGTCGTGGTACATATTGGTACCAATGACATAAGTAAAAAAAGAGAAGAGATCCTGAAAGGAGAATTTAGGGAGTTAGGAAGAGAGTTAAGGAAAAGAACTGCAAAGATAACAATCTCAGGATTACTTCCTGTGCCACGCGACAGTGAGAGTAGGAATGGAGCAAGGTGGAGGATAAATACCTGGCTGAAGGACTGGTGCAGAGGGCAGGGATTCAAGTTTCTGGATCAGTGGAACCTCTTTTGGGGAAGGAGTGACTGTATAAAAAGGACGGGTTACACTTGAACCCGAGGGGGACCAGTATCCTGGCAGGGAAATTTGCAAAGCCTACCGGGGGGACTTTAAACGAGAACGATTGGGGGGAGGGACTCAAATAGAGAAAGCCAGTAGCCAGGGTCTGAGGCAGGAGGCAGAGAAGGGAAGCACTCAGACCCAACATGTAGGGGGGGAAAGAAGAAAAAAAAAAATAGAATAAGAGGTGGTGGGTTTCCAGGGCAAAAATCAAAAGGGGCCACTTGTCAACATAATTGTATAAGGAGTAAGAGTGTTGTAAAAACAAGCCTGAAGGCTTTGTGTCTCAATGCAAGGAGCATTCGTAATAAAGTGGACGAGTTGAATGTGCAGATAGCTATTAATGACTGCTATAGTTGGGATCACAGAGACATGGCTCCAGGGGGACCAAGGCTGGGAGCTGAAAATCCAGGGATATTCAATATTCAAGAGGGATAGACAGAAAGGAAAGGGAGGTGGGGTAGCGTTGCTGCTGAGAGAGGAGATTAATGCAATAGAAAGGAAGGACATTAGCTTGGAGGATGTGGAATCGATATGGGTAGAGCTGCAAAACTCTAAGGGGCAGAAAACGCTAGTGGGAGTTGTGTACAGGCCACCTAACAGTAGTAGTGGAGTTGGGGATGGCATAAACAGGAAATTAGAAATGCGTGCAACAAGGGTAAAACAGTTATAATGGGTGATTTCAATTTACATATAGATTGGGTGAATGAAATGGGTAGGGGTGCTGAGGAAGAGGATTTCTTGGAATGTATGCGAGATAGTTTTCTAAACCAATATGTAGAGGAACCAACAAGAGAGCAGGCTATTCTAGACTGGATATTGAATAATGAGGAAGGGTTAGTTTGCAGTCTTGTTGTGTGTGGCCCCTTGGGCAAGAGTGACCATAATATGGTTGAGTTCTTCATTAGGATGGAGAGTGACATAGGGTTCTGAACTTAAACAAAGGTAACTTTGAAGGTATGAGACGTGAATTGTCTAAGATAGACTGGCAAGTGATTCTTAAAGGGTTGACAGTGGATGTACAATGGAAGGTATTTAAAAACTGCATGGATGAACTGCAACAATTGTTCATCCCAGTTTGGGAAAAGAATAATCAGGGAAGGTAGTGCATCCATGGACAACAAGGGAAATCAGGGATAGTATAAAAACAAAAGATGAAGCATACAAATTAGCCAGAAAAAGCAGCCTACTAGAGGACTGGGAGAAATTCAGAGTCCAGCAGAGGAGAACAAAGAGCTTAATTAGGAAAGGGAAAATAGATTATGAACGAAAACTGGCAGGGAACATAAAAACTGACTGCAAATGTTTTTATAGATATGTGAAGAGAAAGAGATTAGTTAAAACAAATGCAGGTCCCTTGCAGTCAGAAACAGGTGAATTGATCACGGGGAACAAGGACAGGGCAGACCAATGGAATAACTACTTTGGTTCTGTCTTCACTAAGGAAGACATAAATAATCTGCCTGAAATAGCAGGGGACCGGGGTCAAATAAGGTAGAGAAACTGAGTGAAATTCAGGTTCGCTGGGAAGTGGTGTTGGATAAATTGAATGGATTAAAGGCCGATAAATCCCCAGGGCCAGATAGTCTGCATCCCAGAGTACTCAAGGAAGTAGCCACAGAAATAGTGGATGCATTAGTGATAATTTTTCAAAACTCCTTAGATTCTGGAGAAGTTCCTGAAGATTGGAGGGTAGCTAATGTAACCCCACTTTTTAAAAAAGGAGAGAGAGAGAGAAAACGGGGAATTACAGATCAGTTAGTCGGTAGTGGGGAAACTGCTAGAGTCAGTTATTAAAGATGGGATAGCAGTACATTTGGAAAGTGGTGAAATCATTGGACAAAGTCAGCATGGATTTACGAAAGGTAAATCATGTCTGATGAATCTTATAGAATTTTTTAGAGATGTAGAGTGGATAAGGGAGAACCAGTGGATGTGTTATATCTAGACTTTCAGAAGGCTTTCGACAAGGTCCCACATAAGAGATTAGCATACAAATCTAAAGCACACGGTATGGGGGTTCAGTATTGATGTGGATAGAGAACTGGCTGGCAGACAGGAAGGAACGGGTAGGAGTAAACGGGTCCTTTTCAGAATGGCAGGCAGTGACTAATGGGGTACCGCAAGGCTCCGTGCTGGGACCCCAGCTATTTACAATATATATTAATGATTTGGACGAGGGAATTGAATGCAACATCTCCAAGTTTGCGGAAGACACTAAGCTGGGGAGTAGTGTTAGGTGTGAGGAGGATCCTAGGAGGCTGCAAGGTGACTTGGATAGGCTGGGTGAGTGGGCAAATGCATGGCAGATGCAGTATAATGTGGATAAATGTGAGGTTATCCACTTTGGTGGCAAAAACAGGAGGGTGGACTATTATCTGAATGGTGGCAAATTAGGAAAAGGGGAGATGCAACGAGACCTGGGTGTCATGGTACACCAATCATTGAAAGTAGGCATGCAGGTGCAGCAGGCAGTGAAGAAACCAAATGGTATGTTAGCATTCATAGCAAAAGGATTTGAGTATAGGAGCAGGGAAGTTCTACTGCAGTTGTACAGGGTCTTGGTGAGACCACACCTGGAGTATTGCGTACAGTTTTGGTCTCCAAATCTGAGAAAATACATTCTTGCCATAGAGGGGGTACAGAGAAGGTTCACCAGACTGATTCCTGAGATGTCAGGACTTTCATATGAGGAAAGACTGGATAGACTTGGCTTGTACTCGTTAGAATTTAGAAGACTGAGGGGGGGATCTTATAGAAACTTACAAAATTCTTAAGGGGTTGGATAGCCTAGATGCAGGAAGATTGTTCCCGATGTTGGGGAGGTCCAGAACAAGGGGTCACAGTCTAAGGATAAGGGGGAATTCCTTTAGGACCGAGATGAGGAAAACATTTTTCACAGAGTGTGGTGAGTCTCTGGAATTCTCTGCCACAGAAGGTAGTTGAGGCCAGTTCATTGGCTATATTTAAGAGGGAGTTAGATGTGGCCCTTGTGGCTAAAGGGATCAGGGGGTATGGAGAGAAGACAGGTACAGGATACTGAGTTGGATGATCAGCCATGATCATATTTAATGACGGTGCAGGCTCGAAGGGCCGAATGGCCTACTCCTGCACCTATTTTCTATGTTTCTAAAGGGGGACATAGCGTCACTTAGAGATTTAAGACTGAAAATGGATAGTTTCTTTTTTTTAATAACCAAAGTTATCAATGTATAATTTTTTATTTTGGAAAATAAAATATAATGGCACAGCTGGTGGACTTGTTGCCTCACATGCCGGAGATCTGTGTTCGATCCTGTTCTCGGGCACTGTCTGAGTTGAATTTGCACATTCTCCCTGCAAGCGTGTGGGTTTCCTCCCACATTCCAAAGACGCATTGGCTTTGTAGGTTAACTTGTCTCTGTAAAATTGCCCCTAACGTGTAGTGAGTGGGTGAGGAAAGTGAGATAACAGAACTGGTGTGAATGGGTAGACAAAAATGCTGGAGAAACTCAGCAGGTGAGGCAGCACCTATGGAGCGAAGGAAATAGGCGACGTTTCGGGTCAAGACCATTCTTCAGACAGAAAGGAAGAGGCGGAGACAGTGGGCTGAGGGAGACCTGGGAAGCGGAGGAGAAAGCAGGGACTACCTGAAATTGGAGGTCAATGTTCATACCGCTGGGGCGTAAACTGCCCAAGCGAAATATGAGGTGCTGCTCCTCCAATTTACGATGGTCTCACTCTGGCCATGGAGGAGGCCCAGGACAGAAAGTTTGGATTCGGAATGGGAGGGGGAGTTGAAGTGCTGAGCCACCGGGAGATCTGGTTAGTTATTGCAAACCGAGCGAGGTGTTGGACGAAGCGATCGCCAAGCCTATGCTTGGTCTCACCGATGTAGGGCAGCTGACACCTCGAGCAGCAGATGCAATAGATGAGGTTGGCGGAGGTGCAGGTGAACCTCTGCCGCACCCTGGAAAGACTGCTTGGGTCCTTGAATGGAGTCAAGGGGGGAGGTAAAGCAGCAAGTAGCATTTCCTGCAGTTGCAAGGGAAAGTGCCAGGAGAGGGGGTGGTTTGGGTGGGAAGGGACGAATTGACCAGGGAGTTACGGAGGAAGCGGTCTCTGCAGAAAGCCGACAGGGGAAGCGATGGGAAGATTTGGCCAGTGGTGGGATCCCGTTGGTAGACAAAGCTGGAGAAAATCAGCAGGTGAGGCAGCATCTATGGAGCGAAGGAATAGGCGACGTTTCGGGTCGAGACCCTTCTTCAGACTGATGTCGGGAGGTGTGAGGGGCGGGAAAAAGAAAGGAAGAGGCAGAGATAGTAGGCTATGGAAGAGCTGGGAATGGGAGGGGAAGGAGGGAGAAAGCAAGGACTACCTGAAATTGGAGAAGCCAATGTTCATACCACTGGGGTGTAAACTACCCAAGCAAAATATGAAGTGCTGTTCCTCCAATTTGCGGTGGGCCTCACTCTGGCCATGGAGGAGGCCAAGGACAGAAAGGTCGGATTCGGAATGGGAGAGGGAGTTGAAGTGCTGAGCCACTGGGAGATCAGATTGGTTATTACAAACTGAGTAGAGATGTTGTGCGAAGCGATCGCCAAGCCTGCGCTTGGTCTCACCGAGGTTGATCATGCGCTGAATAATCCAACCAGATTTTTGTTTGGAAGTGGAAAGAGATGATAGAAATTGCATTCATTGCAATGTGTATAAAGAGATGAGATACTGTATTATAATTTTGCTGCATGTTATTGTGGTATATATCATATCTTGATTGGTGAATATGTTTAGTTTGTGACTTTATCTGAAGCAGAAATAATATGTGAATGCTTCATTGACCATATTTCCGACTGGTAACTACGCACTTCGTCCGAGCACATTATCGCACGCGTCATGCAAGCCGTCTTAAATGACCACCTAAACTGTCATTTGGCAACCTAAACAGCTGCCGAGGTTGCCCGGCTGGCAACAGGAAAAAAAAAGTTAAATGAGAGCCCGGCTTAGTGAGACCACACCTGAAGTATTGTGTGCAGTTTTGGTCTCCCAATTTGAGGAAGGACATTCTTGCTTTTGAGGGAGTGCAACGTAGGTTCACCAGGTTAATTCCTGGGATGGCGGGACTGTCATATGTTGATAGAAAGCAGTGGCTGGGGTTGTATACTCTGGAATTTAGGATGAGAGGGGATCTTATTGAAACATGATTAATAAGGGTTTGGATACGCTAGAGGCAGGAAACATGTTCCAGATGTTGGGGGGGTCCAGAACCAGAGGCCACAGTTTAAGAAGAAGGGGTACGCCATTTAACCATATAACCATATAACAATTACAGCACAGAAACAGGCCCTCTCGGCCCTTCCAGTCCGTGCCGACCATTTGTTTTCCCCTAGTCCCATCTACCTGCACTCAGACCATACCCCTCCATTCCCTTCACGTCCATATACCTATCCATTTAGAACAGAGATGAGGGAAAACTTTTTCACACAGAGTTGTGAGTCTGTCGAATTCGCTGCCTCAGAGGGCGGTGGAAGCTGGTTTTCTGGATGCTTTCAAGAGAGAGCTAGACAGAGCTCTTAAAGATAGCAGAGTCTGGGGAGAAGGCAGGAACAGGGTACTGAATTTGTAGATGATCAGCCATGATCACATTGGCTCGAGGGGCCAAATGGCCTACTCCTGCACTTATTGTCTATTGAAAACTGCTGCAGGTGGCAGGAGTCTGGGCTATATCTGAAGTCCGAGATGTAGATGGAGAACAGAAAGGGAGAGAGGACCGTCCCCTGTGCGGCCCCCATGTTGCTCAATGCCACATGGATTACTAATTTTGAACTGCTGGATCTGTTCCAATTCTAATCTATTAGCACACATTATGCTGACAGCATGAGGGATATCTTTGGTGTGAAGATGTGATTTTCTGTGTCGTGGTCACTCCTACCGAACAATATTATGGACAAATGCACCCACAACAGATAAACTGCCATAAAAATAGGTCTAGTAGGTTCCCACTGCAGCGTGACTAAAACGGAACACAATACTCAAAATGCATCCTCACCAACATGTTGTACAACTGTAACAAAACATCCCAACTTCTGTACGCAATACCCTGACTGATGAAGGCCAATGTACCGAAAGCCTTCTTCATCTGCAAAGTATGTCAAAATCTACACAGATCTACCTGTGTTGACAATTTAATGGAACTATGTACCAGTACTCATAGATCCCTCAGCTCTAAAACATTCGTCAGACCCTACCATTCACTGTGAAGGTCATGTCCTGGTTTGACATCCCAACATACAACACCTTGCGCTTATCTGCATTAAGCTTTATTAGCCATTTCTCAACTACCTTACACAACTGATTAATATCCTGCTGTAATTTTTGATAATCATCTGCAGTACCTATGATGCCACCCAATTTTGTGTAATCTCCAAATTTACTAACCATGCCTTGTACATTCTCATCCAAATCATTTGTATAAACCACAAACAGCAATGGGGCCAACACGCCAAGGTGCGCCAGTAGTTACAGGCCGAAAAACTGGACCCACTGCGTCTTTCCACAAAGCCAATTCACTCTCAAGTTGGCCAGCTCTCCCTGAATCCCATGAAATCTATTCTTCCAGAGCAGTCTACTGTGCAGAGCCTTAGTCAAAGACCTTGCTGAAGTCCCTATAGACAAATTTCTATGGGTTTGCCCTCATCAGCCCTTTTAATTACTTCTTCAAAAAACAAAGCAGATTCATGAGACATGATCTTCCATACAAAACCATGATGACTATCCCTAATTAGCCCCCCTTTCTATCCAAATGCATATATATCTTATCTCTCAGACTACTCCCCAGTAACTTGCCTACCACAGATGTTAGGCTCACTGGTCTATTGTTCCCTGGCTATTCCTTGCAGCCTTAACAGAGGCACAATATTAGCCACCCATTTTCTTCTCTAGCTTCCCAGTTTCAGGGAGATTTGTCTACCTTGGAGATTTATCTACCTTCATACATCTTATGACAAATACAGCACCTCCTTGACCATAATATAGGCTGTCCTCAAGACATCTTCATTAACTGTCCCAGGTTCCCCTTTTTTTCATTTTCTTTCTCCATGGTAATTAAGACCACCTTTTTGCTGCACTTAATTTTTAAACATAACTTATGCAGAGATGAGAATATATTGAGATATTAGTCAAGACTAGAAGATAATGTAAATTTAAGACTCTCAGTCCGAAGAAGGGTCTCGACCCAAATTGTCACCCATTCCTTCTCTCCAGAGATGCTGTCTGTCCCGTTGAGTTACTCCAGCATTTTGTGTCTATCTTTGGTGTAAACCAGCATCTGCAGTTCCTTCCTATATGTAAATTTAAGCAACTAACTGGAAGTTCATAATGGTGTACAATTAAAAAAACATTTGTTGTAGAAACATAAAACTATATTCCAATTTCAAATTTGTTTAGAATATTGAAGAGCACAGCACAGGAATATGCCCTTCAGCCCACAATGTCTGCGGCGAACAAGATGCCATTAATTGATATGCAGGGAATAGAGTGTCCATATTCTTCCATTCCCTGCATTCCCATGTGCCTATATAAAACTCTCTTAAACACACAATCACATCTGCTTCCACCACTACTCGTAGCAGTGCAATGCAAGTACCCACTACTGTCTGTGTAAAATACTTGCTCCGCACATCTCCTTTGTACTTTACCCTTTCACCTTAAACCTATGCCTGCTCGTGTTTGACATTTTTACCCCGAGAAGGAGGTTTTGACTCTACTCTATTTATCTCTCTCATTATTTTAGGTCTCCCTTCAACCTCTGATGTTTAAGCTAGATTTTCACCTGAAAATACATTTAATAGCAAAGTTTAAAACAAGACTGTTACCATCCAATTCCACTCAGAGCAACCAACTGACAAAGCAACATCAGGGAACCAAAAATACAAATTTTTAATGAATTCATAAACTATGAAATTTGCTTTCACTTAGCTATGTGGATTCTGAAGCAGTTAATGGGGCCAATTAGAAATGAACACTGGTGCCCCATAAGAATGCATTCTCAGTCACCTTCTTTACTCCTCATATATCCACAATAATATAGCCAAATACAAATCCAACTCAATTTACAAATTCGCAGGCGACACCACCGTAGTGGGCCGGATAACAAATAATGAGGAGATGGAGAACAGGAAGGAGATTGAGAAACTTGTAGTCTGGTGCCAAGACAACAACCTTTCCTTCAATGTCAGCAAGACAAAGGAGATTACGAGCAACCTTAGGAAGCGAAACGGTACACACACACACACACCTGGTTACACTGACGGGACTAAAGTAGGGATGGTTGAAAGCTTCAAGTTCCTAGGCATAAATATCACCAACAAATTGTTCTGAACAAGCCACATCAAAGCAATGGCCAAGAAAGAGCACCAATGTCCTCATTAACTCTCACTGACTTGTGAAGATGTGACGTAGAATACATTTTATCGGGATGCATCACAGCATGGTTTGGGAACAGCTCCATCCATGACCGCAGGACAATGCAGAGAATTGTGGACGCACCCCAGAACATCACGCAAATTAACCTCCCTTCCTTTGATCAGCTACACTTCATGCTGCCTCGGCATAATCAAGGACGAGTCTCATCTCCCTCTTCTCTCCCATCAGGCAAGAGATACACAAGTTTGAATATGCATACCTTCAGATTTAGAAACAGTTTTGTCCCAGCTGTTATCAGGCAACTGAACCATCCTATCACCAATTAGAGATGGAGTCTTGATCTACCATCTACTTCATTGGAGACCATCGGACTATCTTTAATCTGACTTTCCTGGACTTTATCTTGCACTTAACGTTATTTCCTTTATCCAGTATCTGTACACTGTGGACGTTCGATTATAACCATATAACAATTACAGCACGGAAACAGGCCCTCTCGGCCCTTCCAGTCCTTGCCGACCATTTGTTTTCCCCTAGTCCCATCTACCTGCACTCAGACCATACCCCTCCATTCCCTTCACGTCCATATACCTATCCACTTTACTCTTAAATGTTAAAATCGATCCTGCCTCCACCACTTCTGCTGGAAGCTCATTCCACACAGCCACCACCCTCTGAGTAAAGAAGTTACCCCTCACGTTACCCCGAAACTTCTGTCCCTTAATTCTGGAGTCATGCCCTCTTGTTTGAATCTTCCCTACCCTCAATGGGAAAAACGTATCCACGTTAACTCTGTCTATTTCTTTCATCACTTTAAAAACCTCAATCGTCCCCCCTTAACCTTCTGCGCTCCAAAGAATAAAGACCTAACTTTGTTCAACCTTTCTCTGTAACATAGTTGCTGGAACCCTGGCAACATTCTAGTAAATCTCCTCTGTACTCTCTCTATTTTGTTGACATCCTTCCTATAACTAGGCGACCAAAATTGTTCACCATACTCCATATTATAATCATGTATAGTTTTTCCGCTGACTGGATAGCTCACAACAAAAGCTTTTCACTATATCTTTGTACACGTGACAATAAACAAAAATTCAGTGAATTAGTTGATAACATGAAACAACCTCCAAACATGCACATACATCCTTGTGCAAATTAATTGAATCAAGCATACACTTGAATAAAACAAGTCAATATACATGTTGCAGGACTACGGTTTATTCATTATCATTGCACCTTAACATCTTTAATACATTATATGTCCACCACTTTTACTTATCAGGTCGCTAACACAATTTGGCATGAAATTGATCAGATTCTGACTTTCAGAAAGTCTATTCATCTCGATATCAAAATTGAATTTTGGCCTTGACGAGCTTCTGTCTTGGTATACAGTCCTTTCCTTTTAGTCTCTCGTTGATGTTAGACCACGAATTTTGAATCAGATTCCGGTCGGGTAAGTTACCTGGGCACTCCAAGTCACATTCCTCTTCAGCTAGAAAAATTGGCTAACCATTTTTGATGTGCAGCACGGTGCAATTCTTCCTAGAATGTCCCAGATCCACCAAGAAATGGCTTCACCATCTCTAGCACCAGTCTTCTCTTCAATACATCAGTATATTGCAGCGACCTTATCATTCAAGAGTCAAGAGTGTTTTATTGTCATATATCCCAGATGAACAATGAAATTCTTACTTGCAGCAGCAAAACAGAATATGTAAGCATAGCACACAGTAAACAAGATACGAGAAAAAACTGCCTTTTTGAGGCAACGACTCCGGTAAATCCCTTCGATGGTGGGGAGGTCAGAACCTGTGATGGACTGGCAGTGTTCACAACCTTTTAAAGTCTTCTTCATTCATGGGCATCCAAGTTGCCGAACCAGGCAGTGATGCAACCAGTCAAGATGCTCTCTACTGTACACCTGAAGAGAATCCTCTGTTACATACGAAACTCCGCAATCTTAGGAAGTAAAGGCGTTGATGGGTTTTCTTTATAATTGCTTCAGTGTGCTGGGTCCAAGAAATCTTCAGAAATATGCACATCCAGGAATTTGAAGCATTTGACTCGCTCCACCATCGCCCCGTCGATATTGACAGGTTTGTGAATCCTCATTCTTCTTCTTCCAAAGTCCACAATTAGTTCCCTGGTCTTACTAACATTGAGAGCCAGGTTGTTGATTTGGCACCATTTGGTCAGTCGACCGATCTCACTTTTATCACCATCTGTAATTCATCCAACAACAGTGGTGTCATCAGCGAACTTGAAGATGGATACACAGTCGTGAGTACAGAGCGAGTAGAGCAGGGCACTGAGCACACAGCCTTGAGGTGTTCCCTTGTTATTGTGGAAGAAGTGTTTTTGCCAATTCAAACAGACTGTGGTCTGTTGATGAGGAAGTAGAGGATCCAGCTGCAGAGAGATGTCCAGCTTGGACCCAGCTTGGAGGGGATGATGGTATTGAACACCAAGCTGTAGTCTATAAACAACAGCTTGATGTATGTATTTTTATTGTCCAAATGGTCCAATGCAGAGTGGAGAGCCAGTGAGATGACATCCTCCGTTGACCTGGTGTGGCGGTAGGCAAATTGTAATGGGTCGAGGTAGGAGTTGATATCCCTCCCATAACCAACCTCTCAAAGCACTTCATCACCATGGATGTTAGTGCCACCGGTTGATAGTCATGTCACCTTACTCTTCTTGGGCACTCGGTAGTCATGAAATGCATTGAGAGGCTGGTTAAGAAACACATCTGCGCCTTCTTCCCTCGCAATATGGACCTGCTACAATTCGCATACCGTCCAAATAGATCCACGGACGATGCGGTCTCCCAGGTTCTGCACACCGCTCTCTCTCACCTTGACAGCCAGAAGGGGGGCTACGTGAGGATGCTGTTCATAGACTTCAGTTCAGCCTTCAACACGATAGTCCCCACCAGACTTGCTGAGAAGCTGCTGGAATTGGGGCTCAGCACCCCCCTGTGTGCCAGGGTCCTGGACTTTCTCACCGCCAGGCCCCAGGTAGTCAAGATGTGAGGAAATACATCGAAGCCCCTCACCCTGAGCACAGGATCCCCCCCAGGGTTGCGTCCTCAGCCCCCTACTGTACTCCCTATACACATATGACTGTGTGGCTAGGTTCAGCTCCAACTCTATAATCAAGTTTGCTGATGACACTGTGGTGGTGGGCCTGATCTCCGATAACAATGAGAAGGCCTACCAGGAGGAGGTGGCTAATCTGGCACTCTGGTGTCAGGACAACAGCCTCCTCTTGAATGTCAAAAAAACTAAGGAGCTGATCGTGGACTTTAGGAGGGCACAACATCCGAGGACGTACACACCATTGAAGATAAATGGGGATACTGTGGATAGAGTGAGCTGCTTTAAATATCAGGGAGTCCACATTTCAGAGGATCTGACATGGACATCATACGCTGCAGCACTGGCGAGTAAGGCAAGGCAGCACCTTTACCACCTCAGGCAATTGAGGAAATTCAGAATGTCTCTGAGGATCCTCCAGTGCTTCTACTCAGCGGCTGTGGAAAGCATCTTGTCCGGAAACATCACAATAGGTTTGGGTACTGCTCTGCCCAGGACTAGAAGGCTCTGCGGAGAGTAGTGCGTTAGGCCGAACGCACTATGGGAACTACACTCGCCCCCTCTGCAGGAACTATACATCAGAAGGTGCAACACCAGAGCCAACAAAGTCATGGGAGACCCCTTCCACCCCAGCAACGGACTGTTCCAGCTGCTATGGTCAGGCAAACGCCTCCGTTGCCATGCTGTGAAAACAGAGAGGATGAGAAGGAGTTTCTTCCCAGACGCCATTAGGAGTGTAAACTCCTATCTCACCAGGGACTAACTTTACTGTACCAATTTACTGTTTAATTTGCTGTTTTTTCTTTTTTTTTCCTCCCACAATTACGTAATATGTGAATATGTGATTCTGATTTGTAGTTTTTTTGCACAATCTGCAAGCATTGCCACTTTTCATTTCACTGCACATCACGTACGTGACGAATAAACTTGACTTGGTATTAGTGATGCTCTCTTAAAGCAGGTGGGAACCTCAGACATCATTAATGAGTGGTTGAAAATATCTGCAACTACTCCATTCTGTTAGTCTGCACCGATTTAGAGAACATGACCAGGTATACCATCAGGTCCAGATGCTTTCCTAGAGTTCACCCCTCTGAAGGATCTTCTGGCATCTACGTCTGTGACTGTAATACCAGGTGTATGGGGGCTCAGGATGGCACATCAGTGTTCTCCACCTCATAGAACACATTGAGCTTGTCAGGGAATGATGCTTCGCTATCTCTTGAGCTGCCGCCTGATTTTGCCTTGAAGGAAGTGATGACATTCAAGCCCTGCCAGTTTCAGAGCATCCAGCTCATCCTCTAGCTTAGAGCAAAAGACCCTTTTGACTTTTTTTGATGGCATTATCAAGGTCATATCTGGATTTCTTGTACACCTCTGCGTCGTCAGACTTGAATGCCCGGGATCTGGTCCTCAGAAGAATGCAGATCTCCTGGTTTATCCTAGGCTTCTGGTTAGGAAACACTTGGATGATTTTTGTAGGAACACGTTCCTGCACACATTTCCATATGAAGTCAGTAACAACTGTGGCGTATTCATTCAGGTCCGTTTGAGCAACTGGGCACTGCGGACCAACACCATAGTAGATGAAACAAACCAGAACATTATATTTACAGGATGTTTGACAAACTGGTCAGTGCAGCATCTTCTCACCTGCTCTACGAACATGTTGGCTACTTTCAGATTCAGATTCAATCTTTATTGTCATTGTGCAGTATACAGTACAGAGACAACGAAATGCAGTTAGCAACTCACCCAGAAGAGCGAACATAGAATAATGGAACAGCAAAATATATATATATGTACATACAGTAGCAGTAGTGCAATTTTTCTGGGGGAAGGTGTCCGGGGGGGGGGGGTGACTAGTAGTCACCATGGTGCAGAGTTAAGTTGTGTAACAGCCGCAGGGAAGCAGCTGTTCCTGAACCTGCTGGTCCGGCAACGGAGAGACCTGTAGCACTTCCCGGATGGGAGGAAGGTACTTTGGCCCTGGACCAGCAAATGCAGAACTGGCAAGTTTTGTCAGAGCATTTCAGTATTCTAATACCTGAATATCAGTATTTTGCTGAGGAAATCAGTATTACGCGGTGCCATTTTGCTGAGAAAAATGTTATTTTTTATGTGCAGTCATACCCATGTAAGAGTACAAGAATGCATAACTTTGCTACCAATTGACACGTCTTCTACACACCTTACTTAACAGTGCATTCATTGCCATCTCTTTGTAGACTGCTGTTTGAACGGCTGCTTCCTGCTTTTAGCACCAGATGATGTAGAAGCCATTTTGGAAGCCTCCGTCTCCCTCCCTCTTCTTCCTCCTTCTTGCTCTCTCTTCCTCCCTCCCTCTTCCCCTCCCCCCCTTCGTTTTTTCTCCCTCCCACTCTTATTCCCTCCCTCTCTCCCCCTTGAGCCCATCCACCGTTCTGTAAAATCAAGGCCAATCCCAATGTAACTGCAATCCCACTGGTAACCTTTCACTACTAGACTTATCGAGAATTCTACCACTGCCTGAAAAATAATCAAAGGCTCAAAGAGAAGTCCAAAGACAATTCCAAATTGTTATACGAGAATTTTCCTGAACAGTCTGTGACCCAGAGCGCTGTGGCCATAGCGCCATGTGGAAAGCCCATAGCGCTATATTTAGAACCCACAGAGCGTAGCCGACAGATCTTCGTTTAAATTCCCACACGTTAAACTGACAGCGCTCTGTTTAAACCTGGAGTGGGACAGGCAGCGACTCTGGTGTGAAGGAACGGGTGACGTTACTGGTCGAGACCCTTCTTCAGACCGAACTGAACTCCGTATTTAACAACACAAAAATCATACATCAGTAGTCTTATCGCATTTCCGTACAAAATACGGAAAGTCCGTACTCCTTGGCAGCTCTGGAAATGGTTTTTGTTACTGAATAACATCTTTTCCCTGTCCTCATAGGTCCAATCTTTATTTTTTAAGGCCCACAAGTATCACTACTTCTTCAACACTGCAGTTCGAAGTTGTTTTTTCACAGGTCTTCCAGCTGTACATCTGACTTCAATCTGGCATAAGCACATAGGTACTTGAGCTCATCGAGACTCCAGATCTATTTTCAGGGCATTGCTTGTCTTTCTCAGATCCTTCTTGCTTTCCAAAATCAGCAAGACCTCATCGTCTTTTTGCAGCCGCACCTGCCTGTCCTCTTGGACAATAGCAAACAGGTTTCAGACCCTTGCTGGACAATCCTGGATACAGAAGCTTAGCTTACCCCTACCAGCTTACCCCGATCTCTCACTGTAACTTTGAGCAATGTTAATACAAGGTTATGTTCTTTGTTTGCCTACTTGGATGAGTTTTATGAATTGCTTGATAGCCATTTTGTGAATTGTTTGACGAGTTCTTATCAATGATGATAAATTACTGGAATGAAAACCCAGAGAATGAAAAATGACCAGAAGAACTTCTTAGGAGAAATGTACAGAAAAATACAACAACAATGGCAGAAATACACTCATCATATGAAAAAAAAAGTAAAATCAGTCCATGATTCAATTAATTTGCACAAGGGTGTATGCAAGCAGTATTTGCATAATACAGTTCAGCTACAAAAACTGGAGTGACACTGTGATTAAGCCTGTGTGGGATTCATTGGATACAAATAGACAAGTAGAATAGAGGTGGATTTCTGAAGGCAGCCAAATTTGAGTAGAATGTTTCACTATCCCTCTCAAGTGTGCATCAAAGGCTTTAGTACGGTCAGAAATTGTGCCCATATAAGCTGAAGATGCTCCCTGCATGGAGCGAGGAAATTAGTTCTATTGTTTGTAGGATTTAACTATGTAGTACCCGAGTCAAGACTTTTGAATTTAATAATATTAAGCAAGCTTGTTTGTGTGCGAAATGTCCATAAGTTGGGCATTTGTAACCAGAGGATAACCTGTAAGTCACATTTTCAGAGTTAAAATAATGCTTCAGACTTTGAAGCTTCCTCTTTAAAACAGTCTTCCCTCCAGAAATGATTACAGCTCTTTTAGAACGAAAGCTTCTCTAGCACAAAATGACCACTCCACTACATATTCCAATTCATGAGAGGTTTGTTGATTCCTATCAACAATTTTGTTCTGCAACACAACAGTTTAAAAATCCATGGGAGAACACAAGAACTTATTGAACGAGCTGGCAAAGCAAACAATCTGAATAATTTCTGAAGCAAGGCAAGTGACTACTCTCGACACTCAGGCAGCACTTTTCTAGTCTGGCATGGATGAACCTGGGTAAAACTTAGTTGGCATCAAGGGAGAAAACATTCCAACGGTTGCAATCAGATCTCATAGAACGAAATATGGATGTGGTTGTTGGAAGTAATCTTCCCAGACTCAGAACATAAATGTTCAGGGTAGCACCCTGGCTCCAACCACATTCAGCTGTTTCAATTGTATTCCTTCCATTGACAGGACAGATGAGGGGATGTTCCCCAATGACTACATAGTGTTCAATTCCAATTACAACTCCTCAGAAAATGAAGCAATCTACATCTGGATGGAGAATACCCTAGATTGTATTAGGTGTACAGTAACAATTGGCAAGTAACATTCATGCCATAAGTGGTACCAAACAACAATACAAACAAGAAAAATACAAATCACTAATGCTTGATATTTAATCGTCATTGTTCATGTGCGCAGGAATCTTGTTTTGCTGGTTCACAAGAAGCACAAAGTAAATACATTGGTACTGTAAGCAATTGGTAGAAAGTTAAATATGCTACTATGGCCATTAGAAGACATTTGGATCTATTGAATGAGGAAGTTATTGCAATGGCTCAGGACAATGGCGAGACCTCATCTGAAACTGCACACAGTTGCAATCTCCATTCAGCGATAGAAATGGTTTGGAATGGTGCAATGGTGAATATCTCTGCTCTGATATCTAAGTAAGATTATAACTAAGAACCATTTTCTACATTAATTCCATATGCAATGTTTTACTTATGATCTAAAAATCTATTGATCTGTATCCTGAATATATCCAGGACTGAACCATCACAGAGCTCTTGGACAAAATCCTCCCCTTTTGACAATTACATTTCTTTTCAACTCATTCCCCAATAGCTAACCCCTTATTTTGAGACTGTGACCCCTTGATCCCGACAGCACATCTCATTCTTGCTTTTACCCTGCAAGGCCTTGTATTTTTTTCATCATTTTATAGAAATCTTCCAAAAGGCTTAAGGATCCCTTTATCATCTCACACTACAAACAGAAGGGTCATGACCCGAAACGTCGCCTATCTCCTTCACTCCTTAGATGCTGCTGCACCCGCTGAGTTTCTCCAGCCTTTTGTGTACCCACAGCTTACAATGGCTTGTTCCGTTTATCATCGATATCACACTACAAACAGCTTACAATGGCTTGTTCCCTTTATCATCGATACTTTTTTGCATATCTTTCACTCATTGTTCTTTATCTCTCCACATCACCGTCTATATCTCTCGTTTCCCTGATCCCTGACCAGTCTGAAGAAGGGTCTCGACCCGAAACGTCGCCTATCTCCTTCGCTCCTTAGATGCTGCTGCACCCGCTGAGTTTCTCCAGCCTTTTGTGTACCCACTTAAGGATCAGTCTTGCTTAATTTCTCATCAACCAGAACAGTCCATGACATTTCAAATGGGGCCTCAAAAGTGTTCTACAGAATTCAGCAATAAACTATTGCACTCTAATCAATGATACTTGCTCAATGTACTTGCACATTAACTTCCATATACAAGGGCAGCAAGATCAGTAAACATCAAAAACTTTCAATAATTCAATTAAAGATAAGTGTTTTTATTTGTTTCCACCAAACCAGATGACCTAATCTTTTTTCACATTACTTTACACCTCCAAAGTTCTTGCTCCTTTATTTAATCTTATGACACCCCATGGAAATCTCTAAAAGTTCTCCTCACAGCCCAGTCATACAGCTTTGTATCAACAACTTGAATATATAACATGGTGATCCCTTCACCCGAATCACTGATAAAGACTGGAGTTCCAGCATCCATTGATATTAATTTATTGGAGTCATATGTACTGTGAGATTGTGGAAGAAATGTGTTCTGTGTGCAATCCAGGCAAATCATAGCATACACAAGTACACTCAAACAACATGAGCATAACAGGCAGTGTAAAAAGAGAAAATAAGCAAGAGTGCAGAATATAATGCTACAACTACAAAGTGCAATATAATGCTACAACTACAAAGTGCAATTATTCAATATTCAGGAGGGATAGAGAGAAAGGAAAAGGAGGTGGGGTAGCATTGCTGGTTAGAGAGGAGATTAACGCAATGGAAAGGAAGAACATTAGCTTGGAGGATGTGGAATCGGTATGGGTAGAGCTGCAAAACACTAAGGGGCAGAAAACGCTGGTGGGTGTTGTGTACAGGCCACCTAACAGTAGCAGTGAAGTTGGGGATGGTGTCAAACAGGAAATTAGAAATGCGTGCGACAAAGGCAAAACAGTTATAATGGGTGACTTCAATCTACATATAGATTGGGTGAATCAAATTGGCAGGGGTGCTGAGGAAGAGGATTTTTTGGAATGTATGCGGGATAGTTATCTAAATCAACATGTAGAGGAACCAACGAGAGAGCAGGCTATTTTAGACTGGGTTTTGAGTAATGAGGAAGGGGTAGTTAGCCGTCTTGCTGTACGTGCCCCCTTGGGCAAGAGTGACCATAATATGGTTGAGTTCTTCATTAGGATGAAGAGGGACATTGTTAATTCAGAAACAATGGTTCTGAACTTAAAGAAAGGTAACTTTGAGGGTATGAGACGTGAATTGGCCAAGATTGACTGGCAATTAATTCTAAAAGGGTTGACGGTGGATATACAATGGAAGACATTTAAAGACTGCATGGATGAACCACAAAAAATGTTCATCCCAATTTGGCAAAAGAATAAATCGGGGAAGGTAGTGCATCCGTGGATAACAAGGGAAATCAGGGATAGTATCAAAGCAAAGGATGATGCGTACAAAGTAGCCAGAAAAGCAGCATACCAGAGGACTGGGAGAAATTCAGAGACCAGCAGAGGAGGACAAAGGGCTTAATTAGGAAAGGAAAACTAGATTATGAAAGAAAACTGGCAGGGAACATAAAAACTGACTGCAAACGTTTTTATAGATATGTGAAAAGAGATTAGTTAAAACAAAGGGTTAGACAAGAAGCTGGAGAAACTCAGCGGGTGCAGCAGCATCTAAGGAGCGAAGGAGATAGGCGACGTTTCGGGTCGAGACCCTTCTTCAGACTGGTCAGGGATCAGGGAAACGAGAGATATAGACGGTGATGTGGAGAGATAAAGAACAATGAATGAAAGATATGCAAAAAAGTATCGATGATAAAGGGAACAAGCCATTGTAAGCTGTTTGTGGTGTGAAAATGAGAAGCTAGTGCGACTAGGGTGGGGGAGGGAGATAGAGATAGAGGGAATACCAGGGCCCAAGGGCTGAGGGAGAGGTGGGAAGGGGAGGAGACAGCAAGGGTTAACAGAATTGAGAAAATTCAATGTTCAAGCTCAAAGGATGCAGACTCCCCAAGAGGAATATGAGGCGCTGTTCCTCCAGCTTGCGGTGTTGCTCACTCTGGCCGTGGAGGAAGCCCAGGACCGAGAGGTCGGATACGGCATGGGAGGGGGAGTTGAAGTGCTGAGCCACCGGGAGGTCGGGTTGGTTTTTGGGGACCGAGCGGAGGTGTTCGGCGAAACGATCGCCAAGCCTCCGCTTGGTCTCACCGATATAGATCATCTAGATATAGAGGGGTATGGAGGGAATGGAGCAGGTAGATGGGACTAGGGGAAAACAAATGGTCGGCACGGACTGGAAGGGCCGAGAGGGCCTGTTTCCGTGCTGTAATTGTTATATGTTATATATGGTTATATCTGGCATCTGGAACAGCGGATGCAGTAGATGAGGTTGGAGGAGGTGCAGGTGAACCTCTGTCGGACCTGGACGGACTGCTTGGGTCCCTGAAAGGAGTGGAGGGGGGAGGTGAAGGGACAAGTGTTGCATTTCTTGCGGTTGCAAGGGAAAGTGCCCGGGGAAGTGGTAGAGCGGGAGGGGAGGGAAGAATTGACAAGGGAGTTGCGGAGGGAGCGGTCTTTGCGGAAGGCAAACGGGGGGGGGGGGGGGGGGGGGGGGAGATGGGAAGATGTGGCGGGTGGAGGGGTCATGTTGGAGGTGGCGAAACTGGCGGAGGACTATGTGTTGTATTTGCCGGCTGGTGGGGTGAAAGGTGAGGACCAGGGGGACTCTGCCCTGTTTGCGAGTGGGGGAATGGAGAGAGAGGGCAGTGTTGCGGGGTATGGAGGAGACCTTGGTGCGAGCCTCATTAATAGTGGGGGAGGGGAATCCCCGTTCTCTGAAGAATGAGGCCATTTGTGATGACCTGGTGTGGAACACCTCATCCTGGGAGCAGATGCGGCATAGACGGAGGAATTGGGAATAGGGGATGGAGTCCTTACAGGAAGCAGGGTGGGAGGAAGAGTAGTCCAGGTAGCTGTGGGAGTCAGTGGGTTTGTAGTGGATGTCGGTCAGGAGTGTATCACCTGCAATAGAGATGGTGAGGTCAAGGAATGGTAGGGAAATGTCGGAAATGGTCCAAGTGTATTTGAGTGCCGGATGGAAGTTGGTGGTGAAATGAATGAAGTCAGTCAGTTGTGTGTGGGTGCAGGAGTTAAAAGTTAAATTAGTTAAAACAAATGTAGGTCCCTTGCAGTCAGAAACAGGTGAGTTGATCATGGGGAACAAGGATATGGCGGACCAATTGAATAACTACTTTGGTTCCGTCTTCACTAAGGAAGACATAAATAATCTGCCGGAAATAGCAGGGGACCGGGGGTCAAAGGAGGAATTGAGTGAAATCCAGGTTAGTCGGGAAGTGGTGTTGGGTAAATCGAATGGATTAAAGGCCGATAAATCCCCAGGGCCAGATAGGCTGCATCCCAGAGTACTTAAGGAAGTAGCTCAGGAAATAATGGATGCATTAGTGATACTCTTTCAAAACTCTTTAGATTCTGGAGTAGTTCCTGAGGATTGGCGGGTAGCAAACGTAACACCTCTTTTTAAGAAGGGAGGGAGAGAGAAAACGGGGAATTGCAGACCAGTTAGTGTAACATCGGTAGTGGGGAAACTGCTAGAGTCAGTTATTAAAGATGGGATAGCAGCACATTTGGAAAGTAGTGAAATCATTGGACAAAATCAGCATGGATTTATGAAAGGTAAATCATGTCTGACGAATCTTGTGGAATTTTTCGAGAATGTAACTAGTAGCGTGGATAAGGGAGAACCAGTGGATGTGGTATATCTGGACTTCCAGAAGGCTTTCGACAAGGTCCCACATAAGAGATTAGTATACAAACGTAAAGCATACGGCATTGGGGGTTCAGTATTGATGTGGATAGAGAACTGGCTGGCAAACAGGAAGCAAAGAGTAGGAGTAAACGGGTCCTTTTCACAATGGCAGGCAGTGACTAGTGGGGTACCGCAGGGCTCAGTGCTGGGACCACAGCTATTTACAATATATATATTAATGATCTGGATGAGCGAATTGAAGGCAATATTTCCAAGTTTGCGGATGACACGAAGCTGGGGGGCAGTGCTAGCTGTGAGGAGGATGCTAGGAGACTGCAAGGTGACTTGGATAGGCTGGGTGAGTGGGCAAATGTTTGGCAGATGCAGTATAATGTGGATAAATGTAAGGTTATCCACTTTGGTGGCAAAAACAGGAAAGCAGACTATTATTTAAATGGTGGCCGATTAGGAAAAGGGGAGATGCAGCGAGACCTGGGTGTCATGGTACACCAGTCATTGAAAGTAGGCATGCAGGTGCAGCAGGCAGTGAAAAAAGCGAATGGTATGTTAGCGTTCATAGCAAAAGGATTTGAGTATAGGAGCAGGGAGGTTCTACTTCAGTTGTACAGGGTCTTGGTGAGACCAAGCCTGGAGTATTGCGTACAGTTTGGGTCTCCAAATCTGAGGAAGGACATTATTGCCATAAAGGGAGTGCAGAGAAGGTTCACCAGACTGATTCCTGGGATGTCAGGAGTGTCTTATGAAGAAAGACTGGATAGACTTGGTTTATACTCTCTAGAATTTAGGAGATTGAGAGGGGATCTTATAGAAACTTTCAAAATTCTTAAGGGTTTGGACAGGCTAGATGCAGGAAGATTGTTCCCAATGTTGGGGAAGTCCAGGGCAAGGGGTCACATCTTAAGGATAAGGGGGAAATCCTTTAAGACCAAGATGAGAAAGGCTTTTTTTCACACAGAGAGTGGCGAGTCTCTGGAACTCTCTGCCACAGAGGGTAGTTGAGGCCAGTTCATTGGCTATATTTAAGAGGGAGTTAGATGTGGCCCTTGTGGCTAAGGGGATCAGAGGGTATGGAGAGAAGGCAGGTGCAGGATACTGAGTTGGATGATCAGCCATGATCATATTGAATGGCGGTGCAGGCTCGAAGGGCCGAATGGCCTACTCCTGCACCTAATTTCTATGTCTATGTTTGTATGTTTACTGTATGGGCAGGGGCAGCATTAGTAGAGTGCTGAGAACTATGTTCTGCACTCTTTGTATCTCCCCCTTTGTGAAATTGTCTGTACATGAATTTGGCTTGATTGCAATGTGTAGTATCTGATCTGTTTGGGTAGCATGTAAAATTAAGCTTTTCACTGATCCTCAGAGCAGGTGACATTAATAAACCTAAACCTGATCATTGGGAATAAATGTTTACATTATGCAAGGATCGTTCAAAAGTCTGGTAACAGCAGAGAAGAAGATACAAAATGCTGGAGTAACTCAGAAGGTGAAGCAGCATCTCTGGAGAAAAGAGTAGGCGACATTTCAAGCCAGAAGCCTTCGAGAAGAAACTGTTCTTGCATCTGGTGGTACGTGCTTCTCTGGCATCTGTCTAGTCACAGCCAATCTGAAAATGGTCCATTATTGCTACAGTTCTCTATTAACCAATCCTCAACCCATACTAGTACAATGATTTCTGTAGTTTTGTTTAATGACCTTTTGCATGGTACTATCAAAGGGCTTCTTGAAATTCAAATACATCACACCAACTGGTGCCACCTTGACGGAGCAGGATGGACCTATGATCACTTAAGTATAAGAAGGAAAGGAATCTCATTGAAACATGCTAAATTCTCAGAAAGGTTAAGAAAAATCCTGACAGCTATATTCTTTTACTGTGCTATCTAAAACCAGAAGCCCAGTGAATGAACACAGACCTAGGCATTTAGAACTGAAATGAGGAGAGATTTTTCCAGTGAAATATATTTTTAATTTTCTACTCCCAAGCCATTAAGAATATTCCGATATCAATACTCCTTTTAGACACTAAAGTACTTGAGGGATGTAGGGATCATGTAACATCTTGAATCAGAAGGAAAGAAAAGCCATGTCTTTGTTGTGCGACAGACTAAGTGCTGCCAATGTTTTAATGGCAAATATGCTTCTAAATATGCCTCACGGCGTAGGAGACCTGGGATTGATCCTGACCTCGGGTGCTGAATGTGTGGGAAGTGAAGAAGGCAAATGACATGTTGGCATTCATAGCGAGAGGATTTGAGTAGAGGAGCAAGGATGTCCTATTGCAGTTGGACAGGGCCTGGTGAGACCGCACCTGGAGTAATGTGTGCAATTTTGGTCTCCTAATTTGAGGAAGGATATTCTTGCTATTGAGGGAGTGCAACATAGGTTCACCAAGTTAATTCCCGGGATGGCGGGACTGACATATGATGAAAGAATGGATCGACTTGGCTTATATTTACATGGAAATTAGAAGGATGAGAGGAAGTCTTATAAAAACATATACAATTCTTAAGGTATTGGACAGGCTAGATGCAGGAAAAATGGTCCTGATGTTGAGGAACCAGGGGTCACAGTTTAAGAATAACAGGTAGACCATTTAGGACTGAGATGAGAAAAAACTTTTTCACTCAGAGTTGCGAAACTGTGGAATTCTCTGCCACAGAAGGCATTGGAGGACTATTCACCGGATGTTTTCAAGAGTTAAGATTTAGCTCTTACGGCTAACGGAATCAAGGGAAACGGGGAAAAAGCAGGAACGGGGTACTGATTGGCGATGATCACATTGAATGGCGGTGCTGGCTCGAAGGGCCGAATGGCCTACTCCTGCACCTATTGTCTAGTGTAATAGAACATACTTTTGTGGCTGTAAAATTGCAGCAACAAAATAATACAGGACAAGGTTTACTTAAGGGCCAAGATTCCAGCACATCGTCACTTGACGGAAGGTGAAAGCCCAACACAGAAATGTGCCCCTCCAGCAGCCTCGCGTCTTGTGGTAAGTGGTACCAAGAGCCCATCCTGTCAGCTCATGGGAGCGGCTCGCAGCTCGCGGCGCATGCGCAGTCCGCCCCGTGATCGCGGCCGCCCGCACCGTGGGGAGGGGTCGCGCGCGATCATCCCCGCCCCGGGCAGATCAGTCGTTTCAAAGCGACAAACCTCGGTGTCAATCGCCACGTCCGACGGTGAACAAATGTATATTTAAAAAAAATAATAAGCGGTGGCTGCTCTCTTCTTTTCCTTCCCCCTCCTCCCTTTTATTATTTGTGTTCAAAAGTAAACGGACGCTGGCAGCAATAGAGGTTTCCCGCGTGCTCTGTCCTCTGTCCTCGCACCGCCCACCGGCCCGCCCGCGCGGTGCCTTCCACTTCCGCACTCGCGCCGCGCCCCCCACCAGCCAACGGCCGCTCCTCGCGCCGCCACCTCCCCCTCCCCAGGGGCGGAGGGCGACGCAGGGCCGCGCCGGGCCGCTCCTCACCCCCCCCCCCCCCCAACTCCATTCTCCGGGGGAGGGTTGACGCCGGGCCGCTCCTCACCCCCCCCCCCACCCCAACTCCATTCTCCGGGGGAGGGTGACGCCGGGCCGCTCCTCACCCACCCCCCCCCCCCCCCCCCAACTCCATTCTCCAGGGGAGGGTGACGCCGGGCCGCTCCTCAACCCCCCCCCCCCCCAAACCCCAACCCCACTCCCCCCAACCCCAACCCCACTCTCCATTCTCCGGGGGGAGGGTGACGCCGGCCCGGCCCGGCCCGGTCGCCGAGCTGGGGCGTTATTGTGACGGGAGAATATGCCGGCCTTGAAACCCAACACCGGTGAGAACACCCGCCGCCGTTTCCGAGACAACCAAACAACCGCACGTTTCCTTTTCAGAAAATAATCGCGAATCAAGCCTTCTCTCTCTATCTCTCTTTCTGCCTCTCTCCCACCCCCCCGATCTGGGAAGAATATTCCGGACACGTCCCCCTCCACCGCCCTAGCGCAGAGCCGGCCGTTGCTAATGCTTGATGGAGCGTCTCCCAAACAATGATCCCGAAAAGAGGCGGTCGGAAAAAAATACACCCGCTTCACGGCTTCCTCTCACCATCGCTCCGCTTGATTTCGACGTAAATCCCGATATGAACTCTTCCGAAATTGATTGCCATACTTTATCGGCTACCATTCGTCGCACAATATCGCCGTTGATTTAAATAAATCCGTTTAATCGTTGATTTTCCTTTTAAGTTTCCAGACACTTCCCCGTATTCTCTCTGTTCTGTTGCCGGGTGGCGACCGCCAGAGAGGCAGAGCAACTGCACTGCGCATGCTCAGTCACTCGTCTCCTCATTAATATAAAGGCAAAGGGGTTTCTTATGAAGCTTGATTTAAGGCTACGCCGACAAAAATAACACGATGGCCTCCCGCTGAGACTGATGTTTGCATGGCACCTTCAGTTTATCAAGCAATGTGTTTGTTGCGCTTTAGTGATAAATGATAAAGTGACATAAGAATCAGGAGCAAGGGTAGGCCATCTGGCACTTTGAAACTGCTCCACTATTCATGGAGATCATGGATGATGTTGTATCTCAATACCATCTTGCCACGTTAATCACATATGCCGTAATATACAAAAATCTATCAATTTCTGTTTTAAGTGAACAAATCCTCCTTAGAAAATAAATTTAAAGATTTGACAATCTAGCCCTCGCCCCCACTTCGGTAAATCCGACCATACCGCGCGGTGCTGCTTCTTCCTGCCTACAGGCAGCAATTGAAGAGCGCACCCCCAGAGGTTTTATTTATTTTTATTTGTTTTATTTAACCTTTATTTAACCGGGAGAAGTTGTACCTCAATACCATCTTGCCACGTTAATCACATATGCCTTAATATACTGTGAGATGAGGACTGTACAGAGCTGGTCGGGGGCAGAGGAACAACTCCAGGACTGTTTGGGGCCTGAATGCAATCACCTCCTACATGGCAAAATCAGGAGGTAGCTCGAATGTCGGCGAATCATCACTCCCTGACGAGCTCAATGCGTTTTACGCACACTTTGATAGGGAGAACACTGATGTGCCTTCTCAAGCCCCCATGCGCTGTGATGGTATTTCAGTCTCAGGAACAGAGGCTGACGTCATGAAATCCTTCAGAGGGGTGAACCCTCGAAAAGCGCATGGACCTGATGGTATACCCGGTCGCGTTCTAAAAACCTGTGCGGACCAACTGGCTGGAGTTTTTACGGACATTTTCAACCTCTCACTTCTGAGGTTCCCACCTGCTTTAAAAGGACATCGATTCTACTGGTGCCCAAGAAGAGCAAGGTGACGTGCCTCAACAACTATCGACCAGGGGCACTAACGTCGATGGTGATGAAGTGCTTTGAGAGGTTGATCATGACGCTAATCAACTGCTACCTCGACAAAACCCTGACCCACTGCAGTTTACCTACCGCCACATCAGATCAACAGTGGATGTGATTTTGCTGGCTCTCCACTCCGCTCTGAACCATTTGGACAACAAAAACTCATATGTCAGGCTGTTATTCATTGATTACAGCTCGGCATTTAATACAATCATCCCCACCAAGCTGGTTAACAAGCTCTCAGATCTGGGTCTCAGCGCATCCCTCTGCAATTGAATCCTCGACTTCCTCATCCACAGACCACAGACCGTTCGTATTGGTGGAAATGTGTCACCCTCAATAACAATCAGCACGGGAGCACCTCAAGGCTGCGTGCTCAGCCCCCTGCTGTACTCACTCTATACTTATGACTGTAGCCGGTCATAGTGCGAACTCCATCATCAAGTTCGCTGACGACACCACTGTTGAGGGACGTATCACTGATGGGGACGAGTCAGAGTATAGAAGAGAGATCGACTGACTGACCAAATGGTGCCAGCACAATAAACTGGCCCTCAACACCAAGGAACTGATTGTGGACTTCTTGGAATGTATGCGGGATGGTTTTCTAAACCAACATGTGGAGGAACCAACGAGAGAGCAGGCTATTCTAGACTGGATATTGAGTAATGAGGAAGGGTTAGTTAGCAGCCTTGTTGTACGTTGCCCCTTGGGCAAGAGTGACCATAATATGGTTGAGTTCTTCATTAGGATGGAGAGTGACATTGTTAATTCAGAAAGACGGGTCCTGAACTTAAAGAAAGATAACTTTGAGGGTATGAGACGTGAATTGGCCAAGATCGACTGGCAATTGATTCTTGAAGGGTTGACAGTGGATATGCAATGGAAGGCATTTAAAGACTGCATGGATGAACTACAACAATTGTTCATCCCAGTATGGCAAAAGAATAAATCAGGGAAGGTGGCGCATCCGTGGATAACGAGGGAAATCAGGGATAGTATCAAAGAAAAAGATGAAGCGTACAAATTAGCCAGAAAAAGCAGCCTACCAGAGGACTGGGAGAAATTCAGAGACCAACAGAGGAGGACAAAGGGCTTAATTAGGAAAGGGAAAATGGAGTATGAAAGAAAACTGGCAGGAAACATAAAAACTGACTGCAAAAGTTTTTATCGATATGTGAAGCGCAAAAGATTAGTTAAAACAAATGTAGGTCCCTTGCAGTCAGAAACTGGTGAATTGATCATGGGGGAACAAAGACATGGCAGACCAATTGAATAACTACTTTGGTTCTGTCTTCACTAAGGAAGACATAAATAATTTGCCGGAAATAGCAGGGATCGCGGGTCAAATGAGATGGAGGAAATGAGTGAAATCCAGGTTAGCCGGAAAGTGGTGTTAGGTAAATTGAATGGATTAAAGGCCGATAAATCCCCAGGGCCAGATAGGCTGCATCCCAGGGTACTTAAGGAAGTAACCCCAGAAATAGCAGATGCCTTAGTGATAATTTTTCAAAACTCTTTAGATTCTGGAGTAGTTCCTGAGGATTGGAGGGTAGCTAATGTAACCCCACTTTTTAAAAAGGGAGGGAGAGAGAAAACGGGGAATTACAGACCAGTTAGTCTAACATCGGTAGTGGGGAAACTGCTAGAGTCAATTATTAAAGATGGGATAGCAGCACATTTGGAAAGTGGTGGAATCATTGGACAAAGTCAGCATGGATTTACGAAGGGTAAATCATGTCTGACGAATCTTATTGAATTTTTTGAGGATGTAACTAGTAGAGTGGATAAGGGAGAAGCAGTGGATATGTTATATCTGGACTTTCAGAAGGCTTTCGACAACGTCCCACACAAGAGATTGGTATACAAACTTAAAGCACACGGTATTGGTGGTTCAGTATTGATGTGGATAGAGAACTGGCTGGCAGACAGGAAGTAAAGAATAGGAGTGAACGGGTCCTTTTCAGGATGGCAGACAGTTACTAGTGGGGTGCCGCAAGGCTCAGTGCTGGGACCCCAGCTATTTACAATATACATTAATGATTTGGACGAGGGAATTAAATGCAACATCTCGAAGTTTGCGGATGACACGAAGCTGGGGGGCAGTGTTAGCTGTGAGGAGGATGCTAGGAGGCTGCAGGATGACTTGGATAGACTGGGTGAGTGGGCAAATGCATGGCAGAGCAGTATAATGTGGATAAATGTGAGGTTATCCACTTTGGTGGCAAAAACAGAAAGGTAGACTATTATTTGAATGGTGACCGATTAGGAAAAGGGGAGATGCAGCGAGACCTGGGGGTACACCAGTCATTGAAAGTAGGCATGCAGGTGCAGCAGGCTGTGAAGAAAGCGAATGGTATGTTGGCATTCATAGCAAAGGAATTTGAGTACAAGAGCAGGGAGGTTCTACTGCAGTTGTACAGGGTCTTGGTGAGGCCACACCTGGAGTATTGCGTACAGTTTTGGTCTCCTAATCTGAGGAAAGACATTCTTGCCATAGAGGGAGTACAGAGAAGGTTGACCAGACTGATTCCTGGGATGGCATGACTTCCATATGAAGAAAGACTGGATAGACTCGGCTTGTACTCGCTGGAATTTAGAAGATTGAGGGGTGATCTCATAGAGACTTACAAAATTCTTAAGGGGTTGGACAGGCTAGATGCAGGAAGATTGTTCCCGATGTTGGGGAAGTCCAGGACAAGGGGTCACAGGTTAAGGATAAGGGGGAAGTCTTTTAGGACCGAGATGAGAAAATCGTTTTTCACACAGAGAGTGGTGAATCTGTGGAATTCTCTGCACAGAAGGTAGTTGAGGCCAGTTCGTTGGCCATATTTAAGAGGGAGTTGGAAGTGGCCCTTGTGGCTGAAGGGATCGAGGGTATGGAGAGAAGGCAGATACAGGATATTGAGTTGGATGATCAGCCATGATCATATTGAATGGCGGTGCAGGCTCGAAGGGCCGAATGGCCTGCTCCTGCACTTAATTTCTCTGTTTCTATGTTTCTATGGACTTTGGAAGGGGCAGGATGGGGGCCCACAGTCACATTTATATCAACGTGTCGATGGTGGAGAGCGTGAAGAGCTTCAAATTCCTGGGCGTGCATATTTCTGAAGATCTCTCCTGGTCTGAGAACACATGCAATTATAAAGAAAGCACATCAGCGCCTCTACTTCCTGAGAAGATTACGGAGAGTCGGTATGTCAAGGAGGACTCTCTCTAACTTCTACAGGTGAACAGTAGTGAGCATGCTGACCAGTTGCATCGTGGCTTGGTTCGGCAACTTGAGCGTCCTGGAGCGGAAAAGACTACAAAAAGTAGTACATACTGCCCAGTCCATCATCGGCTCTGACCTCCTTACCATCCAGGGGATCTATCGCAGTCGCTGCATCAAAAAGGTTGGCAGCATCATCAAGGACCCACACCATCCTGGCCACACATCCATCTCCCTGCTACCTTCAGGTAGAATGTACATGAGCCTGAGGACTGCAACGTTCAGGTTCAGGAATAGATACTTCCCCACAGCCATCAGGCTATTAAACTCAACTGAAACAAAACTCTTGAACATTAATAGACCATTGTCTGTTTATTTGCACCTTATCTGTTTATTTATTCATGTGTGCATATATTTATATAATGGTATATGGACACACTGATCTGTTCTGCATTCATAGAATATAGAATAGTTTCTTTATTGTCATAGAAACATAGAAACATAGAAATTAGGTGCAGGAGTAGGCCATTCGGCCCTTCGAGCCTGCACCTCCATTCAATATGATCATGGCTGACCATCCAACTCAGTATCCCGCAACCCCTCCTGTATATACCATATCCAATGCAGTAAAATAGTAAGATTAAATGAGAACTTACCAGTTCGAAGTTTGATCTTTATTTTATGAGGAGTAACGATGAGGGATTACGTGAAGAAGCCCCGCCTGGCGCTGGAACGGCATACTTCAAAGCAGCGGCATGAAAAACACAGAACACAATAGCCGGAGTAAGATAGTAACGCTCATCATAGATTTAGAACTACCAGATGATCATTTATTTTATGAGGGTGTGGAGTGGAGGGCACGTAATCCCTCATTGTTACTCCTCATAAAATAAAGATCAAACTTCGAACTGGTAAGTTCTCGTTTAATCTTACTGTTTTACTTCGGAGTCACGTGAGTGACTACATGAAGATTTTGAAGTTTCTGTATTTTTCATGTCGTAGAATTCTTCCATACGACAGTCCGGCTAGGTCAACACATACATGAGAAAAACCAGACTAGTTTTAGTTCTTTCCATAAATCTTTTAATGATAAAAGAACATATAATAACCCTCTTTTTACACCTGAGGGAACCATTACAAAGTGATAAAAGATATAAGTGATAATTGATAATATCAATCAATAGTGAAACAAAGCAGGTGATTATAGTGAACCCAACACCGCATGTCCAAAGCCTGTCATTGTGTGAACAGGTTTATTGTAGAACTTTGAAAAAGTTTCTTCTTTACACCGCCCTGCGGTTTCTAAAATATGTTCGAGTGGTACGTCCTGTAACTTCGCCGCGGATGTAGCTGCTGCCCTGGTGGAGTGAGATTTGAACACATCAGTGTCTACTCCTGCTAAAAGTAACACCTGTTTTAACCACCTTGAGATTGTTTGCACTGAAGCTTTTGTGTGTGGTTTCTTATGCGTAATCATTAATGTTTTTTCATCTCCTCGAAAAGTTTTGGTAACTTTTACATAATGATTCAAATGTTTAACTACACACAATGTTGGATCAATGGGATAAGCTTGAAACATTACCTTACTCCAGTTCTCCCTGGTCTGCTTTGTTTGATCAGATCGTAAACATAGAACACAATGTTATCTGCAGTCACATGCATACAGTCTAAACGTAACATTTGTAATGTTTGCACCCTTTGAGCTGAAACCAATGCCATTAACATTACTAATTTAAATGTTAACCTTTCCAATGACAAAACTTCGATTGGAGTCCATTGCCTAAGTAAGGTAAGTACAATGCTAACATCCCAAATTTCTGTATATCTTGGTTTGGGTGGATTTTTGTTAAAGATTCCTTTCATAAATCTGGATATCAATGGATGTGATCCAATTGATTTCTGGTCAGACATTTGTCCTAAATAAGATGATAAGGCACTACGTGCACTATTAATGGCACTGTAACTTAAGTGTTGTTCAAAATGCAACTCGGCAAGGAACTCCAATATGTTTGCAATGTTCACAGTATGATAGGATATATTTGACTGTCTGCAAAAATTTTCCCATTTCTTTATATGTGTCATATATTGTCTCTGAGTGCTATCTCGCCATGATGCGACTATATAATATCCGTAGTTCTATCCGACAATCCAAGCTCCTGTAGTGGTCTGGTCAAAACCTGCAGATTAACAAATTCATATAAGCATGTAATGGATGAATTTCTTTGGTTACTGGTTTTATCAATAAACCACTGCTGCTAGGAATTGACATATGGTTCTTTAATCATGTTTAACATCAATGGGAACCATGGTTGTGTCGGCCAATTTGGAATTACCAATAATCCAGTGGCAGAATCTTGTTCTATTTTCTTCAGACATTGCTGAACCAGAGCAAATGGCGGAAAAGCATAAAAGAACATATTCCCCCAGTTTAGTGAAAAAGCATCTACTGCTACTGCGTCTGGATCTGGTTCCCAAGACACATATTTAGGCAATTGATGATTTAGTCTTGATGCAAACAGATCAATGTCTGGTAACCCATATTAAGTCACAATTTTACTGAAAATTACTGGGTTCAACATCCATTCTGTGTTGTCTCTAAACATCCTTGATCTATTGTCTGCCACCACATTGTCTTTACCTGGGATGTAATTTGCCGAAATCCAAATTTGGTGGTTAATACACCATTGCCATATCTGATTGACCAAACAATCACATGATACCGATCTGACTCCACCCATGTGATTAATATATGCAACAGCTGTTTTATTGTCTAATTGTATCAGTACATGCAGATTCTTTTTTGTAGAACAATATGCCTTCAACCCATAAAATGCACCCAATAATTCTAAATAGTTAATACCATATGTTTGGAGAAACATTTCCTCTTGGACAGTCCATCTGCCCCCACAGCTCGTGAATGAATCTGTCGCCCCCACAGCTCGTGAATGAATCTGTCGCCCCCCCATCCGAGAGCACTAGCATCTGTTTGTAAAATTACTTCAGGCTGTTGTATCAGTATGTTTTTAGCAGCTTGTGGGACATTTTCAATCCACCATTGTAATTCCAATAAAGCTTCTTTTGTTAATTGCATAGGCCTATCAAAATGGCCCGCTCTCTTTTTTAGAGCTCTTATTTTGTCTCTTTGAAGGTTTTGGTAATGTAATGGACCAAATTCTACTGCAGGAAATGCTGCTACTAATTTACCAATACCCTTTGCTACTTCTCGGATGGAGGGATAAGGTTTGTGAATGAGACCCCTACAGGTCACTAAAATATCATCAATCTTATCTGTTGGCAAAGTTACTAACATAGTAACTGAGTTAATTACAAACCCCAAATAGTTAATTGACTGTGCTGGCTGCAGCTGGGACTTAATTGGATGAATCAAGAAACCTAACTTCTCAAATCAAGTTTTAGTTGCTGAAACTGATTTTTCAGCTGATTCCTGATTACTATTGATGATTAAAATGTCATCCAGATAAGCCATAATGATGTGCTTTTGTGCTCTTAATTGTGCTAAAGCTGGTTTCAACAGCTTTGTAAAGAGCCTGGGAGCTGAACTTAACCCATTTGGTAAAGCTTTGAATTGCCACACAGCTGTCCCAGCCAATTAAATTTTAAATACCTCTGAAAGAACTGATGTATTGGTACTGAATAGTACGCATCCTTTAAATCAATTGTAGCCATATAACAACCTGCTGATATCAAATGTCTTGCAGTGTTAAATGTTTCCATTTTAAAATGTTTATATTCAACAAATTTATTAAGATTTGTAAGGTCCAGAATAATTCTGCAACCACCATCTTTTTTATTTCTTGGAAATATATTTGACACAAATTGATGCTCATGTTCAACAGTTTTTTTCAATAACACCTTTTTTAAACAATTTGTCAATTTCCTCATTAATTGCTGCCTCTTCAATTGCAGAAAACATGAAACCATAAGCAGGTTTATTTTGTACCGGAGAATTAACACCTTCTTTGAATGTAATAGTAGCTCCTGAAACTGTTTGTAAAATAAACCGATCAGATGTGATGGCAAGCCATTCATCATAAAACATTTGTAATCTCCCTCCAACTGGAGATTTGTCCACAGTTTCTTTAAGCATAGAATAAATTTTTTGTACCTTTCCATATGAACGTGGTGGTCTCCTTCTCCCCGTATACGGGTGAACATTAGGCTGTGTCGGATATTAATATTTTCTTATCATACTCCTGCCTCTGTTTCCAAAATCAAATCCCCTTCTTGACGAAAAATATCTTTTTTGTCCAAAGATGAAAGGTCTCATGTGGCTAATAGATTTAGCCTCTTCATCCATTTCTCTTATTTGTTTAGGCAGGTTTTCTCCAAATAGATAACCAGGAGCTTGAACACCACTTGATCGACACAGACCTGCAAACCTTGGATGAAATATGGGCCGAATCTCAATTTTCCTCATACAATTAATTTCATAGAAGGAATTGCATAATAAGCCCAAAGTATCTTTTTGGATTTTATCCATCTCCAACCCCTCCATTTGCCTTCCAAAAGCAGTAATGGCAGCAGAAATCAATTTGAGGATTCTTTGAAATCTTATTTCTTGTCCTCTCATGCCTGGAGTCATAGGCGTCCATATAGACGGATTAACCGTAGGTACCTTCAATGAGGTGCAATTTTCCGGTGTTTTATATAATTTCTGCTGTTTCAATCATCACAGAATCTTGAAGTTGGTGAGATACCATATAATTTATACTGGCAGCTAGGTTTTCTTCCATAGCCTCACCACTTCCTTCAGGTATAGCAAAATCTTTTGCCATCTCAGGCACATCTGGCCTTCTCTTTTTTTATTCGTGGTGTGCACTCATAATCCACATCACCACTTGCAGGGTCTGTCTTTTGCAGCCCTGATACACTTGGAATTATATCCAATGAGACTTCCTCCGCCCTTAATCCTGGGTCCGGAGTTTCAAATTCCCAATTTGGCACATAGCCATATTCTGTATATTCAAATCCCTCAGGGTCATTTTGGGAAACTTCTGGGTACTGTGACCCTTGTCTCATTATATTTTGGAGCACTTTCTCCATATGTTCCATTTTTAGCCATATAGCTTTATTATCCGGAGGACTTTCATTATCAGAGTCATTATCAGAAACCACGGGCCTCACGGATTTCTTTTTACATTTTCTAGGAACATTTTCCTCCGTGGTTTGTATTTCTGGAGAAATTATAGTCTCACTAACGGGTGAATCAGCGGCCACCGGTATTGGAACCGGATCCGCACTAAACTCTTGTCCCGTTTCTTTAGCTTCACTCCGGGACGATCTTTTTACCCGCAAAATTTTCCTTTGGGACTTCTCCATTTTTCTTTTCCATTTATCTGGCTTAATCAGTACGCCAGCGTGACTCTGATTTTAACTTTTACTTTCTCTTTTGCTGGTTTTACCAGCATAACGTCTTTTTTAGAACGTCCCCACTTTTCCTTACACTTACCTGCGGGTCCGTTCCGGCCGATGCGAGGAGCTGCGCTCTGCAACTCTTGCTTCTGCCTTCAGCGTCGACGTAATGCTGTTCCAGCGCCAGGCGGGGCTGCTTCACGTAGTCACTCACGTGACTCCGAAGTAAAATCTATTTTTCCCACTGTCTGTTAACACATCCTCAATTCCTATCTGTAAATGACCTCTAATTTTATGTGCTCTTATTCAGCCTCCTATGCAGGACCTTATCAAAAGCCTTCTGTAAATCTAAATACAGAGTCATAGAATGATACAGTGTGGAAACAAGCCCTTCTGTCCAACTTGCCCACATATGTCCCAGCTACACTAGTCTCAGCTGCCTGCGCTTGGTCCATATCCCTCCAAACCTGTCCTATCCATGTACCTGTCTAACTGTTTCTTAAATGTTGGGATAGTCCCTGCCTCATTACCTCCTCTAGCAGCTTGTTCCATACATCCACCACCCTTTGTGTGAAAAAGTTACCACTCAGATTCCTATTAAATCTTTTCACCTTGCACCTATGTCCTCTGGTCCTCAATACCCCTGCACTGGGCAAGAGACTGTGCATCCACCCAATCTATTCCTCTCATGATTTTATACACCTCTATAAGATCACCACTCATCCTCCTACAGTCCAAGGAACAGAGACCCAGCCTACTCAACCTCTCCCTATAGCTCAGACCCTATAGTCTTGGCAACATCCTCGTAAATATTCTCTGAACCCTTTCAAGCTTGACAATATCTTTCCTATAACATGGTGCCCAGAACTGAACCTAACATTCTAAATGCGGTCTCACCAACGTCTTATACAACTGTACTAGACCTCGCAACTTCTATACTCAATAGTCTGACTGATGAGGGCCAATGTGCCAAAAGCCTTTTTGACCACCTTATCTACCTGCGACTCGACCTTCAAGGAACCATGCACCTGTACTCCTAGATCCCTCTACTCTACAACAGTCCCCAGAGGCCTACCATTCACTGTGTAAGTCCCGCCCTCGTTAGACATCCCAAAATGCAACATCTTACACTTCTCTGTATTAAATTCCATCAACCATTCCTCAGTCCAACTGGCCAATCGATCCAGATCCTACTGCAATCTTTCACAACCATCTTCACAATCTGCAAAACCCACTTTTGTATCATCATGCAAACTTGCTAATCTAGCCCTGTATGTTCTCATCCAAATCATTGATGTTGATGACAAGCAGTAACAGGCCCAGCATCAAACCCAGAGGCACACCACTAGTCACAGGCCTCCAGTCTGAGAAGCAACCTTCCACCATCACCCTCTGCTTACTTCCATGGATCCAATTTGCTATGCATTCAGCTATCTCTCCTTGGAACCCATGTGATATAACCTTCCAGAGCAGCCAACCATGTGGAACCTTGTCGAATGCCTCACTGAAATCCATGTATACAACATCTACTCATTGATGTTTTTGGTCACGTCTTAAAAAAAATCTATCAGATTTGTGAGGCACGACCTCCCACGTACAAAACCATGCTCACTATCCCTAATCAGCCCTTGCCCGTCCAAATGCCTGTATAACCTATCCCTCAGAATACTCTCCAGTAACTTTCCAACTACAGATGTTGAACTCACCTGTCTATAGTTCCCAGCATTTTCCCTGCAACTCTTCTTGTAAAGAGGCACAATATTTGCCACCCTCCAGTCTTCCGTCACCACTCCTGTATTTAAGGACAACTTGTAAATTTCAACCAGGGCACCCGCAATTTCCTCTCTAGTTTCCAACAATGTCCTCAGATATATCTGATCAGACCCTGGAAATTTGTCTATCTTCAAACACGATATTACCTTCAGTACTTCTTCGACGGTAACATTGACTGCTATCAAGACACTTCCATTGACTGTCCCAAGTTCCTCCATCCTACTGTCTTTCTCCTCAGTAAATACAGAGGAGAAATACTCATTGAGGACCTTGCCCATCTCCTGTGGCTCCACACAGAGGTGGCTGCTTTGATTCCTGAGAGGGCCCACTCTCTCTCTAATTACCCTTTTCCCCCTTATGTATTTATTACATATTTTGGGATTGTCTTTAATGTTACCTGCCAGAGCTATCTCCTAGCCCCTTTTTGCCTTTCTGATCTTTTTCAGTTTACTCCTTAGTTCACGAAACTCCAGGAATGCACTTGATCCCAGCTGCCTAGACCTGTTCCATGCAATCTTCTTGTTTTTGACCAATGCCTCAATTTCCCTCGTCAGTCAAGCTTCCTTACATTTGCCTGCTTTGCCCTTCACTCTAACATGGACATACGTATCCTGAGCCTTTGTTAGCACACTTTTAAAAACATCCCACTTGGTTGATGTTCCTTTCCTCTCAAATAACCTGATCCAGTCAACTTGAGCAAGACCTTCTCTCACACCCTCAAAGTTGACCAAGTTTGTCCCTATCCATAATTATCTTAAACCTAATCGAACAGTGGTCACTGGTCCCAAAAGGCTCTTCCACAAACACTTCATTAACTTGCCCTTCCCAATTTCCCAATACTAGATCCAGTGTTGCCCTCTCACGTGTGGGGGCCTCTACATACTGCTTGAGAAAAACTCTCCTGAACACTTTTGAGGAATTGCACCCCATTTAAACACTTCACACTATGGTTTTCCCAGTCAATATTGGGAAAGTTAAAACCCGTACTACAACAACCTTATTTGACCTGCAGCTGTCTGCAATCTCCTGGCATATTTGTTTTTCTAATTCCCGTTGACTATTCGGGGGTCGTCGTACACCCCCAACAAGGTGATCATCCCTTTCTTGTTCCTCATCTCATACACTGGTTCCTGTTTAGCTATTAAACTGGTCGCATCCTCAAATAAATCCGATAGATTAGTTAAGCATCATATTCTTTTCATGAATCCATGAGAACCCTGCTCAATTCTATTTTTCTTTTAAGTAAAGGGATCTACTATTACATCCCATTTGATATATTTCAGCATTTTTCCTGCTCCTGAAATAGTCATTCTCCTTTATATCGGGTAACTATTCCGCAATCAGTAGAATTTGGAAATATTGAAAATCAAAGTGTCTTTGGAATTTATCAGCTTTGGACACGCTAGAGGCAGGAAACATGTTCCCAATGTTGGGGGAGTCCAGAACCAGGGGCCACAGTTTAAGAATAAGGTGTAAGCCATTTAGAATGGAGACGAGGAAACACTTTTTCTCACAGAGAGTGGTGAGTCTTTGGAATTCTCTGCCTCAGAGGACGGTGGAGGCGGGTTCTCTGAATGCTTTCAATAGAGAGCTAGATAGGGCTCTTAAAAATAACGGAGTCAGGGGATATGGGGAGAAGACAGGAACGAAGTACTGATTGGGGATGATCAGCCATGATGACATTGAATGGCGGTGCTGGCTCGAAGGGCCGAATGACCTACTCCTGCACCTATTGTCTATTGTCTTTCACCGACTATGTCCCCAACTAAATTCTCCTTTCTCTGTCTGTAATAGATTTACATTTGTTATCGTCTTTTCATTTTTGCCTACCAATAAAAGCTCTCACAATTTGTTTTAATGTTTATCATAAATGTACTCTCAGATTCTATTTCCCTCTTCATTAATGTTGTGATGCGTTGAAACACAGGTAATAGAATAATTTAAACTTCATGGAAATTAGAATGAGGGAAGCCATGGAAATGTTTTTGCAATAGTTAAAAAAAGAGGTAGCAAAGGCATATAGTAAATCCTGAGACGTAGCCCAATTTGCCCATGTCAACCAACATGCCCAATTTAAATGAGTCCCACCTGCTTGCTTTTGGCTCATGTCCTTCTCTCGACCCGAAACATCACCCATTCCTTCTCTCCAGAGATATTGTCTGTTCTGCTTTTTGTGTCTATCAAATGATAGTACCTGTTGATTTCAGCAGCAGATAAAATAAGACATCTTGGAAACAAGTATGATACCAAGGTTGTAAAGAACTGTATCAGTGCTAGCAAAATACCAGGACTAGTAATGGAATTGATGACTTTAAAAATTGAAATTGTGGCAAGGACAAAGGCTCCAGTTTCACATTATTTATTTAGAAGCAATTTCTGCTCATCCACTACTGGAAAGCAGACAAATAGTCTGAAGATTTAAAGACAATGCTGAAGTCAGAAGTAGTAATGTTGAGGTAGAGTTCACTTTCCTCAGCATAGATGTGGAAACTGATATGTGTTTTTTTGCCTATGAGCAGGAAATATATGAACATATAGATTTGGGGTAGGCCACTCAACCTCTTGTACTTGATTTCTCATTCAATATGGTCATGGCTGATATGATTGTAATCTCAACTCTGCATTCTTGTTTGTCCACTGTAATATTTTATTCTTTTCCTGCTAAGTATTTAACCTTATCTTAAAACTATTCAGTCTGCTTCTACCAGTCTTTGAGGCCACGTGCTCCAGAGACCCACTACCTTCTGAGAAAAATAGAAAACAAAACCTCATCTATCTCATAAACAGATGCCCCCTTATTTTTAAACAATGATCCCTATTTATAGATTCTCCAAAACCAGGAAACATATTGTCCACATCCACACTGTAAAGATCCGTCAAGATCTTAAGTGTTTTAATCAAGTCAGTTGTGATGTAAACTATAGAAGGAGATGAAAGCAGCAGATTTCTCCCTCACTCATTTCTATCTGGTATCTCCCCTGTACCCCATCAGTCTGACGAAGGGCTCTGACCCAAAGGATCATCTCTCTATTTCCCCCTACAGGTGCCGCCTGGCCTGTTTAGTTCAGCAATTCTTAAACTGGAGGTCATGATACCTATGGGGGTCGTTTGGGGTTTTTCCAGGGGTCATGAAGGGGTCATAAATAACATATGAATTTGTTGAGCCCATTTTTTAGGGACCTAACAAAGGTGCATACAACACACAGAATTGTTTGCGCGTACGTATATGCATACGAACTGTGTGCGTATTGTGAACCATGTCTGCCAAGCAGTGCACGAATAGTGAAGCATTTCTCAAGTTTGGTTTCACAAGCATTGTTCAAAAATCCGTGGTGAAGCCGCAATGTGTTATCTGTGCCAAGGTTTTGAGCCACGAGAGCATGAAGCCCAGAAAACTGAAGATCCATTTGTAGTCTTGTCACAGCGACCTGACGGGGAAGGGCGTGGACTACTTCAAATGAAAAGAAGCCGCACTCAAGGGTTCCCGCATCGATTCGATGGGTCACTGCACTCGTCAAATGAAGCAGCGTTGGAAGCTTCATACTGGATTGCGTATCGAATCGCACAGACTAAGAAACCTCAAACCATCAGTGAAGAGCTGATCAAGCCATGCCTCCTCGAAGCAGTGAAGTTGGTGCTGGGAGAACAGCAGTCAAACAAGTTCAGGCAGTATTCCCTTTCGAATGACACTGTCAAAAGTCAAATCTTGGATACGAGTAATGATATTCTGCTGCAAGTAGTGAGCGCTGTGAAGAGCAGTCCAGTGTGTTCAATGCAACTGGACGAGTCAGTTCCCAACTACTCGTCTACGTTCGTTACCTGGGTCATCCTGGGCCTGCACTTCATCCTCCAGCACCTAGACCACCAGGGGACCTATGCGAGGATTTTGTTTGTTGATTTTAGCTCTGCATTCAATACCATTGTGCCAGAGCTACTACACTCCAAAGTTTCCGAGTTGACTATGCCTGAACACCTCTGTCGATGGATCACCAGCTTCCTGACAGACAGGAAGCAGCATGTGATGCTGGGAAAGCACATCTCGGACCCGCAAACCCTCAGGATAGGAGCACCGCAAGGCTGCGGACTCTCCCCTCTCCTCTATTCACTCTACACCAATGACTGCACCTCCACAGACTCCTCTGTCAAGCTTCTCAAGTTTGTGGATGACACAACCCTGATTGGACTGATCCAGGATGGGGAGGAATCTGCCTACAGACAGGAAGTGTCACAACTGGCATCCTGGTGCCAATGCAACAACCTGGAGCTCAATGCTCTTAAGACAGTGGAATTGACTGTAGATTTTAGGAGAGTTCCCCCTCCCCTCACCCCACTCACGATCAACAACACCACAGTCACATCTGTGGAGTCTTTTAAGTTCCTGGGAACCACCATCTCCAAGGACCTTAAGTGGGGGGCTACCATCGACTCCACAGTCAAAAAGGCAGAACAGAGGATGTACTTCCAACAGCAGCTGAGTAAGCACAATCTACCACAGGCAATGATGGTCCAATTCTAAACGGCCATCGTAGAGTCTGTCCTCACCTTCTCCATCATGGTCTGGTTTGGCTCAGCCACCAAGGTTATTGGCTACAACCTTCCCTCCATTGACAAACTGTACACTGCAAGGGCCAATAAGGGAGCGGGTAAGATCATCTCTGAACCCTCTCACCCTGGCCACAAACTATTTGAGTCACTTCCGTCTGGAATGCGACTCCAGACTGTCAAAGCTGCCACAGCCAGACATAAAAACAGCCTTTTTCCACGTGTAGTAGCTCTACTCAATAGCCAAAAATCTGTAGCCACCTTTTGATCTAGTATTTTGTTTGGTTCACATGTTTGATCAATGGTGTTTTATTATTAATGTTTACTGTTTTATGTGTCATTCGTAAGTGTCACTGTATGTCATGTTGTCACTTGTGCGCGGAGCTTGTATGTGAATACTTGGCCAATAAACTTATTCATTCATTCATTCATTCATTCATTCATTCATTACCTCGACGGAGAAGCCATGAAGGAGGAGTACCTGTTCTTGGAGCCATTGGCCACTAGCACTCGGGGAGAAGATGTGTTCAGAATGCTGGAAGCCTTCCTCATCAAACATGAGCTTGGCTGGGAACGACATGTCGGGATGTGCTAAGATGGAGCACCTTCCATGGTCGGATGCAGATCCAGCTTCAAAGCCATCGTAAAGGATGTTGCTCCCCATGTCTCCTTCACCCACTCCATGATACATCGCCATGCCTTAGCGATAAAGACTCTCCTCCTGGTCTTCGAGAAGTGCTTTCAGATGTGGTGAAGATTGTGAACCACATCCGAGGGAGCGCAACAAACTCAAGAACCTTCAAAGCGATGTGTGAAGAAATGGGCACCGATTTCACTGTTCTGATATTCCACACAGAGGTTTGCTGGCTTTCGCGTGGCAAAGTTCTCAATCGTGTGATTCTACTTCAAGAGGAAATAGTGCTGTTCTTGGAGAGAGGGTGTACCGAGAAGGTGAATCATCTTCATGAAAAGATGCAGGATGAATTGCTCGTGATGAAAGTTGACTTCTTCGCCGAGGTGAATTCCTTGAACATGTCACTTCAAGGAAACCTCCCAATGCTACACACGGCTCATGACAAAGTGGCAGCGTTCAGGAGGAAGATTCACTTTTACCAGAGAAGAGTCCAGGACGGTTACACGACCATCTTCCCTGAGATGATGACTCTCCTGGATGCTACGCCAGATTCTGAATGCCACTTCCACAAGGACATCTCAACCCACCTTCTGCCGATTAGTGACACCATCGAACCTTACTTCCCCGGACTGGACGACCGCTCTCGTGATGAGTGGATCGTCCGACCCTTTTCTGATGAAGACGGTGCCATCAGCGATACTGATGTGGCTGTGAAGGTTGAAATTTACCGAATTCGTGACAATGCGCCGCTCAAGAGTGACTTCATGGAACAAGACCTCACCACATTTTGGCTGAAAGTGAAGTACTGTCCTGTTCTTTCAAAAAGGGTCCTGACCTTATTGGTCCAGTCCCCCTCAACCTATCGCTGTGAGGCTGGATTCTCAATAATGGTCATTCTGAAAACAAAGGCACACAATAGGCTTGTGATCGCGCTGACATGAGGTGCTGCCTGCCGAGCATTTGTCCTCGTTTTGATCGTCTGATGGCTGCAAAGCAATTTCAGTCATCCCATTGACTGAGCATTGGCAGAAATGTTTTAATAAATTGGGCTGGGTTTTTTTTTCAATTTTTGTTTCAGGCATCACAGTACTGACCAAGAATGTCTGATGGGGTCGTGGGGCCAAAAAGGTTAAAAACCACTGGTTTAGTTAATCCAGCAGTTTGTATTTTTAATCTAGAACACACAAGCTCATCCAATCTTTCCTCACAGGCCTACCTGTCCATTCCAGGTAAGAATCTAATGAACCTCTCAACTGTTTTCAGCACATTTACATCAATATTTTGGAAATAAGACAATGACTCTACACTGAATTCCAGATGTAGACTCACCAACACCCTGAGGTATCACCTCTCTACATTTGTGTTCAGTTATCCCTATAACGACAATGACATCCATTAACTTTCTTAATTACTTGATGAATTTAAATAATATGTTTTGTTTTACTTTTCATACCAAAATGGATAATTTCAGATTCTCTCACATTATCGCCTGTTTACCAGACCCAAGCTCTTTCGGTTGACCTATCTCTATTCCTATGTAGCCTTCTTCAGTCCTCTCCACAATTTAATTTTGTATCAATCTCTGTGTTGCCACATGATAGATGGAAACCAAAAATGGACCCATAGAGACATCAGGCACCTGTATTCATGGGGCGGAAATCCTGGGGGGGACGGGGGGGTGGGACACGTCCCCCCCTCATGCTTTGAAAGGTGGGGGAAACCCCTCCCCA
Source organism: Okamejei kenojei (assembly GCA_035221665.1). Lineage (NCBI taxonomy): Eukaryota > Metazoa > Chordata > Chondrichthyes > Rajiformes > Rajidae > Okamejei > Okamejei kenojei. The sequence continues at coordinate 126,060,745 of CM069131.1, forward strand.
TGTTTTCTAATCCGGACTTTATCAGACGCTTTCTAAGGGCAGAATCGGCCCGTTCGCGGGGTCTTTCACCGCCCAACGTGGCTTAAAATCAAACTGCTGCATTGAGGCGATCGAAGCTCCCGATGCTGAAGCCCCCGCCGGCTGATAAAAGTCCCCGCGAACGAGCCGATTCAAGCCCCACGATTCGGGGTGGATGAAGCTGCTGTTGTTGGAGTTCGGAGTCGGTCACCAACCAGGTCAGCTTCCGATGTTACCGTCCATAGGGCCCACGGCCTAACAGGGAAGAAGGAGGGAGAAGGAGTGGAGTCAACTTTTAAGAAGCCAGAGATACACGGCTGTGAAGCTCGGTGGACATTTAACATTACCAGTCGGTTATCCTTGGTTCTGAAATCATGGCTGATCATCCAACTCAGTATCCAGTACCTGCCTTCTCTCCATATCCCCTGATCCCCTTAGCCACACGGGCCACATTTAACTCCCTCTTAAATATAGCCAATGAACTGGCCTCAACTACCGTCTGTGGCAGAGAATTCCAGAGATTCACCACTCTCTGTGTGAAAAATGTTTTTTTCATCTCGTTCCTACATGACTTCCCCCTTATCCTTAAACTGTGACCCCTTGTTCTGGACTTCCCCAACATCGGGAACAATCTTCCTGCATCTAGCCTGTCCAACCCCTTCAGAATTTTGTAAGTTTCTATAAGATCCCTCCTCAATCTTCTAAATTTGAGTGAGTACATGCCGAGTCTATCCAGTCTTTCTTCATATGAAAGTCCTGACATCCCAGGAATAAGTCTGGTGAACCTTCTCTGTACTCCCTCTATGGCAAGAATGTCTTTCATCAGATTAGGAGACCAAAACTGTACGCAATACTCCAGGTGTGGTCTCACCAAGACCCTGTACAATTGCAGTAAAACCTCCCTGCTCCTATACTCAAATCCTTTTGCTTTGAATGCTAACATACCATTTGCTTTCTTCACTGCCTGCTGCACCTGCATGCCTACTTTCAATGACTGGTGTACCATGACACCCAGGTCTCATTGCATCTCCTTTTTTCCTAATCGGCCACCTTTCAAATAATAGTCTACTTTCATGTTTTTGCCACCAAAGTGGATAACCTCACATGTATCCATATTATACTGCATCTGCCATGCATTTGCCCACTCACCCAACCTAATCAAATCACCTTGCAGCCTCCTAGCATCCTCCTCACAGCTAACACTGCCCCCCAGCTTCATGCCATCCACAAACTTGGAGATGTTGCATTCAATTCCCTCGTCCAAATCATTAATATATATTGTAAATAGTTGGGGTCCCAGCACCGAGCCATGCGGTACCCCACTAGTCACTGCCTGCCATTCTGAAAAGGACCCGTTTACTCCTACTCTTTGCTTCCTGTCTGCCAGCCAGTTCTCTATCCACATCAATACTGAACCCACAATACCGTGTGCTTTAAGTTTGCATACTAATCTCTTATGTGGGACCATGTCGAAAGTCTTTTGAAAGTCCAGATACAACACATCCACTGCTTCTCCCTTATCCAGTCTACTAGTTACATTCTCTAAAAATTCTATAAGATTCGTCAGACATGATTTACCTTTCATAAATCCATGCTGACTTTGTCCAATGATTTCACCACTGTCCAAATGTGCTGCTATTCCATCTTTAATAACTGACTCTAGCAGTTTCCCCACTACCGATGTTTGACTAACTGGTCTGTAATTCCCCGTTTTCTCTCTCCCTCCCTTTTTAAAAAGTGGGGTTACATTAGCTACCCTCCAATCCTCAGGAACTACTCCAGAATCTAAAGAGTTTTTAAAAATTATCACTAATGCATCCACTATTTCTGGGACTACTTCCTTAAGTACTCTGGGATGCAGCCTATCTGAACCTGGGGATTTATCGGCCTTTAATCCATTCAAATTACCTAACACCACTTCCCGGCTAACCTGGATTTCACTCAGTTCCATCTCATTTGACCCCCGGTCCCCTGCTATTTCCGGCAGATTATTTATGTCTTCCTTAGTGAAGACAGAACCAAAGTAGTTATTCCATTGGTCAGCCATGTCCTTGTTCCCCATGATCAATTCACCTGTTTATGACTGCAAGGGACCTACATTTGTTTTAACTAACCTTTTTCTCTTCACATATCTATAGAAACTTTTGCACTCAGTTTTTATGTTCCCTGCCAGTTTTCTTTCATAATCTATTTTCCCTTTCCTAATTAATCCCTTTGTCCTCCTCGGCTGGACTCTGAATTTCTCCCAGTCCTCTGGTAGACTGCTTTTTCTGGGTAATTTGTATTTCATCTTTTGTTTTGATACTATCCCTGATTTCCCTTGTTATCCATGGATATACTACCTTCCCTGATTTATTTTTTTGCCAAACTGGGATGAACAATTTTTGTAGTTCATCCATGCAGTCTTTAAATGTCTTCCATCGCCTATCCACTGTCAACCCTTAAAGAATCAATTGCCAGTCAATCTTGGCCAATTCATGTCTCATGCCCTCAAAGTTACCTTTCTTTATGTTCAGAACCCTTGTTTCTGAATTAATTATGTCACTCTCCATCCTAATGAAGAACTCAACCATATTATGGTCACCCTTGCCCAAGGGGCCACGCACAACAAGACTGTTAACTAACCCTTCCTCATTACTCAGTACCCAGTCTAGAATAACCTGCTCTCTCGTTGGTTCCACTACATGTTGGTTTAGAAAACGATCCCGCATACATTTCAAGAAATCTTCTTCCTCAGCATCCCTGCCACTTTGATTCACCCAATCTATATGTAGATTGAAGTCACCCATTATAACTGTTTTACCTTTGTTGCACGCATTTCTAATTTCCTGTTTGATATCATCCCCAACTCCACTACTACTGTTAGGTGGCCTGTACACAACTCCCACTAGCGATTTCTGCCCCTTAGTGTTTCGCAGCTCTACCCATATCGATTCCACATCCTCCAAGCTAATGTCCTTCCTTTCTATTGCATTAATCTCTTCTCTAACCAGCAACGCTACCCCACCTCCTTTTCCATTCTGTCTATCCCTCCTGAATATTGAATATCCCTGGATGTTCAGCTCCCAGCCTTGGTCACCCTGGAGCCATGTCTCCGTGATCCCAACTATATCATATTCATTATTAACTATCTGTACATTCAACTCATCCACCTTATTACGAATGCTCCTTTCATTGAGACATAAAACCTTCAGGCTTGTTTTTACAACACTCTTACCCCATATACAATTATTTTGAAAAGTGACCCTTTTTGATTTTTGCCCTGGATTTGTCTGCCTGCCACTTTTACTTTTCACCTTGTACCTATTGCTTCTACCCTCATTTTATACCCCTCTGTCTCTCTGCTCACACATTTAAGAAACCCACCACCTCGTATTCTCTGTTTATTATATTTTTCTTCTTTCTCCCCTACATGTTGGGTCTGAGTGCTTCCCTTTGCCGCCTCCTGCCTCACACACTGTCTACTAGCTTTCTCTATTTGAGTCCCTCCCCCCAACCATTCTAGTTTAAAGTCTCCCCAGTAGCCTTTGCAAATCTCCCCGCCAGGATATTGGTCCCCCTTGGGTTCAAGTGCAACCCCGTCCTTTTTGTACAGGTCACACCTTCCCCAAAAGAGGTCCCATGATCCAGAAACTTGAATCCCTGCCTTCTGCACCAGTCCTTCAACCACGCATTTATCCTCCACCGAACAATGTACCTGTTCCTCAGAATAAAAGGGTGCACCTTTAGAAAGATGAGGAGGAATTTCTTTAGTCAGAGGGTGGTGAATCTAGAATCTAGTCATTTACTATTTTTAAAGTGGAGATTGACAGATTATTTATTAGTAAGGGTGTCAAAGACCTAATTCTGTTCCTATGGACCCGTTGGGTCCCAGTCACACGGGAGGTCTGGTCCCGTGTGACTGGGGCCCAACGGGTGATTGGAGGAGGTGTGGGGTAGGGGGGTGTGGGGGAGGAGGTTTGTGGGGGAGGGTGGTGGGGTAGGGGGTGTGGGGGAGGGTGGTGAGGGGAGGGTCGGTGGGGGAGGGGGGGGCTGTTGGGGAAGGGGGTGTGGGGGGTGGGGTGGTGTTGGGGAGGTGGGGTGGGGGGCGGTTGGGTGTGGGGGGGGGGGGGTGTGGGTCCTGTGAAGGTCTTGCCCTTGTTAAATTTGCCAAAATGCGACTCCTCACACTTATCTGCATTAAACTCCTTTTCTCAGCCCATTTGCACAACTGATAAAATTCCTGCTGTAATTGTTGATAACAATCTTTGCTTTCTATGATACCGCCCACCTTAGTGTCATCTCCAAACCTACTACATACTCATCTTGTACTACGAACTCATCTTATACTACAAACCTTGCGCATACTCATCCATATTGTTGATATAAACTACAAACCTCAATGGGCCCAGCACCAATCCTTGAGGCACATCACTAGTCACAGGACTCCTCCGAAAAAACAACCTTCCACCAACACCACGAAAGGCACAAACAACATTGGGAAGAAGAGGAAGGAGGTTCTGCAATGTGAGTTCAGAGAGTTAGGAAGACGACTGAAAAGCAGGACTTCTAGGGTGGTTATCTCTGGATTGCTTCCAGTACCTCGTGCTAGTGAAGACAGGAACAGGGAGATAGGGGATCTGAATGTGTGGCTGAGGGGCTGTTGCAGGGAGCAAGAATTTAGATTTATACACCACTGGGATCTCTTCTGGGGTAGGGGTGACCTGTATAAAAGGGACGGGTTACACCTTATCTGGAAGGGGACCGACATTCTGGCAGGCAGGTTTGCTAGGGCTACACGTGTGGGTTTAAACTAAATAATGGGGGGGAGGGATTGATAAATTGGGAGTATAAAGATGGAGTTGAAGGGGAAGTGAGTACAGGAAAAGTTACAAAAGACTCCTGAATTAATGGGAAGGAAAGTTCAAGAAGGGATAAGAGAGTAAGGTCAGGGCCAATTGCGAGCGGTGCGAGAGGGGTGGTGAATATCGAGGTCAAAGTGTTTGTATATGAATCCGAGAAGTATAAGAAATAAAGTGGATGAGCTTGAGGCTCAGCTGGAAATTGGCAGGTATGATGTTGTGGGAATTACAGAGACATGGCTGCAAGAGGGCCAGGGCTGGGAACTGAATATTCAAGGGTATACATCCTATTGAAAAGACAGACAGGTGGGCAGAGGCAGTGGAGGAGCTCTGTTGGTGAGGAATGAAATTCAGTCCCTTACAAGGGGTGACATTGAAACAGGAGATGTGGAGTCAATATGGGTAGAACAGGAATTGTAAGGGTAAAAATACCCCAATGGGACTTATCTACACACCCCCAAACAGTAGTCTGGATATAGGGTGCAAGTTGAATCAGGAGTTAAAATTGGCATGTAGTAAAGATAATGCTATGGTTGTTATGGGAGATTTCAACATGCAGGTAGACTGGGAAAATTAGGTTGGTACTGGACCCCAAGAAAGGGACTTTGTAGATTGCCTCCGTGATGGATTCTCAGAGCAGCTTGTATTGGAGTCTACCAGGGAGAAGGTAATTCTGGATTCAGTGTTATGTAATGAACCGGATTTGATAAAGGAACTTGAGGTTAAGGAGCCATTAGGAGGTAGTGACCATAATATGGTCAAGTTTGGTCTACAATTGGAGAGGGAGAAGGGTAAATCAGAGGTGTTGATGTTACAGTTGAATAAAGGGGACGATGGAGCCATGAGGGAGGAGCTGGCCAAAGTTGACTGAAAGGATACCCTAGCAGGGATGACAGTGGAACAACAATGGCAGGTATTTCTGGGAATAATACAGAAGGTGCAGGATCAGTTCATTCCAAAGAGGAAGAGATTCCAAGGGGAGTAAGGGACGTCAGGGACAGTATAAAAATAAAAGAGAAATACAACATAGCAAAGATGAGCGGGAAGCAAGAGGATTGGGTAATGTTTAAAGAGAAGATAACTAAAAAAGCAATACGAGGAGAAATGATGGGGTACGAAGGTAAGCTAGTCAAGAATATAAAGTAGGCTAGTAAAATCTTTAGGTATGTGAAGAGGGAAAAATTAGTTGGACCCCTGAAGACTGAAAAAGGTGAATTTATTTTGGGGAACTAGGAAATGGCAGATGAGTTGAAGAGGTACTTTGGATCCATCTTCACTAAGGAGGACACAAACAATCTTCCTGATATAGTAGTGGCCAGAGGATCTGGGGTGACAGAGGAACTGAAGGAAATTCACATTAGGCAGGAAATGGTGTTGGGTAGACTGATGGGACTGGAGGCTGATAAATCCCCAGGGCCTGATGGTCTGCATCATAGGATACCTAAGGAAGTGGCTCTGGAAATCATGGACGCATTTGGTGATAATTTTCCAATGTTCCATATATTCAGGATCAGTTCCTGGGGATAGCTAATGTTATCCCACTTTTTAAGAAAGGCGGGAGAGAGAAAACAGGGAATTATAGACCAGTTACCCTGACATTGGTGGTGGGGAAGATGCTGGAGTAAATTATAAAAGATGAAATAGCGGCACATTTGGATAGCAGTAACAGGATTGGTCCGAGTCAGCATGGATTTACGAAGGAGAAATCATGCTTGACTAATCTTCTGGAATTTTTTGAGGACGTAACTAGGAAAATGGACAAGGGATAGCCAGTGGATATAGTGTACCTGGACTTTCAGAAAGCATTTGATAAGGTCCCACATAGGGGATTAGTGGGCAAAATTAGGGCACATGGTATTGGGGGTAGAGTGCTGACATGGATAGAAAATTGGTTGGCAAACAGGAAACAAAGAGTAGGGATTAACGGGTCCCTTTCAGAATGGCAGGCAGTGACTAGTGGGGTACCGCAAGGCTTAGTGCTGGAACTGCAGCTATTTACCATATAAACCAAAATTTCTGCTCTGTATTTGTAAACTAAACTAAAACTAGACTACATTTCGTCCTACCCTTCCTATTGCAAAGACGCTATCCATACGCTCTATTTTTCCGTCCGCACTACATTTGATCCCAAGTTAAGGCTTTCCATTCTCGAACATCCGAGATGTCCTCTTTCTTTCGTAAATGTGAATTCCTCTCTGTTATCATAGATAGATAATGGACAATAGACAATAGGTGCAGGAGTAGGCCATTCAGCCCTTCAAGCTAGCAGCACCATTCAATTTGATCATGGCTGGTCATCCACAATCATTACCCCGTTCCTGCCTTCTCCCCATATCCCCTGACTCCGCTATCTAGATGGACCGCTCACCCACATCTCCTCTGTCCCATTGTTCTGGCCTCGCTCTACCTCCCCCTCATCCCAGACAGAGCAAGGATAGAGATCCCCGGTCCTCAACTGTCACCCCACGTGCCTCTACATCCAACACATCATCCACCTCCAACGTGATCCCACCACCAGACACATCTTTCCATCCTCACTCTTTTTTCCATCGCATTGACTGCACCCTCTGCAATTCTCTTGGTTTATTTATATCTTTTCATCGAAGTCACCCCTCCGCAGGTACTTTCCTCTGCAAATCTAGGAGATGTAACACATATCCTCATACCTCCTCCCTCACATTCTTTCAGAGACCCCAACAGTCCTTCCAGGTGAGACATAACAACGCGCATCACCCCTAACCACATCTGCATCTGGCCTTTCCAATGGGATCTAATGTACATCGGCGAGACCAAACATAGACTCAATGCCCACTTCACAGAACAGATGCCCTTGGTCCACCAAGGCCTACTGGATCTTCCGGTTGCTAACCATTTTAACTCCTCTTCCAAATCCCATACTGGCCTTTCTATCCAGGGTCTCCACTTTGCCAGAGTGCAGCCATATGCAAACTGGAAGGCCTCATATTCCACTTGGATATATATATATACAACACAAAGGTATGAACATTCAATTCTCCAATTTTAGGTAACTTAAATCCCCCTTCCCCCATTCCATCCGAAAAAGGGACCTGACCTGAAATGCTACTTACCATTGATAATATTGGCCATTTTAGTGTTTGACAAAATGGAGGGTTTTTGCCTTTGCAAAACCTGCTTGGCATCTTTTTGCAAAGGCTGCAAAGACCATGAGGATCATGGCTCCAGAATGTTTGGGTCCTGTGAGGAAGTTAATTACAGGGTGATGTCCAATGTCCTTTAATTGTTAATTGTATGAGGGTTTTGCAGAAGGAGCTGAGTTATAATACTGAATCAGAATTACTGAACCAGATTAACAGGATGAAAATAGGAGCAGAATTACATTGGGGGCTCGTCCGGGATCTCAACGGAGTTCCAAACATAAAGTACATTTGCGGTCAGGGAGTTGAGTCGTTCCAGATTGCGAGAGGAGAAATCGGTGCCGCGGTGTGGTTTTCGCATCGGTTTTCTCCGCTTCGCCGATCGGGACGAATGGATCATTCGCATGCTTGTGTTTGGATTCAGAGGAATAGTAGTCTGGCAAGCACTGAGGGTGAGAGTTGGAGTCCTTGCCTAGGGTGAGTGGTGAGGGTTAGGCTCACAAGGCTTTTCTCTAGCGGGTTAAAGACCCCACACCTTAGTCAACAGCTATTGCGGTCGGGTACCATTGAGTTGGCCCGACACCAAAGAGATTTCAGGGGTTGGAGCCCCCGCTCAGACTGGGATATCAGAATTGGGTACGGAGTGTCTTACGTCAGGGCTGAGTAGGAAGACAGTGCTAAGAGAAGTAAGTACTGTGTTACTGAGGGTACGATTGGAAGGACACTTTAAAAATCTGTATCGAAAGCCAGCGCGAAGCAGAGACGTGCTGAAGGCCAATACATACAGGTTGGAAGAAAAAGCCTTGGGGGTTGAATAACCTGTGTGAATTTTTTTTTTTTTTAATTTTTTTAAATTTCAAAATATACTTTATTCAAGTGATAAATATATACAATACATGAACCTTGCGGAAAAATCCATCCGACATTTTCGGAGGCTGTACAATAGATGAGTTTTTTTTTTTTTTTAAATTTCAAAATATACTTTATTCGAATGATAAATATATACAATACATTAAACTTGCGGAAAATCCATCCGACATTTTCGGAGGCTGTACAATAGATCAATACAGTTTAGACATTCTGTACAATAGATCAATACAGTTTAGACAAAGTTCTTATACAACTATGAGTTGTATAAGAACTTTGGATACGTTTGAGGACTTCGGACCAGCACTGGGAACTCAGTGTTGGAGTATAATTGGCTGAAAACACTTTAAGGCAACACAGAGAAGTGAACTGGGAGGCATCTATTATTCGGATTAGTGGGAAAAGATTAAAATAGTGGGAAAGGTAGTTACAGGGTTTAAAAGTCTAAATTCTTCGATCCAAATTTTACCAAATTCAGGGCTTCATATTGAAGGACACTGGTTATTGTATAGATTCAAGATTCAAGAGAGTTTATTGTCATGTGTCCCTGATAGGACAATGAAATTCTTGCTTTGCTTCAGAACATAGTAGGCATGACTACAGAATAGATCAGTGTGTCCATATACCATTATATAAATATATACACACATGAAAAAATAAACGGATAAAGTGCAAATAACAGATAATAGGCTATTAATGTTCAGAGTTTTGTCCGAGCCAAGTTTAATAGCCTGATGGCTGTGGGGAAGTAGCTATTCCTGAATCTGGTTGTTGCAGTCTTCAGGCTCCTGTACCTTCTACCTGAAGGTAGCGGGGAGATGAGTGTGTGGCCAGGATGGTGTGGGTCCTTGATGATGCTGCCAGCCTTTTGGAGGCAGCGACTGCGATAGATCCCCACGATGGTAGGGAGGTCAGAGCCAATGATGGACTGGGCAGTGTTTACTACTTTTTGTTGTCTTTTCCACTCCTGGGTGCTCAGGTTGCCAAACCAAGCCACGATGCAACCGGTCAGCATGCTCTCTACTGTGCACCTGTAGAATTTAGAGAGAGTCCTCCTTGACAAACCGACTCTCCGTAATCTTCTCAGGAAGTAGAGGCGCTGATGTGCTTTCTTAATAATTGCATCAGTGTTCTCGGAGAATCTTCAGAGATGTGCACACCCAGGAATTTGAAGCTCTTTACCCTTTCAACCATCGACCCATTGATATAAACGGGACTGTGGGTCCCCATCCTACTCCTTCCAAAGTCCACAATCAGTTCCATGGTTTTATTGGTGTTGAGGGCCAGGTTATTGTGCTGGCACCATATGGACGGTCGCTCGATCTCTCTTCTCTCGATACTCTGACTCATCCCCATCAGTGATACGTCCCACAACAGTGGTGGCGTCAGCGAACTTGATGATGGAGTTCGCACTTTGACTGGCTACGCAGTCATGAGTATAGAGTGAGTACAGCAGGGGGCTGTTCCCTTCATAGAGGTCCTTCGTTGACCTATTCAGGGCTTTCATATTGAGGGGATTGTCTACTGTACATTAATAAAAATGTATACATTAGATCGTTTGATAACTTGAAATTGTTTAAATATTATAGTGTAATGAGTGTTTAATATTGCCGTTGATTTATTGTGTATTGGCATTAATTTAGAGTTTTTGGAGTGTTAGATACTACTGTTGTAATTGTAGTTTGAATCATGACTGTATATTAATATAGTGTGATTAAGACTATTATTGTAATTGGAGTCCGAAAGGTGGCTGCACAATCAAGGGGGCATATCCTTCGGTTCCAGGGACGAGTAACCTGTTAGTGGAAAAGTAACTTGGGAGAGGAAGTAGTACCTGTTAGCGGAAAAAGTACCTTGAAAGGAAGTATACCGTCAAGTATATCATGGGAGAGGAATGAGTACCTATTAGTGGAAAAAGTACCTTGAAGGGAATAGTACCACCAAGTGAAGAAGTACTTTGAAGGAAAAGTATTTTATACCCGTGGGAGGGGTCCTGTTGACTGAAACCAGCATGATTTGGGTAATTTAAAAATATTGTGATTTATTTCTGAACTGTACAGTTAACAAATGCGTTATTAGACAAATGCTTGTGTTTTATGTTTCAGTGCGTTTTTGCATGATAGTGATTAGTAGTACAATTTTGTGTTTAAGTACGATTTTGCTTGCTTGTTATGAGCTCATTTGTCTTTGTCTAGATTGCAGTTTTTTAAGTGTAGGAGATTTGCTGCTGAAGTGTGTTTGATTGTTCCGTTGCACCGGTAGTAAAACACCTTAGATCGTTTGCCAACTTAAGATTGTTTACAGACTTGAAATTGCGTACAGGTTTGAAAGCTTGTGTGAATTTCTGTGCGTGAGATTATGTGAAGGAATATTTGGGGTACCCGGGTTGAAAGGAGAGACTGATTGTATTGAAAGGTTAGATTGATTGTGTGTTGATTATGTGAGAGATTTGCTGGCACGTTGAAGAACTTTTGGCCATTGTTTGGGAGCAAACTTGTTAAGTCTCAGGAAGTTTCGTGTGAATCATTTGAGATATTGTGTCCATTGTTGGTAACAATGAGAAAACAAATTGAACGAGATACGATGGAGGATCCATTAGTATGCAGCGAGATCCCGCAGAAAGCAGAGAGATTGAAGTATTTTTCAGGAGCATTAAATAAGAAATTAGGAGTTGATTTGTGGCCCGAAGGAGGGGTTAGAACATTGAAGGGAGTAAAATACATAAAGAAGATTATTTGGCAATGCAGTAACAGTGATGCAGCAAAGAAACTGATTGGATTATGCAGAAAGTATTATGAAGAAATAAAAGCATGTAAAAAGGCTGCGACAATGGCTAATTGGCAGGAGGCAGCTTTGAAGCTTGAATAGAGTTAAACGATAATGAAGGAGACAGACCTCCAGATACTGTGAGAAAGGAATGTGGATGTATTAAAGAACATAACGAACGGGAGAAAATGAAAAATCAAGAAGGGAAACCGGCATTTGTAGACTTAGAGTTCAGGGACCTGTTGGTTGGCTTGGTTTTGAAGGGGGAGATGATGAATATTTAGAAGATTGGGAAAGCGTTAGAATTAGGAAAAGTTTGCAGCCTCCACCTTATTCCTCTTGCGTTCTCCATACTCCACTTTCAAATCCTTGTACATCCTGTGTGCATCACAGACCTCCTGAGCCTGCAGCACCACCCATGCCTCCTGCAGATGCCATAATAAAGCTTGCTTTCAAAATAGCAGCAACATCAGTCCAGAGTTCTTTGACTCCAACCGCTCCACTACTGGCAGGTAGTCCAGTAGCGCACGGTACAAGGAGTAAGACAAAGAAGATATCTCCCGTGTTTAAAGAGAAAGGTACTACTAGAGTTGAAGTACGATCACCAGAACCATTTTATGAGCCTAAACCTAGAAGGATAAACGACCACCTAGAGATCAGAGATGTGCCTTTAAGAAGTACCATAATCCCCCTAGTGATGAGGAAGATATATCAGAGGGTGAAGCAGTTGCAGGGGACATTGAGAGAGAGTCAGACATAGATAATATTATGAACACAGAACTAGTATCCCATCGACAATTCCCAGTTAGGGAAGTGCCTTTGATCCGGCTAGTGTAGTGGGTGCAAACAGTCCCCGAACCATTGATGTACATACGCCATTAGAAACCTAATGAAATGATGGCAGTACTGAGTAAAATACCTGACAGAAAGAAATCACCTGCTTCCTTTGTGGATTATCTCCGGACCACTGTGCGTGTATATCACACGGACTCGAGAGATTTATGGGCTGTAATACAATGGATCATATCTCCGACAGAGCATACCAGATTCTTAGCCACCTTAGGAAACCCAACTCATGTAGCACGGGCTAATGTGATCGCTGATAATAATGCAAGAGAAGATGCAGTTTTAACTGCCCTTGCTAATACTCTTCAAAAGCCGATGGATATTGCTAGGATTCTGAATGTGAGACCAAAGAAAGGAGAGGGAGCAAATGAGTTTTTAGAAAGGTTCTTGGAGTTATATATGGACCAGTCAGGAGATCTAAATTTTCGGAATGGGGCAAATTCTCCTCAGTACTGCGCAATATTATTGAACTGCCTACCAACTAATGTGGCCGAAGCAATTAAAACAAACAACATGGACTGGTCAGCAAACAGCTCTAGTCAGATGGCTCATGCAGTGAGGTATCACTGGAAGGATATTAAAAAGCAGGAAAGTCAGCTGGCAGTAAAGGCAAAAACTGAGTATGTGATAAAAAAGAAGGCGCCAAGGTCTGACTTAGAATTGTGGAGTTCTAAAACCAGAGCAAGGCTTGGGATGACAGAATGGACAAGGGTACCAGAATATCCAGATCACTATTATGATGACATGCCTACTTTAGAACCAATTTCCCCAAGACCGAGCAGGAGAAGCACTAGAATACTGGGACCAGAGCAATGTTACACCTGCGGTGGGTCAGGTCACTGGAGTAGGATGTGCCCAACCAGGGGAAGAAATGAAGGAGGGGGTCAGCGAAGAGATTTCAGTGATCAGAGGGATCGATGAGATTTCAGAGATCAAAAAGACCAGAGAGAGAAAAGAGGCAGGGAAATCAGGGGCAGAGAAGACAAACACCCTTCTCTCAAACAAATCAATTTTCACAGTCCTGAATCCCCAGTCTGTCCAGAGCCAATGGACAAGCTTGCTTGACCCCTGTCCCTGGACCAATCAAAATAATGTACCAAGACAAGGAAAATCAAACATAGCATTATAATATTCACCGAAAATTGGGCAAAAAAGGAATGAAAAATATTCCCAAATCATGGAAAAATAACAGTCAACCCCATATTCCCCTGAAAACTTGTTTTAAAGTTGGCAAAGTGGTAATGTCAGATGCTTGCTTTAATTGTGGTCAGCAGGCCCATTGGAGCAGGGAATGCCCATCACGAAGACAAAAGAAAATAAATTGTAACAGGAGCAAAGGGGAAGCTGCAGAGAAACTAAGAAGGGAAACAAAGTTACTGCTACTAACAAAAAAGAAAAGATTGGAATGTAACAATTTTGGCACTAGTTGACAGGAAAGGAAGGAACTACAGAATATGCTGAAATACCCCTAGACCTACGGAAACGAGCTGCAGCGATTGCTCCACACGAGAAAAGTAAATTTTCCAGCAAGTGCAAAGGACTTGGGAGCAATGGTAAAGAAAGCAATTGATATGGCAGACCCAAATGTATATGAAGAACAAGACTTCTCTAGTCAATGTTCTGTTAAGTTTTATCAGGCCCCGTGGACAGTTGTTGCCCAGCTACGCCAGCATCTGGGGAGTGAGGTACGTGAGTATGTGGACCTGCAAGTGTGGGCAGAAGACGCAGCTCAGGTAGGATGTGTTCACATTGATCCCATCCAAATAGCTTTCCAGAAAGGGGTGACACTGCCTTCGATGCAACAGTACCCATTAAAACAACAAGCCATTCCCAGCATAGACAAGCTAATTTGGGGATTGTTGGAACAAGATATCTCAGTGAAGTGCCAGTCCATTTGCAACACACCAACCAAAAGCAGGAAAAGAGGTACAGATTGGTCGAAGATTTAAGATCAGTGAATACAGTGGTGGAACCGCTCCATGCTCTAGTGCCAAACTCAGCTCATATCCAAGCTTTAATCCCAGCAGAAGCAGGGATCTTTTCAATTGTAGACCTGCAACATGCCTTCTTCTCATTAGAGATCAGAATTTAGGATTCATTAATTCACCTACCTTGTTTTCTCGATGTCTTCAAGAACAGTTTAGCACTTTGAGTTTTAAAAGAAAATCCACTTTAGTGCGTGGATGATTTGTTGGTAGCTAGTATAGATGAACAAAGTAATTGTGAGGACACTGTTCAATTATTGAATAATTTGACAAATTTAGGATATGCGGTCACTCAGTCCATGGTATTGATGGCTCAACAAAGAGTGACATTTTTAGGAGTGGTAATTTTGGCTTCAGAAAGAAGTTTAGAAATGTACAGACTCAAACCAATTTGTGAATTTCCTATTCCTAAAGAGGCAAAGTAAATGAGACAGTGGCTCGGTATGGTGAATTACTGCTAGACCCTGGATCCCTAATATTGCACTAAAAACCAAAGAATGAACACCCTATACTAGCCTCGAGGGCGAATTCCAGTTGTCCAAAGAAGCTCAGGAGGCTTTTGAAAACCTGAAGAGATCCTTGATGCAAGCCCCAGCACTGGGAAGACTGCTCTATAGTAGACCCTTCCAACTTTACTGTGCAATTCTTTCTGAGCGCTCGACTGCTGTTCTCACCCAAAAACACGGAGATAAACACAGATCAGTGGCTTACTATTCATCCAAACTCGACAGTAGCAAGGGGACACCCATTACGAACCCAGATGCTGACAGCAATTTATAATAGTTTACAGTCTGCTGCAAACCTGACCTTACAGCAGGAGATAGTATACAGTTCCCATTCAATGACAGCAATGGCTCGTCAAAATAAATATGAAATTTACTTATCAAACAATCCAAAACTCCAATTTAAACATTGTACCACAATTAATAGTAAGATTAAATGAGAACTTACCAGTTTTAAGTTTGATCCTTATTTTATGAGGAGTTACGATGAGGGATTTCATGCAGACCCCGCCAGCATGCATTCTTCAAAGCAGTGGTGTGAAATCACAGATAAAAGCACTGACTGGAGATAGTAAGATTAAGAGACACTAATATACCAGTTGACCTTATAATAGAGGGTTGGGAGCGGAGGGCACGAAATCCATCATCGTAATTCCTCATATAATAAGGATCAAACGTCAAACTGGTAAGTTCTCGTTTAATCTTACTATTTTACTTCGGAGTCACGTGAGTGACTTCGTGAAGATTTCAAAGCTCTGTGATTTCATGCCCTGGACCACGACCATGCTCACACACTGCCGTAAGCACTGATGGAGGAAGTATGTTAACGTATTTCAGACTTGAAACAAAACTGAAAAACAATAATGTATTTATTAATACAAACAAAAACACCTGAATTCAGGGAACGTTTAGGGAACAGAGCTTAAAACGTTGTGGGAGCGGCCACAGGTTTATTATAGAAATGTTGAAATGTTCCTTCACTGGCCCAGCCCGCTGTTGCGAGGACATGATCCCTGGGTACCTCCATGGTCCTCGCCGCTGATGTGGATGCAGCCCTAGTAGAAAATGTAGATTTAAAAATGTCAGTGTCTACACCTGCTGCACCCAATACCACCCTGAGCCACCTGGAAATAGTCTGCACCGTCACCCTGTGATGTGGGTTTTTGAAACTGATGAACAGACCTGTTTCCACTCTCCTGACGTTTTGGGTGACATTAATGAAATGTCAGAGATAGGTGGTTATGCAGAGGCGTACATCAACGGGATATGCTCGGAATTCTAATTTAAGGCCTGTTGTTCCAGGTCTATGATGTTTGAGTAACTCATCTATAAAGAAGGTACCTTGGTGGGGGTTGAGACCATCCTGTCCAGTTTTAGTTTGTGGAGGGTCTGGATCCGTTGAGCTGTGATTTGTGCCATTAACATCACCACTTTGTAGGTGAGTTTATCCAGTGGTAGATCTGAAACTGGTGACCAACTCCTGAGTGGGACAACACAACCCCAATGTCCCAGGTCATATTATAGCGTGGTCTAGGAGGGTTAGAATTAAAAATACCCCTCATGAGTTTCGATACCAGCTGGTGGGATCCTACTCCAATATTGAGGTAGGACGACAATGCGCTTCTGGCACTGTTGATGGCACTGTAGCTAAGGCCCTCATCATAGTGAAGGCCCACGAGGAATTCCAGCACATCAGTGATCGTGGCAGAGTTGTAGGTGGTATTGGTCCGGGAACAGAAGGCCTCCCATTTCCTTATGTGGGTGAGGTACTGCTTCCTCGTAAAATCTCTGCACGACCCCGTGATGATATCCATGGTCCTTGTTGATAGCCCGAATTCCAGTAATGGTCTCTTCAGAACCTGCAAGCCAACAGGTTCAGATGACCATGGCACGGATGACTTTCCCCTGTTATGGGATGTGTCACTAGATGCGGGCATTTAGGAACCTGCACCCATGGTTCCTTCACCATGTCGAGGACCACCGGGTACCATGGTTGTGTGGGCCAGTCAGGTATTATCAGAATACCTGATGCAGAATCTAGCAATACCCAACTGATGAGGCAGAAAGGGGGAAACACATAGAAGAACAATTTCCTCCAAAGTAGTGAGAACGCGTCCATCGCTACTGCCCCAGGATCTGGTTCCCAAGAGATATATGTTGGTATCTGATGGTTCAACCTGGATGCAAAGAGGTCGATATCTGGTGTTCCATACTTAGCTATAATATTAGCAAATATTTTGGGGTTCAACGTCCACTTGGTTTTGTCATTGAATACTTGTGACCTGGTGTCCGCCACTGTGTTGAGCTTACCCGGAAGGTATGTAGCTGATATCCAAATATTTCTTTCAATACACCAGTGCCAAATTATGTTTGCCAATTCATCGCAAGATATCGACTTGATACCACCCCTATGGTTTAAATATGCCACCACTGTGGTATTATCTATCTGTAGACGGACATGCGTATGATGCATATTCGTGCAATAAGCCAGCAGTCCGTGAAATGCTCCCAGCATTTCCAAATAGTTTATACCTTGTGATTGGAGTAATGTAGATTCGTGCAAATCCCATCTGCCGCCACAACTGGAAGTGGTGTCGGTAGCTCGCCAGCCCTGGGCGCTTGCGTCAGTTTGTAAAACGACTGACGGGTTTGTAACTATGATGGGATTGAAACAATCTCGAATGTTGTTAATCCACCATCGTAGCTCATCTTTTGCTTTGTTTGGTAGCTGCATAGATCTGTCTAAATGTCCAGCATTGGTTTTGAGTGCTGAGATTTTTGCTCTTTGCAAATGTTGATAATGTAATGGTCCAAATTGTGCAGCTGGAAATGTAGCTACAAGTTTTCCAATCACCTTGGCAGCATGTCTAATAGTCGGTTTCCTGACGCAAGCAAGGCTATTACATGCCTCTATAATGTCTGTTACTTTGTTCTCTGGGAAAGTGATAATCATATGATTGGTGTTAACTGTGAATCCCAGATAGTCCATAATCACAGAAGGGTTAAACTTTGATTTGTCTGGATGAATGACGAACCCCAGTTTTCCGAACAGTAACTTGGTAGCTGTCACAGCTAATTTAGCTAATTCCAAAGTTTTCCCCACAATCAGAATGTCATCAAGATATGCCATGACTATGTGGTTTTGTCTTCGCAGAGACGCCAATACTGGTTTTAGTATTTTGGTAAATAACCTGGGGGCTGTTGTAAGTCCATTAGGTAATGCTTTATACTGCCATAGCTGCCCCATCCAGACAAATTTTAAGTATTTACGGTGATGTTTACGTATAGGTACTGAATAGTATACATCTTTTAGATCGATGCAGGCCATGAAGTACCCTCTGGAAATCAGTTGCTTAGCAGTTTCAAATGTTTCCATTTTGAAATGGGTATATTGTACAAAAGTATTCAATTGGGTTAAATCAATTATGATATGACATCCACCATCTTTTTTCATTTTAGTAAAGATGTTAGATACAAACTCAAGAGGTTCAAGTATCGTTTTTTCTATAACCCCCTTGGTGTACACCCTTAATAGTTCTGCATGTCCTTCCACTTTCTCTTTGTGAGAAAGTACAAATTTCCGGCTAGGTACGTGCTGAGCTGGGGGAAATTGTCTGTTTATGAATTCAATTTCGTAACCTTGAATACTTTTTAATATGAAAGTGTCAGAAGTAATAGAACTCCATGCATCCACAAACAGAAGCAATCTCCCTCCTACTAGTGAGGTTTTGCATGCAGCATTCCCAAGGGAACCAGACCCCCTTACCTCCATGGTTACCGGTGGGGTATCTTCTGACCTTTGTTCTTGGGTTGCTGTGGTGCTGGGATGTGGGGTGGCGCATTTTCCAGGCTGGTCGCTCTGGGCCTTGGCCTAAAAAAAAAGGCCTCTGTTGATAAGGCACGACCTTTGGGTTTGCTCCCGTCACTCTGTCGGGTTGAACCCGGCGCCTGTTCGCTGTTGCATATGGATGCTGCCGTCGGTACGCCGGTGGTTTGCCGGAGAAAGGCAGTTTTATCAACCCAACTGCTTTGGCTTCCTCGTCCAGATCTTTTACCTATTTGGGCAGGTCATCACCAAACAATTGTCTTGGTGGCGGCGTAACGTTGGCCTTACTCAAACCCGCAAATTTGGGGTTTAATGTAGGACGGATAGAGCTTTTCCTAAAACAGTTGATTTCATATTGGGTATTGCATAGCAGAGCTAATGCATCCTGCTGCTCTTCCCATGTCCATCCCATGTCCGTACCGTCTACTGACCTGGCAAATGCCGTGATGCCTGAGGTCAGTAATTTCAGGATCCTTTGGCTTTTTAATTCCTGAGCCCGAATTCCAGGGCTGATATTTCCCCATATGGGCGTATTTACGGTAGGGACATTCAGCGACACGCAATTTTCCGGAGCCATGTATTTACTGGTTGTCTCCGAAATTACCTGTTCTTGTAGCTGGTGAGTCATCAGGTAATTTATGCTTGCCGCTAGCCTCGGCTGAAGAGGTTGCCCTTTCTGGGATGGTTGAGTGAACTTCGATACCATCCCCAGAAGTTCCTCTTCTTGCATCTCTTGCAACTATGGATCTTCCACCAACCCCTCTTCTTCTTCTCTCCATTGTTTTCCTGTAAGCATAAACAAATACAGAAAAACTAACCAGCTCAAGGTTAGTGAAAACCTACCTGAGGGCCTTTTTGAAGCTGCCGGCAGTGGAGCGCACTCTCCCCAGCTGTCGACTGCAAATGATAGTGATGATATGTCACTCACGTAACTCCGAAGTAAAATCCGGCATCTTTCCTTATTTCACCTCCAGAGGAACAGTCAGAGACAGACCCCTCCACTCGCCACATCTTCCCATCTCCCCCCCTGTCTGCCTTCCGCAAAGACCGCTCCCTCCGCAACTCCCTTGTCAATTCTTCCCTTCCCTCCTGCTCTACCCCTTCCCCGGGCACTTTCCCTTGCAACTGCAAGAAATGCTGCACTTGTCCCTTCACCTCCCCCCTCCACTCCTTTCAGGGACCCAAGCAGTCCTTCCAGGTCCGACAGAGGTTCACCTGCACCTCCTCCAACCTCATCTACTGCATCCGCTGCTCCAGATGCCAGATGATCTATATCGGTGAGACCAAGCGGAGGCTTGGCGATCGTTTCGCCGACCACCTCCGCTCGGTCCGCAATAACCAAGCCGACCTCCCAGTGGCTCAGCACTTCAACTCCCCCTCCCATTCCGTATCCGACCTCTCGGTCTTGGGCCTCCTCCACGGCCAGAGTGAGCAACACCGCAAGTTGGAGGAACAGCACCTCATATTCCGCTTGGGGAGTCTGCATCCTTTGGGCTTGAACATTGAATTTTCTCAATTCTGTTAACCCTTGCTGTCTCCTCCCCTTCCCACCTCTCCCTCAGCCCTCGGGCCCTGGCATTCCCTCTCTCTCTATCTCCCTCCCCCAACCTAGTCGCACTAGCTTCTCATTTTCACACCACAAACAGCTTTCAATGGCTTGTTCCCTTTATCATCTATACTTTTTTGCATATTTCATTCATTGTTCTTTATCTCTCCACATCACCGTCTACATCTCTCGTTTCCCTGATCCCTGACCAGTCTGAAGAAGGGTCTCGACCCGAAACGTCGCCTATCTCCTTCGCTCCTTAGATGCTGATGCACCCGCTGAGTTTCTCCAGCCTTTTGTGTACCCCCAGAGGCAGGACATGACTGTTCATAATTGAGGAGGAAACATTTAAAAAATGCTCCTGTAGAGGACCCTGACATAACATTGTACATAGATGGAGTGCATCCACTGGGCCCTGGGCAGAGAAATTTTCTGGGTATGCTATTATAGACCAGGATGGGAACAGTGTAGAAGCAGCTACACCAGTCACATTATTCAGCACAACAGACTGAATTATTTGCTTTAATTGGGGCTTGTATTATTGGGAAAAGTTTAAGGGTGAACATAATTACAGATTCTAGATATGCATTCGGAGTAGTACATGACTTTGGACAACTATGGATGAAAAGATGATTCCTAACCTCAGCAGGAACTCAAATACAGTGGCTTGCAAAAGTATTCATACCCCTTGAACTTTTCCACATTTTGTCACGTTACAACCACAAACGTAAATGTATTTTATTGGGATTTTATGTGATAGACCAACACAAAGTGGCGCATAATTGTGAAGTGGAAGGAAAATGATACATGGTTTTAAAATGTTTTTACAAATAAAAAACTGAGAAGTGTGTAATGCAAAAGCATTCAGCCCCCTTTACTCTGATACCCCTAAATAAAATCCAGTGCAAACAATTGCCTTCAGAAGTCACCTAATTAGTAAATAGAGTCCACTTGTGTGTAATCTAATATCAGTATAAATACAGCTGTTCTGTGAAGACCTCAGAGGTTTGTTAGAGAACATTAGTGAACAAACAATGTTCTTTGGGCATCATGAAGCCCAAGGAACACACCAGACAGGTCAGGGATAAAGTTGTGGAGAAGTTTAAAGCAGGGTTAGGTTATAAAAAAATATCCCAAGCTTTGAACATCTCACAGAGCACTGTTCAATCCATCATCTGAAAATGGAAAGAGTATGGCACAACTGCAAACCTACCAAGACATGGCCACCCACCTAAACTGACAGGCCGGGCAAGGATAGCATTGATCAGAGAAGCAGCCAAGAGGCCCATGGTAACTCTGGAGGAGCTGCAGAGATCCACAACTCAGGTGGGAGAATCTGTCCACAGGACAACTATTAGTCGTGCACTCCACAAATCGGGCCTTTCTGAAAGAGTGGCAAGAAGAAAGCCATTGTTGAAATAAAGCCATAAGAAGTCCCGTTTGCAGTTTGCCACAAGCCATGTGGGGGACACAGAAAACATGTGGAGGAAGGTGCTCTGGTCTGATGAGACCAAAATTGAAGTTTTTGGCCTAAATGCAAAACGCTATGTGTGGCAGAAAACTAACACTGCACATCACCCTGAGCACACCATCCCCACTGTGAAACATGGTGGTGGCAGCATCATGCTGTGGGGATGCTTTTCTTCAGCAGGAACATGGAAGCTGGTCAGAGTTGATGGGAAGATGGATGGAGCCAAATACAGGGCAATCTTGGAAGAAAACCTGTTAGAGTCTGCAAAAGACTTGAGACTGGGGTGGAGGTTCACCTTCCAGCAGGACAATGACCCTAAACATACAGCCAGAGCTACAATGGAATGGTTTAGATCAAAGCATATTAATGTGTTAGAATGGCCCAGTCGTAGTCCAGACCTAAATCCAATTGAGAATGTCTGGCAAGACTTGAAAATTGCTGTTCACAGATGCTCTCCATCCAATCTGACTGAGCTTGAGCTATTTTGCAAAGAAGAATGGGCAAAAATTTCAGTCTCTAGATGTGCAAAGCTGGTAGAGACATACCCCAAAAGACTTGCAGCTGTAATTGCAGCAAAAGGTGGTTCTACAAAGTATTGACTCAGGGGGGCTGAATACTTTTGCACGCCACACTTTTCAGTTTTTTATTTGTAATAAAATTTGGAAACCATGTATTATTTTCCTTCCACTTCACAATTATGCACCACTTTGTGTTGGTCTATCACATAAAATCCCAATAAAATACATTTACGTTTGTGGTTGTAACGTGACAAAATGTGGAAAAGTTCAAGGGGTATGAAAACTTTTGCAAGCCACTGTATCTCATAAGCAATTGGTGACAGATTTATTGAAGGCCTTAGCTACTTGTTGGCATCCAAGAATACAAACTTTGGCCCAGAATGTGAGTAGCTGTTGCCTTATTTGCCAGAAGTACAATCTTGGAAAGGGATTAGGTTGTGTAAATGGGAAGACGCCTTTGCCCATGAGATCTTTTGAAACTCCACAGACGTATTATAGTGTTAGAGAAATGCCAGGGGTGCAAATATGTACTCGTAATAGTCGATGTATTCAGCAGATGGATCGAGGCCTATCCAACACCTGATAACAAAGCGGCTACTGTTGTCAAGGTGCTTATGAGAGAAATGATCCCTAGATTTGGTATCCCCATTCGACTTAGTTCTGATAATGGTCCTCATTTTATTGGGCAAATTAATAAAGAATTCTGTGAACAGCTGGGTATTCAGCAGCAATTACACTGTGCTTACCGACCACAGGCTGCAGGACTTGTAGAAAGGAAAAAGTAGACCGTGAAAACTAAATTGCCTAAATTGAAGGCGGACACAGGAATTGGTTGGATCACATTACACCCCATAGCTTTATTTCAAATGCGTGTCACGCCTGCAGGGAAATCTAAACTGAGCCCAGCTGAAATTATTTATGGTAGACATTTAAAGAGCCCTTGGAACCAAAATGCGATGAAAGTTATAAGTTTCCATCATATGACTGTGGAGATGACCGACTACATTCTGGCCTTGACTTGGGCACTAAGAGATTTGCATTATAGGGTGCGAGCAGCATTTGGTGAATTTCCTCTGTTGATCTCTTCTACTAAGGTGAAGCCTGGGGACTATGTCATAAAGAATTGGGTAAGGAAAAGGTTGGAGGTTCATTGGGAAGGACCTTACAAGGTTCTTCTGTCAACTCCAACAGCAGTGAAGGTAGAAGGGAGAAATGCATGGGTGCATCTTCACCACTGCAAGAGTCTCAGTGGGAGAGTAGACTTCTAACCCATTTTATCAAGAAATCTCTTAGGTTACATCGTACCCATCGAGAATCAAGAACAGTTACAACTAACAAGATGGACGAAGGGAAGTCATGCCCATGCAAACTCGTGAGGTGAAGACTCATCAGTCAGAAGTCATAGAGCTACTTCCATGCAAACTCGGAAAGTTCTTTAGAGTTCTGATAAGTTACATCACTATCATGTTAGGTTATCTGACTGGAACTGTGTCATCTTGGTGTTTATGTATTATTGGTTATCATAATATGATAAAAGAGGGGAATGATAATATTGGCCATTTTAGTGTCTGACAAAATGGAGGATTTCTGCCTGCAAAACCTGGGAGGAAGTTAATGTCTGGGTCCTGGGAGGAAGTTAAGTACAATGTGATGATGTCCTGATGTCCTTTAATTGCTAATATGCATGAGGGTTTTGCAGAAGGAATTGAGTCCTGCTGCAAATGCATGATTAGGATTTAATTGGGGAATGGTATGTTATAATACTATTGTTAACTATGTTGCATGGTCTTTGCACTGTTATTTGTGATTGGTCAAGGCGAGGGGCCTTGCCCAAATTGTTTATATTACCTGGTAAAATGTCTTGTTACTTAGGGGAACTGTCTTCCATTAGGAACTTTCTGTAGAAACAATGTAATGGGATATTTTGTGATTGGGTTAGAGAACTGTCAATTAATGTATTGTATGATCTTTATTTATGATTGATTTGTAGGTATTGCCCTCCCATGTATTTCGTGCCATGGGTCCGATGTAGTATATCTTCTGGGGGAGCACTTGGGACCGTGCTGACCATCTGGAGGTGTCTATTCACATGAGGGTGAAGGACTTGGACGAGTAGACACAAGGAGACACAAGTAGACACAAGCTTAGGTGTCATATTTGGTAGTGTACTTGTGATTGGAAAATAAAGTTAGTTGATCCAGTGCATGAATCAGCGTTTTACTGAACCAGACTAAGGGGGTGAGAATAGGAGCAGAATTACACCATGTACTCCAGAGATGCTGCCTGACCCGCTGAGTTTCTCCAGCACTTTGTGTCTTTATTTGGTAACCACCTTTTGCAGTTCGGTGTTTCTACAATTAATGATCCCATTTATCTTTTCACTGTTTATCTAACTTTTCCATGTTGAAATTGACTCACTTAGTTTTTCTACATTACAACCTTGATTACAGTTCAAAACGTATTGATTTGGAACATCCTGAGGTCATGATGGATGTTATTTAAATACAAATTGTTTGTTTTTTAGCTAGGGTCTGTGGTACACCATATTCTTTTATTATTAATGCTTTCTAGTCATACAACACAGAAATAAGCTATTTTGCCCAATTTGCCCTTGCTGACCAAGATACCCCATCCACACTAGTCTATCCCAATAGCGATTGGCCATATCCCTCTAAACCTTTCCTATCCATGTACCTGTCCAAATGTCTTTTAAATGTTGTTCAGCTACCTCCTCTGCAGCTTGTTCCATTGGCCTCTGTGTGAAAAATTAACCACTCAGGTTCCTATTATATTCTTTCCGTCTCACCATAAACCCATGTCGTCTGGTTCTTGATTCCCTTTACTCTGGGTAAAAGACTCACCCCATTCACCTCATCTATTCCTGTCATAATCCTATACACCTATATATGATTAATTCTCATCCTCCTGTGCTCCAAGAATATAGTCATGGCCTGCTCAATTTTTCCCTCTAACGAAGCTCCTCAATTGCTGGAAACATCATTGTAAATCTTCTCTGCACTCTTTCCAACGTAACAATATCTTTCCTATAGCAAGGTGACCAAAACTGAACATAATATTCCAAATGCAGCTTCACCAGTATCTTGCATAGTTTGAACACTGATTTTCCTCGGTTCCAGAGCTTTTGCAGATTATCCGTTTTTCAGGACCAACAGAGGTCAAGTGATCATGAAATGACAGTATACCCTTAGCCCATTCCTCCCCTGTCTCTAAAGCACCATTGAGTGCCAGAAATTAAAAAAAAAACATTAAATGCCTCCCACTGGAAACAACAGCAGGTGAGAGGGGAAGGAGCGCCATGATGACCGAGCGCATCCTGTCATTGGCAGTGGCCTGAAGAAAGCAAGTCCAGTCGCGGGCAACAACATGAGACACACAAGCCATGTGAACCAGTGAAGAAGGTGCAGACCAGCAGCAACGGCGCGTAGTTTTAAAGTGAAACGACACAAAGTGTTGGAGTAACTCATCCGACTGAATCAGTCTGAGAAAGGGTACCATGTTCTCCAGAGATGCTGACCTGCTGAATTAATCCAGCATTTTGTGCCCTTTTGTCTATCATCTGTAGACATCGACAATAATGTGTCACCGTTCCTTCCGCTATGGTCTTGTTATAATGGGCCATAGAGGATGGAGTGGTGTCTGTTATTGCTTGACTGCTTCTGATGCTCCCTCTGCTCTCACCTCTCCACCCTTCCAAGGTGCAGCCATATGCCAATCAAACCCTGCTAGCATGTGTCTAATCAATTGCAAGGCTTTGTTAACCCCCACCCATTCCAACTTTATCCCCCTTACTACAGCAGTCAGAAGGATCCAACCCAAAATGTCACCTATCCATTCCCTCCACAGATGCTGCCTGAACCCTGAGTTACTCCAGCACTTTGTGTTTGAATCACATAATAATGCATATTCCACTTATTTCATTCAATAGACAATCGGTGCTGGAGTAGGTCATTTGGCCCTTCGAACCAGCACCGCCATTCAATGTGATCTTGGCTGATCATCCCCAATCAGCACCCTGTTCCTGCCTTCTCCCCATATCCCCTGACTCTATCTTTAAGAGCCCTATGTAGCTCCCTCTTGAAAGTATCCAGAGAACCGGCCTCCACCGCCCTCCGAGGCAGAGAATTCCACAGACTTGCAACTCTGAGAAAAAGTGTCTCCTCGTCTCCGTTCTAAATGGTTACCCCTTATTCTTAAACTGTGGCCTCTGGTTCTGGACTCCCCTAGCATCGGGAACATGTTCCAGCCTCTAGCGTGTCCAAACCCTTAATAATCTTATATGTTTCAATAAGATCCCCACTTATCCTTCTAAACTCCAGAGTATACAAGCCCAGCCGCTCCATTCTCTCAGCATAAGACAGTCCCGCCATCCTGGGAACTAACCTTGTAAACCGATGCTGCACTCCCTCAATAGCAAAAATGTCTTTCCTCAGATTAGGGGACCAAAATTGCACACAATACTCCAGGTGCGGTCTCACCAGCACCCTGTACAATTGCAGAAGGACCTCTTTGTTCCTATATTCAACTCATCTTGTTATAAAGGCCAACATGCCATTCGCTTTCTTCACTGCCTGCTGTACCTGCTTGCTTACTTTCCAGATAGACTGATGAACAAGGACCCCCTGATCCTATTGTACTTCCCCGTTTCCCAACTGGACACCATTTAGATAGTATTCTGCCTTTCTGCTTTTGCTACCAAAGTGGGTAACTTCACATTTATCCGCATTAAACTGCATCTGCCATGCATCTGCCATGCATCTGCCCACTCCCCCAACCTGTCCAATTCACCTTGCATTCTCATAGCATCCTCCTCACGTTCACAATGCCACCCAGCTTTGTGTCATCTGCAAATTTGTTAGTGTTACTTTGAATCCCTTCATCTAAATCATTGATGTATATTGTAAATGGCTGTGATCCCAGCACCGAGCCTTGCGGTACTCCACTAGTCACTGCCTGCCATTCTGAAAGGGACCCGTTAATCACTACTCTTTGTTTCCTGTCTGCCAACCAATTTTCTATCCATGTCAGCACTCTACCCCCAGTACCATCTGCATTAATTTTGCCCACTAATCTCCTATGTGGGACCTTATCTTTGGAGTCTGTAGACTGGGCAATGTTCAGGGACTCGGCAACGGACCTGAACGAACATGCCACAGTCGTTACAGACTTCATAAAGAAATGTGTGGAGGACTGCATCCCAACAAAAACAGGTCACCCCTAACCCGAAGAGATCCCAGTGGACTATAAATCTAAATCCTTGCTCCCTGCACCAACCCCTTAGGCACACATTCAGATCCCCTATCTCCCTGCTCCTGTCCTCACTAGCACGAGGTATTGGAAGCAATCCAGAGATAACCACCTTAGAAGTCCTTTTTTTCAGTCTTCTTAACTCTCCAAACTCGCGTTGCAGAACCTCCTTCCTCTTATTCCCGATGTCGGTTGTGTCTACGTGCAGAACTACTGCCGGCTGTTCACCTTCCCTCTCGAGAATGTTCTGAATTCGGTTTGTGACATCTTGAACCCTGACACTAGGGAGGCAACAGACCATCCTCTCATCTCACCTGCCTCCACAGAATCTCCTGTCCGCACCGCAGACAATGGAGTCACACACCACTATGGCTCTGCCCGACGTCGGTCTCGCCAGTCGAGTCCCATCTCTAGGATTGGAGCCATCGACCTGTCCACCACTCAGACTGGAAGCATCGTCTCCCCCGACAGTTCCCAAGAGGGCGTACCTGTTTTCATTAGGCACAGCCACCTGGGTCTCCTGCACTCCAATGTTGCCACCTTTTCTCTCAGTCACACACCTTCGTTCTTCCAGTATCCTCGGCGTGACCACCTCACTGTAGGTTCTGTCCAGGAATGGTTCCGAAGTCATCCAGCTGCTTCTCCAGTGCTCCAACAGGGTCCTTCAGGAGCTGAACCTGGATGCACTTGCCACAGTTTTAGCAGCCAGAGACTCCAGCAATGTCCCTGGCCTCCCACATCCTGCAAGCATCACATTGCCTCATCTTACACGTCATGTGTTCACCGCGTCCTATCCTCTCCTGTCTTTTGCGTAGTCTCCTCTTCTCAGCCTCCTCGCCGAAGACTCTCGAGCCAAAGACTCACACTTCCCTTACAAGGCCGCTCCCTCAATGCAGCCTTGCTTATATTGGCGGATAAATTGCCTGATTTCCCAATTTACAAATCAAATTCCTCAGTTTTAAACTGTTTTTCCCCTCTGACTCACCTTTTCCATGGGCTTCAGCCAATAAGCTCTTCTCCCTGCTTTTCTTTGATTGCTGTTTCTCCGAGATCCACATAAGCTCAACCGTGTTTAATTCTTAAAGCTTCCCTCCTCAGAGTTTATTGTTATCGTCAACCGTGCAGTGATTGAGGGTTGGAAAACATGGCGTTGGATGTGGGCAAACTATAGCGTGGTCGCACAGCTAGCCAGGCAAACACCAGCATAACAGACGGCATTGTTTCACCACACAATTGACCCGTCAGGGCTGGAGATTTACGACAACGACAAGGAGAGCCAAGAACTGGCCGATATCATTTGCTCGTTCGAGAGCTACGCCATTGGCGAGAAGAATGAGACGTATGAGCCAAGAAGCAGGTGAGAACTTTGAATCGTTCCTCGCGAGCCTGAGAACACTAGCAAAGTCCTGTAATTTCTGCCAGTGCATGATGGACAGCTTGCTCCGTGACAAGATTGCGTTGGGCAGTAGCGACTCGCAGACGAGGAGATGTTTGCTGCAGGAAAGGAAGCTCACTCTCAACGGAGGTATCGACATCTGCAAGAATGCCGAGACTACTGAGTCACATCTCCAAGGTTTCACCTGAAGTAGCAGGCCTGCTGCTGCAGTCCACAAAATCAGACAGCAGAGCGGCAAGAGAGGCGCGGCCAAGGCAAGCACAATCAAGAAACGAAAGCGTGCAAGTATCGTGGCAAAGAGCACGCAATGGACAAACAGCAATGTCCAGCCTACAGACATGTGTAGGGCATGCGGCAGTCGCAACCGCTTTACCAAAGTGTGCAGAAAGAAGAAAGTACACAAAGTGGATGACCAGGCCGGAACTGACATGAGCATTGAGTACATCAATAGTATCATGCTCACAATTAACACGGTGCGGCCTAGAGATGATGTCTACGCATTGATGCTTGTCACTGGGAAGCTGGTGGACTTCCAAGTGGACAGCGGAGCGAGCGTGAACATCTTGCCAGGCAGATATTTACACGGCGTAGACCACACACTAGCCCCATGTCAATAGAAGCACATGATGTGGAATAAGACTACAACGGACGCGGAAAAAGTTTGCCGGGTTAAGCTGCTCAACCCCAAGACAAACCGCAAATATTCAGTGGAGTTCATTGTGGTCAATGATGGCTTCACACCACTGCTGGGAAGCAAAGCTAGTCAGCGAATGAATTTGATCACTATAAATGACAACAGCTTTCACTGTGTATACATGTCATTGGTCGTAAATGAGAAAGCGGGTAAGGCTGAAGAACACTATGCAGAGGTGTTTGACGGTAAACTAGGAGAGCTGCCCGGTGAAGCACACCTGCAGATTGACAGTGAAGTGCAACCCACAGTGTTGCCGCCACGACGTTTACCTCATGCGATGAAGCAGAAGGTGAAGACGGAGCTAGAGCACGTGGTAGAGCGTCACGTGATCGCACCAGTTCACGAGCCGAGGAGTTTGGTCAGCCAGCTCGTGGTCGTGGAGAAAATGAACGGCGATCTCCGTGTGTGTATCGATCCACGACCGCTAAACAAAGCGCTGTACAGAGAACACTATCCGCTCCCAGTTATTGAGGACATCTTGCCAGATTTCGACCAAGCGAAGATCTTCAGTAAGCTAGACATGAGCTCAACTTTCTGGCAGGTGAAACTTGACGACGAATCGTGAAATCTGACAACGTTCAACACACCTTTCGGGCATTACCGGTGGTGCCAATTGCCGTTAGGTTTAAGTGTATCGTCTGAAATCTTCCAGCGAAGATGACATCAAGCGCACGAAGGGATACCTGGAGTGATCTGCATTGCAGACGACATCCTCATCTATGGTAAGGGAGAGGCGATGGAAGACGCGGTTATCGACCACGGCTCGAAGCTCGAGCAGTTGCTTCAGAGATGTGCACAGAAACTTACCAAGGTCAAGTCTGTCTTCAGAGCAACTGAGATACCCTTTTTAGGACATGTGATCACTGGCACAGGACTGCAACCCGACCCCAAAAAGGTCGCAGATGTCGTCAATATGCCAGCACCTTCAGATGTACAGGGTGTGCAGAGGCTGGTTGGAGTTGAGCTGTTTTCTACCCGCTACCTGAGCTGTTTTCTACCCAGCCTGTCTGATACCGTTGAGCCCGTCAGATAGCTGACGAGACCAGACATAGCATGGAGGTGGTCTGCTGAGCAGGACAAAGCAATGTCCAAGATCAGACAGATGGCATCTGAAGCACCCATCTTAGCATGCTACAATCCCAAGGAGGAGCTGATGATTCAGTGTGACGCGAGCAACAAGGGACTGGGGGTAGTTTTGCTCCAAATGGGACGTCCCATCGCGTATGCGAGCAGAGCAACAACTGACACCGAATCGCGATATGCCTCAATTGAGAAGGAGATGCTCGCCGTGGTATTTGGAATGGAGCGTTTCCATCAGTATACATTTGGTCGTTTCACCAGCGTGGTCAGAGATCACCAGCCGCTGGATTGACAGCAAAGAAATACTAGTGAAAGCGCCGGAGCGTCTTCAAGGAATGCTACTCCGCCTACAGAGCTATGATTTTGACACCAGCTACTGTCAGGGAAAGCTCATGTACCTTGCGGATACACTGTTGCATGCACTTAGCGGCACTCCGAGCAGAGAGCAAGCATTCGAGAAGGTAAACATTAGATTAGATTAGATTAGATTCCTTTATTGTCATTCAGACCTTTTGGTCTGAATGAAATTTTGTCACCTTGCAGTCATAACATATAATAAATTAAAACAAAACACACAATAAACACATATTTAACATCCACCACAGTGAGTTCACCAGGCACCTCCTCACTCTGGTGGAAGGCAAAAGTCTTAAAGTCTTTGTCTTCTTCCCTACTTGTTCTCCCTCTGCGCTGAGGTGATACAGGCCTCTGATGTTATCGTCCACTAGGCCCGCGGCCGAGCCTCCGAAGCCGGGCTGCCACCACCGCCGTCGCTGGAATGCTGGAACACCGCCACAGCTCTGAATCAGGTTCCACTGCTGGAACACTGGAGCACCGGAGCTCTGAAGCCGGGCCGCCGCCGGAGCACCACTGGAGCAACTGCTGGAGCACCGGAGCTCTGAAGCTGGGCCACCGCTGGAGCACCACTGGAGCAACTGCTGGAGCACCGGAGCTCTGAAGCCGGGCCGCCGTTGGAGCACCGCTGGAACGCCACTGGAGCACCGGAGCTCTGAAGCAGGGCCGCCGCTGGAGCACCGGAGCTCTGAAGCAGGGCCGCCGCTGGAGCACCAGAGCTCTGAAGCCAGGCCGCCGTTGGAGCACCGCTGGAATGCCGCTGGAGCACCGGAGCTCTGAAGCCGGGCCACTGCCGCCGCTGGAACGCTGGAGCTCTGAACGATCGCCACAGCTCCGAGGCCACCAGCTCTGCCATTAGGCCTCCACCATGAGGCCTCAGCACAGACGGAGATGGTGACGGGGACACAACAAGAAAAGGTCGCATCCCCCCGAAGGGAGAGACTAAAACCTTGTTTCTCCCCCCCCCCTCCCCCCACACAAACACAACCTAATAAACCAAAATTATAACTAAAACTGACACAAAAAGACAAAAAAAAGAAAAAAAACAGACGGACTGCAGGTGAGCCGCAGCTGCCACGCAGCGCCGCCACTTCCGGGTACCACACTTGCCAATTCAAGATGAGCGTCTCGAGCAAATTTGCGATGAAACAGCGAAAGAAGACACACTACAGATGCTGAAACGTGTCATCATCAGTGGTTGGCCTAGTGAACAAGATAGGCTACCAGGGCAGCTCACGCCTAATTACAGCTATAGGGATGAGCTCGCAGTTCAAGATGGTTTGATCTTCAAGGGCGAGCGCGTGATCATACCGATAAGCTGATGAAGAGACATGAAAGAAAAGATACACTCTTCACATCCAGTCGTCGAAGGCTGCCTGCGACGAGCAAACAAATGCCTATTCTGGCCTGGCATGAGTAGCGACATCAAGCAGTATATTGCTACATGTGATGTGTGCCGCACCTATGAGGTGAGCCAGCAAAAAGAGACACTCATGAGTCATGAGCTACCGACAAGGCCATGGGAGAAAGTAGGCACAGATCTCTTTACATGGGACGGGAAAGATTATCTCATCACCGGAGACTACCATAGCAACTTTGTGTAGACCGCCTGAGAGACACGAGCAGTCCAACCGTGATTCGCAAGTTGAAAGCTCACTTCGCGAGATACGGCAGCCCGACACAAGTTGTGAGCGATAACGGGCCGCAGTACACATCGGTCGCATTTCACCAGTTTGCGAGGGAATGGGATTTTGAGCACCTGTGCAGCAGTCCCGGTAATAGCAAAGCGAACGGGAAGGCAGAATCAGCTGTCAAAACAGCGAAGCAAATCATGACGAAGAGCAGCAAATCACGATCCGACCCCTCCCTAGCGATGTGGATCATCGTCATTGGCCTTTGCATGGGCTGAGCACGTCCCGCTCAGCGCCTCATGAATCCAGAGTTGTGTACGAGCATGAACGCATGAAGCGGCGCATTCAGCAGCAAGCTGACAATTGCAATAAGTCAGCTAAAGACCTTTCCACCCTTCATGAGGGTGACACAGTGAGAATGTAACCCCTCGTACAAAAGAAGAGTTGGGAGAAAGCCATCGTTTCTCGCCAGCTTGACGAGCGTTCACATGTGGTTCAGAGCCCATCTGGCATATACCTTCGCAATCGGGTACATCTCCGCAAGACCTGTGAAAATCCACCAGACGAGCTAGTCGCACGTCAACACGCGAAGCACGGCCAGACCATCAAAGACCAGGGCAAATCTACTACACTGACCACAACTAATGCGATACAGGCGTTGAAACAGCATTCAACGCCCACTGAAAAGGAAACAGCTACTGAGCGAACTGACAAAAACAAGGACATTGATATAAACGGAACAGTGAGAACTCGCTCAGGTCGAGTTGAGAGCTAAGTATTTCGGAGACTATGTGACCCATTGATTTCTTATCAATTGTTATGTCTGTATGGGGTTGCAAGTATGATAAAACAAGTTTATGTAAATAAGATAATGAGAAGGAAAGGAAATGTTACTTTAGAAAAAGTGTTCTTTTCTCACTTGGACAGATACTGTATATACATTGCAGAGCTGTACGTTTTTCTGTTTTGGAAAAAGAGGGGATGTTATGATATGTGTAATGTGCCTTTAACAACTTAATAAAGTTCATGCATGCGCGGGGGTTCCAGGCATGCGTAGGAGTTTTACTTACTGAAAAAGCTTGTCCTTGAACAGAAGTGTGAAACGCATACCTCCAGATTCAGGTTCAGTTTCTTCTCAGCTGTTATCAGGCAAATAAATTATCCTACCACATCTAGAGAGCAGTCTTGAATTACCATCTACCTCAATGGTGACCCTTGGACTATCTTTGATCAGACTTTGCTAGCTTTGCCATGCACTTAGTCTTTCTGCTAACTGGTTAGCACTAACTGGTACACGTGACAATAAACAAAACTAAATTAAACATGACTTCCCAACTTCTATACTCAATATTCTGACTGATGGCCAATGTGCCAAAAGCTTTTTGACCACCTTATCAAACTGTGACACCACTCTCAAGAAACAATGTACCCGAACACCTTGACCCCTCTGCACTGCAACACTCCCTAGAGCTCTGCCATTCATTGTGTAGACCCTGCCCATGTTAGACTCCTCAAAATGCAACACCTCACATTACTCTGTATTAAATTCCTTCAACCACTCCACACCCCCCTGCCCAACCGATCAAGATCCTGCTGTAATTTTTGCCAACCATCTTCACTATCGACAATACCACCCACTTTTGCCATAAGCCTGCATTATAAGTAAGTAAGTAAGTAAGTAAGTAAGTTTATTGGCCAAGTATTCACATACAAGGAATTTGCCTTGGTGCTCCGCATGTACATGACATACAATAACAGTTACGAATGACTCAGAGAATACTAAACATTAATAATAATAAAACATTAATGATAAAACACCATTGATCAAGCATGTGAACCAACAAAATAAAATTATGAACCAACAAAATTATGCTCTCAGCTGCTCAAGGACTTCTGCTAGCTCTTGAGTGACAGATCATTGTCAATCTGATATTTTCTTTAATTTGTCCAACGTTTTGAGTAGGATAAGCAACAGCATGATTCTTCAAACAAACAGATTAAAAAACAAATTCCTTGAGGCATGTTGACCTGATCAAAATGGGGAAGAAATCATGGTATAAATTATTTAGTTTTCAGTATATACTTTTATTAATTAATTACATTTAAAGAGGAAACAAAAGGGTCAGATTTAAAAACAGAAAAAAAAGGGTGGGCAGTATGATGAATGAGCAATTGGTACTGCTGTTTCACAAGTCCCGAACCTGGGTTCCATGTGACTTTGGATACTGTTCATGAGTTTTGCCAGTTTTCTTCATGACTGTAAATTTCCTTGGGGTGCACTAGTATCTACCCATATCCCGAGGGCAAATTAATGGTTAATTGGCCATTATAAATTATCCCTTTATGTAGATTATGTGAAAAAAGAATCAAAGGAGGAGTTTATGGGCATGAGGGAGAATAAGTTGCAGGGGTACAGGGAAAATAAAGAGAAGGGAAAAGGGAAAAGGGAAAAGGGAAAAAGGTCTCATGGAGTTGTTCCCTTTGCTACATGAGTTGTTGTATGTATAAGGAAAGAGGCAAAAGGTAAAGTAAAATGAACATTCACTTTTTTAAAATATGTTTGAAATTAATTACTTCCGGTTATGAGATACTATGCTTACAAAATTAATTTTTCAGTGCCAAACCGGTTACATTACAGCCGTTATAACTTATCACACTCTTATAAATACACTGCCACCTGAATCTATCAATGTAAGATTTGCCAGCATTTTTAGTGGATTGGATACTACCCCTCACTTGTACAATCAGAACAATATACAGTGACCAATTAATCTACCAATCCACAGTCTTTCTGATATGGCAGATAATGAGCAACTGGGAGAAGCAGACGATAGGTAGAATGTGGGGAGAGTTGATGGAAATGTGAGGAGAATAAAATGGGGCTATTGTGCTGCACTTATTTCAGAACCTTTATTTACTAGTGCAGTTTACACTTCCTCAGCATGCCGTGAGACCATTCTCTTCCACATTCGCTTCATGAAACTATTCCCTTATAGCCTTATTGACCCCTGGAAACTGAACCCCAGAGAATTATAGGTGAGGGTGAAACCGGTGAATATTTCAACGTGCATGATAGTCTTTTCCATTGTGTTATTTTATGCCATCAGGCCATCTCAATAGACAATAGACAATAGGTGCAGGAGTAGGCCATTCGGCCCTTCGAGCCAGCACCGCCATTCAATGTGATCGTGGCTGAAAATCCCCAATCAGTACCCCGTTCCTGCCTTCTCCCCATATCCTCTAACTCTGCTATCTTTAAGAGCCCTATCTAGCTCTCTCTTGAAAGTATCTAAAGAACTGGCCTCCACCACCCTCTGAGACAGAGAATTCCACAGATTCACAACTTTCTGTGAGAAAAAGTGCTTCCGCGTCTCCGTTCTAAATGGCTTACCCCTTATTCTTAAACTGTGGCCCCTGGTTCTGGACTCCCCCAACATCAGGAACATGCCTCTAGCGTGTCCAAACCCTTAACAATCTTATATGTTTCAATGAGATTCCCTCTCATCCTTCTAAACTCCAGAGTGTACAAGCCCAGCCGCTCCATTCTTTCAGCATATGACAGTCCTGCCATCCCGGGAATTAACCTTGTAAACCTACGCTGCACTCCCTCGACAGCAAGAATCTCGTTCCTCAAATGAGGGGACCAAATCTGCACACAATACTCCAGATGTGGTCTCACTAGGGCCCTGCACAACTGCAGAAGGACCTCTTTGCTCCTCTACTCGACTCGTCTTGTTATAAAGGCCAACATGCCATTCGCTTTCTTCATTGCCTGCTATACCTCCAAAGAACTTCAAGAGAAGTAGTGTCAGCGCTTAGAAAAAGAAGCACCAGCAGCAACAATGCTGCCAGAGACTCCTTATCAATTTGAGGAGAGTGCAATGGGCCAGATTAGTCCTGAGCCTGATTCTGATTGGGAAGTTCAGCCAGGAGAAACAGAACTACCAAGTGTTCCACCACTGGCACTTCCATTTGCTGTCCCATTGGGAGCAGGTGAGCCACTAAGTGAAGAGCTGGCTACCACAATTAATTACATGGTGTCTCATCAGCTTCAGGAGCTTACTATGGATGAGACAGCCAAAAAACACAAGCCTCCAAGCAACTGTGAAGTATTAAGAGTTCCAACAGTGAATCAAGTCATCTGGGGTCAGATGGGACCCGGTATGCGAAGCGAAGAAATAAAAATGCAAAGAATTTTAAAAATATTGGCTGCTGGTATGCTGGCGTTCGCAAGAACAATGGATGGTGGTTTTGTGACCAGAACACACCAAGAGGCTCTAGGGTTGTTATGCAACACCCATTTTGAGATCAATGGTCTCAGGAAAAGGGCTATAAGGCCCACCATTAATCCTAGATATGCTGCGCTTTGTAAGCCAGCAAGTATTCAACCACCTGATCTGCTGTTTGGCGCAGATCTAACCAAACAAGTCAAATAAATAAATGAAGATGCTAAAACAATGTGTCTGATGAGACCAATGATGCCTGGCAGACAGCTGAAGAGAAAATATCCCTACAAAAACCTCAGCATCCGGTGCTACTCCAGGGACAAGCCGGCCCTCAGCACAGGGATGTGGATGGTATCCCTCGGTGGGAGCACGAGCGACTATGGGAGCTACTGCCAGAGGCTGGAGTCAGCAGGGTATACCAGTCACCAGGGAGGTAAGTGGACCTGGTTCTCATAAAAACATATTAAATATAACTCAAGAGAATATTGGTGGTAGATTGCTGCTTTTTTATAACGAATGGAAGCAGCTTACTTCATATCTATTTATCAGGAGTGTAATTCAAGGGTTTCGGATTGAATTTATTCCAAATGTTACTCTACCTTTCCAACATGTTCCTGTTAGAACACTTTATTTTTCACAAACAGACGTAATAGATGTTCAAGCTGAACTCACAAAACTATATAACAAAAGTGTAATTGAAAAGACGGACCATCAAGTCCAACAAATTGTGTCAAATATTTTTCCCCGTCCTAAGAAGGACGGAGGATGTAGAATCATTTTGGATCTGACAAAATTAAATACATTTGTACTCTATAGACACTTTAAAATGGAAACATTGGTTACGGCCAAGCAACTAATTTCTAAAGGTTGTTATATGGCTACAATAGATCTGAAGGACGCTTATTATTCAGTGCCTGTTCATTGCGAGCATAGAAGGTATTTTAAATTCATTTAGATGAATCAATTATGGCAGTATAAGGCACTGCTAAATGGATTGACCTCAGCCCCTATTCACTAAATTGTTAAAACCAATTTTGGGGTTGCTTAGAGGTCAGGGCCATGTGATTATGGCCTATTTGGATGATATTTTAATAATTGGACAAACAAAAGCTTTAGCCGAAATATCAATGGCAGTTGTCAAATCCACATTTTAAAAACTGGGGTTTGTCATTCATTTGGAAAAATCCAAACTTATGCCAATTACCACAATTGATTATTTGGGGTTTTCAATTAACTCTATCAAAATGGTAATTACCTTGCCAATTGAAAAAAGTACAGAGCTAATTGAGGATAGTGTAACACTTTTAAACAAGTGTAAACCTTCAATTAGGCAAGTGGCAAGGCTTCTTGTGAAAATGGTAGCAGCCTTTCCAGCAGTCCAATTTGGGCATTTGCATTATCAGCAATTACAAAGAGCAAAAGAACAGGCACTTAAGGTACAAATTGGGCATTATGATAGGCCCATGCAGTTATCAGCTGAAGCAATTACTGATATTTTATGGTGGATGCAACATGTCTCCAGCCGTTTTACCATCATAGAGCTGGAACAACCTTCCATGGTTTTGCAGACTGATGTAAGTGCTCTTGGATGGGGTGCCACAGACACAAATTAAAGTTGTGGAGGAAGATGGAGTTTAGAAGAAGCTGGGCTTCTGCAGACATGGGGAATAAACCATTTAGAGCTTTTAGGAGCATTTAATGGGCTCAAAGCTTATTGTTCTAACAAGAGCAGTCTGCATGTTCAGCTGCAGATTGATAACACCACAGCAGTGGCATATGTCAATCACATGGGTGGTATCAAGTCGGTATCTTGTAACAGACTGGTAAACCAAATCTGGATCTGGTGCATTGATAAAAACATTTGGCTCTTAGCTATCTATCTGCCAGGAAAATTTAATGCAGTGGCAGACACCAGGTCATGGAAATTCCATGTCAACATAGAATGGATGCAGAATCACGATGTGTTCAAAGACATCATTGCCAAATATGGAACACCAGATGTCGACTTGTTCGCATCAATACTAAACCACCAGGTTCCCAAATATGTGTCAGGGGAACCAGATTCTGGGGCAGTAGCGATTGACGCTTTCTCGCTGAATTGGGGTGGTATGTATATTTATGCATTTCCACCTTTCTGTCTCATAAATTAGTGTCTGCTTAAAATCAAGCAGGACAATGCTTCAGGGGTACTGGTAATACCCGACTGGCCTACTCAGGCATGGTATCCTTTGATCCGACAGCTTATGACACAACCTTTGATGGCTGTTCCTAAACAAAGGAATTTATTGGTGAATCCAGTTACTGGCGAATGTCATCCGTTGTATGACCGTATTGATTTGTTATTTTGCAGATTCTAAGAAGGCTATATCTGGGACAAGGATTGTCGGGTCGAACTGTCGACATGCTTACTGCATCTTGGAGATCGAGTACTCAAAAGCAGTATTTTTGTTATGTAAAGAAATGGGAAGTTTACTGTGTACAAAATGATATTGATTATTGTACAGCACGTATTTCACGTGTTTTGGAATTTTTGTCAACTCTTTACTATGATGAAGGACTAAGTTATAGTGCAATCAATACAGCAGGAAGTGCTTTGTCGTCATATTTAGTGATGAAATCAGACAATCATGCAATTGGATCTCACCCTCTTGTGGTTCGATTTATGAAGAGCATTTTTAATTCCAGACCTCCCAAACGTAGATATATGGCTATTTGGGATGTAAGTATAGTCCTTAAGAAACTACTTGAGTGGTTTCCTATATCATCTTTGACGTTGACCAAAATTAGCATAAAAGTGGCCATGCTTATGGCGTTGGTTTCAGCACAAAGGGTACAGACGTTACAAAAATTACGGTTAGACAGAATGGAAACTGTTGTGGACAATGTTACGTTTTACATTTACGACCTCCTCAAACAGAGCAGGCCAGGTGTCACAAGGTTTAAAATAGTATTTGCAGCACATCCTACGGATCCAGCTTTATGCGTAAAAACACATTTGATGCAATACATTGCAGTGACAGAAAATTTACGTAATTTGGAGACAGGATTGTTTATCAGTTATAAAAAAACACATAAAAGAGTGTCAGTTAACACTATTTCCAGGTGGCTGAAACAAGTTTTGATTGATGCAGGTATTAACACAGATGTGTTTACATCTCATTCCACTAGGGCAGCAGCTATTTTGGCGGCCAAAGCGAAGGACGCGCCCGTCGACCATATTATGGCGGCCGCCGGATGGGCAAATGAGCTGATGTTTCAAAATTTTTTATCATTGCCCGATTGTTGATCTAGGGCTGTTTGCTAATGCCATTTTAAGTTCTGTTTAAATGCCCTGGTATTAAAGAAAACTGTTGTTTGTTTATGTTATTAAATAAACCCTATTACTACATTGAATGCAATGTTACTACTAATGTATTATTTCTCATTCAAGTCAATCAATGCAGTGGGATGCCTAGTTTGTAATCTGCGGCATGAAATCACAAAGCTTTGAACTCTTCACGGAATCACTCATGTGACTCCGAAGTAAAATAGTAAGATTAAATGAGAACTTACCAGTTTGAAGTTTGATCTTGATTTTATGAAGAGTTACGTTGGTGATTACGTGCCCGCCACGCCCAACCCTCTCTCATAAAAGATCATATGGTAGTTCTCAAGTCACTGATCTTACTATGTACTTCGGTGCTGTTTTTTGTGATTTCATACCGCTGCTTTGAAGATTGGTGCGCATGCGGCCTGGCGGGTCTTTTTCACGTAATCACCAACGTAACTCCTCATAAAATTAAGATCAAACTTCAAACTGGTAAGTTCTCATTTAATCTTACTATTCTACTCTCATAGTTTAACATAAACTAACATCTCCACATGCAGCATTACCTGGACAATATTCAGGCACAAAAAAGGGTTCCTATCCATGTCCTCCAGAGATGCTGCCTGATGAGAGGACTTACTTCAGTAATATTCAGGCTTGCCCCTATGAGTGGAAGTAAAATTTACATTGCATGAATTTCAGGCATCAACCATCAATAACAGAGCCTAACCCCAAACCTTTGGGTTTCAAAGATATTTTAATCAAATCCTCCACATCAATTTTCTAGGCCAGACGTTTCACAAGGATTTTTCTAGGCCAGACCTTTCACATAGATTTTGTAACTAAAGCAGGTCACAGACTGGCTGCTCAGTGGCAAACTACTCACCTCTTACCTTCCCACCATCAACAAGTCACAACATTGGAATTTGATTCTCACTCACTTGGATGGAGCAATAACAAAATAAGGAATCCAAATGGTAGGGGTCACATTTACAATTCATTCCCTTCTGCATTGCTATATTGTGGCGTAGTGTCAACGTCAATGGTGCTGAAATCAAAATGGTTTTACCAATGATCTATTGTAGACCGATGCTAAAAGCACACCAAATGCCTCCCCTTCCTGATGAGATTGAGGAAATTTGGCATGTCTCCAAAGACTTTGAAATGTCTTCAGATGCACTATGGCTGATTAGGGATAGTCAGCATGGTTTTGGTCGTGTCTCACAAACCAGATTGATTTTATTAAAGACGTGACCAAAAAGGTCAACGAGGGCAGAGCTGTAGATGCTGTGTACATGGATTTCAGTAAGGCGTTCAACAAGGTTCCGCATGGTAAGCTGCTCTGGAAGGTTAGATCGCATGGGATCCAAGGAGAGATAGCTGAATGGATAGCAAATTGGCTCCATGGAAGAAAGAAGAGGGTGATGGTGGAAGGTTGCTGCTCAGACTGGAGGCCTGTGATGAGTGGTGTGCCTCAGCGTTCGCTGCTGGGCCCGTTACTGTCTGTCATCTACATCAATGATTTAGATGAGAACATACAGGGCAGGATTAGCAAGTTTGCTGATGATACAAAAGTTAGTGGTTTTGCATATAGTGAAGATGGTTGTGAAAGATTACAGCAGGATCTGGATCGATTGGCCAGGTGGGCGGAGGAATGGTTAATGGAATTTAATACAGAAAAGTGTGAGGTGTTGCATTATGGGACGTCGAACAAGAGCAGGACCTACACAGTGAATGGTCGGCTCCTGGGTAGTGTTGTAGAGCAGAGTGATCTAGGAGTACAAGTGCATGGTTCCTTGAAGGTCGAGTCACAGGTAGATAAGATGGTCAAAAAGGCTTTTGGCACTATGGCCTTCATCAGTCAGAGTATTGAGTATAGAAATTGGGAGGTCATGTTGCAGTTGTATAAGACGTTGATGAGACCACATCTAGAATATTATGTTCAATTCTGGGCACCATGTTATAGGAAATATATTGTCAAGCTTGAAAGAGTTCAGAAAAGATTTACGAGGATGTTGCCAGGACTAGAGGGTGTGAGCTATCGAGGGAGGTTGCGTAAGCTGAGTCTCTATTCCATGGAGAGCAGGAAGATAAGGGGTGATCTTATAGAGGTGTACAAAATCATGAGAGGAATAGATCGGTTAGATGCACAGAGTCTCGTGTCCAGAGTAGGGGAATCGAGGACCAGGGGACATAGGTTCAAGGTGAAGGGGAAAAGATTTAATAGGAATCCAAGGGATAACTTTTCAACACAAAGGGTGGTGGGTGTATGGAACAAGCTGCCAGAGGAGATAGTTGCAGCTGGGACTATCCCAATGTTTAAAAACAGTTAAACATGTACATGGATAAGACATGTTTGGAGGGATATGGACCAAGCGAAGGCCAGTGGGACGTGTAGCTGGGACATTGTTGGCCGGTGTGGGCAAGTTGTGTCGAAGGGCCTGTTTCTACACTGTATCACTCTATGACTATGACTCTATAGAAAGCATACTGTTGGGTTGCATTACAGTTTAGTTTGGGAATAGCTCTGCACAAGACCACAAGATATTGCAGAGAGTTGTTGATGCAGCTCAGGCCATCACACAGACCAGACTTCCCACCAATGACTGCATCAACACTTCATGCTGCCAACATAATCAAAGACGTCCCTTTGTTTGAAGATTGAAAACGCTCACCTCCAGACTTAGGAACAGCTTTTTTCTCCTCTGTTATCAGTCTTCCATAAGCCAAGGTACTGTCCGATTCACCACTACCCCATTGAGAACAATGGACTTTGTCAAGGAATTAGATGGTTTTCAGTACACTCTGAACTTGTCCCCAAGATGTGCCAATTTGATCAGTCTAAAGAAGGGTCTCGACCCGAAACTTCACCCATTCCTTCCCTCCATAGATGCTGCCTCATCTGCTGAGTTGCTCCAGCATTTTTTGTTTACCTGCCAATTTGATTTGTTCAGTATAAATGATGATTAAAATTCCCCATAATTATTGTAGTACCTTTCACAATGATTTAATTCTGTGAGAATGTGTGCAATGGCTAGTGTTTATCAAGAGGAACTTGTGGCCTTTCCATCATTGAATATTGAATAAGCAAGGAAATAATATAAAGCTTAATGTTTAATAAAAAGGAACTGCAGATGCTGTTTTATACCAAACATAGACACAAAATAGACGGGTCCTTCTGCAGTTGTACAGGGCCCTGGTGAGACCACAGCTGGAGTATTGTGTGCAGTTTTGGTCTCCAAATTTGAGGAAGGATATTCTTGCTATTGAGGGAGTGCAGCATAGGTTCACAAGGTTAATTCCCGGGATGGCGGGACTGTCATGTGCTGAGAGAATGGAGCGGCTGAGCTTGTATGCTCTGGAATTTAGAAGGATGAGAGGGGATCTTATTGAAACATATAAAATTATTAAGGGTTTGGATGTGCTATAGGCAGGAAACATATTCACAATGTAGGGGGAGTCCAGAACCAGGGGCAATAGTTTAAGAATAAGGGCTAAGCCATTTAGAACGGAGATGAGGAAACACTTTTTCACACAGTGAGTTGTGAGTCTGTGGAATAATTTGTCTCAGAG
The DNA here is from genome assembly GCA_035221665.1 of Okamejei kenojei. Classification (NCBI taxonomy): domain Eukaryota; kingdom Metazoa; phylum Chordata; class Chondrichthyes; order Rajiformes; family Rajidae; genus Okamejei; species Okamejei kenojei. The sequence goes on from CM069131.1 coordinate 126,104,574, forward strand.
GGCAGTGGAGGCCAGTTCTCTGGATACTTTCAAGAGAGAACTAGATAGGGCTCTTAAAGATAGCGGAGTCAGGGGATATGGGGGCAAGACAGGAACGAGGTACTGATTGCGGGTGATTAGCCATGATCACATTGAATGGCGGTGCTGGCGCGAAGGGCTGAATGACCTTCCCCTACACCTATTGTCTATTGTCTATTGTCTATTGTCTATTGTCTAAAATGTTGAGTAACTCAACGGGTCAGGCAGCATCTCTGAAGAAATTGGTATAAGTGACTTGATGACGTATCAGGTCGGGACACTTCTTCAGACTGCTTGTAGTATGGGGTGGGGGAAAAACTGGAGAAAAATAAAATCTAACCTCATCTACTGTGTCCAGTGTTCGCAATGTGGACTCCTATACATTGGCGAGACAAAGCATCCACTCGATGACTGTTTTCCTGATCACTTACACTCGATCTACCAAGGCATACTTGATCACTCATGTGCTATCCACTTTAAACCCCCTTCCCACTCCCATACTGACCTTTCTGTCCTGGGCCTCCTCCATTGCCAGAGTGAAGCCACACACAAATTGGACGAACAGAACCTCATATTTTGCTTGCATAGCTTACAACCCAACGGTATGAACGTTGAATTCCCCAATTTTAGGTAACATCTAGAAACACATCCCTCCCCTCCCCCCTCCCCTTCGCATCTTCCCCCCCTTCTTCTAATACAATTCCATTAACCAATTCCACAGTTCTTCACAAGGTATCCCTCGTGGGCTCACACCTTCTCTAGCCAACAATTGGCCTATCAGGGAACCACCTTACCTGAGGTCACCTGTTGCCGCCCCCAATTTGACCTGTTTTTTTCCTTGCCTCTCATTTCCCTTCCTCCGACCCATTATAATGTCCGAAGAAGGGTCCCGATATGAAACATCATCTACCCATTTTCTCCAGAGATGCTGCCTGACCCACTGAGTTATTAAGGGCCTGTCCCACTTAGCCAACTTTTTAGGCGACTTTCATAGTGGTAGCAGGTCGCTGAAAAAACGGCGACTGGACCCCCCTACGACAATGTCCATGACAAGCTGCAACAACCTACCACCTAGTCGACGTCAAGCTACGGCAAGCTACCGACAACCGGCGACCCAATCGTCGCGACTTAGGACGTCTACCTACGACCACACCTACGACAACCGATGGCCACGCAGGCAACCTACGACAACCGGTCAACCCATGTCCACCCACGATAAGCTACGGCAAGCTAGAACCTTGTCGACTGAATGCAACTGAAGACAATTCATGTCATTTTGGCCTCCAAACAATGGAATCACCCAGTTTTCCCATAAAAGGGTTTGTAGGGTAGGGCTTCCAATCATTCTGCGTCATGACTACCACAGAGCAATGTCAGAGGGCATTGTTCTCACAAGAAGAAGAAGCCCTGCTGTTTGCAGCAGCCCTCATGCTTAAAGATCAGCAAGACAGAAAGACAAGAAGAATGGGGAAGAAGAAGCCCAAGAAGAGGTCTGTGTGTTTGAAGCCCTTGTCCCAGGTTGGGCCAGTATGACAACCTGATGACTGAGCTCCAGCAAGAAGATCAGGCTGCTGTCAGAAACTTCACTAGGCTCCCCCCTGAACTGTTTCAGGAGCTGAAGACACTGGTCGGCCCTCTCCTGGAGAAAGAAGAGACTTTAATGAAGAAGCTACAGGAACCAGGCCTGGGCCTAGCCATCACCCTCCGCTACCTGGCATCAGGAGACTTCTACAAGAGCCTCTCCGACAGCTTTCTTGTAATCCACAACACCATCAGCAAGGTCATCATCAATGCTTATGAAGATGAAGTCATGAACTGCCCTAGTACACCAGATGAGTGGAAGAGAGTGGCGCAGGGCTTTGATGGAACCTCCAGCACACATGTGGGGTAGTTGACGGCAAGCATGTGGCCATCAGGTGTCCACCCAAGTGAGGTTTAATCTATTTCAACTACAAGAAGTTCCATTCCATCGTACTCGTAGCTGTGGTGGATGCAAACTACAACTTCCTATTTGTGGATGTTGGCACACCTGGCAGTGTCGCAGATGGTGGGATCTGGAGAGAGACCTCCCTTGGGCAAGCACTGGAAGAAGGATGAGCAGGCTTTCCTGATCCAGAACCTCTGCCAGGAGAAGACAACCCTGACATCCCCTACACACAGGTTGGTGATAACGCGTTCCTACTCAGGTCATGGATGATAGACAATAGGTGCAGGAGTAGGCCATTCGGCCCTACGAGCCAGCGCCGCCATTCAATGTGATCATGGCTGATCATCCACAATCAGTACCCCGTTCCTGCCTTCTCCCCATATCCCCTGACTCCGCTATCTTTAAGAGCCCTATGTAGCTCTCTCTTGAAATTATCCAGAGAACCGGCCTCCACCACCCTCTGAGGCAGAGAATTCCACAGACTCACAACTCTCTGTGTGAAAAAGTGTTTCCTCATCTCCGTTCCAAATGGCTTACCCCTTATTCTTAAACTGTGGCCCCTGGTTCTGGACTCTCACAGACATACCCTCACAGGCAGATATCAAGGGAGCAGAGGATCCTCAACCACCGGCTGCCCAGCGGTAGGAGGGTCATGATAAAAGCCTTCGGCATCTTCGCCAGCAGATTCAGATGCTTGCTGACTACAATGGAGCAGGAGCGAAAGAATGTGGAGATCATTGTCTAAGCAGCATGTGTCCTCCACAACCTGATCTGTACCAGAAGTGCAGCAGCAGCAGCCATGGTGGAGGGTGACCGAGTAGACAACCAGACAGGCAACATCACACCAGGCTCATGGAGAACTGGAGGACAGGCTGCACCAATGGTGGGACTGGAGAGATTGCCATGAAACGCCTCCAACAAGAGCCATGTTGCACTATCCAATGTCCAATGTCCCCAACACAAGATGCACAATGTCCACACACTATAGTCGCCTGACCACTTGAACGATTTCCCACGGAGGCGCCACTGTCGTAGCCTGGCGCAGCTAGTCACGTCAACTGTCGGTGATGGTTGCCAGCTGTCGTAGATTGTCGTAGGTTGTCACCGGTATGGTCGTATGGTTGTTGTAGCTTGACTTCTGTGGACTTCTGTGGACTTGGGTTTTTCCAATGCCTGTCGCTACTTGACTTCTCTTGACGCCGGTACCTGTCGCCGGTTGACGTAAGTAGTCGCCAATGGAATTCACCAAAGTCAGCACCGGCGACAACTTACGTCATCTGCTGACAACCTACGACAGCACCTACATCAGGAGAAGTCAAGCTACGCTCATTGGCGTCAAACCCATTGTCGCCAACTGTCGCTGACTGTTGCCGACAATTTTTGAACATTTTGAAAATCCAGCGGTGACCAGAAATAAGCTGCGACTCTATGGGCGACTAAGGAGACTACTCATGACCATCCAGGTGACACCCCGGCGGCCATGTGGCGATAGCCTAGTCGTGTGTTGTCGCCTAAAAAAATCGCTTGTGGGACAGGCCCTTTAAACATAGAAACATAGAAACATAGAAATTAGGTGCAGGAGCAGGCCATTTGGCCCTTCGAGCCTGCACCGCCATTCAATATGATCATGGCTGATCATCCAACTCAGTATCCTGTACCTGCCTTCTCTCCATACCCCTGATCCCTTCAGCCACAAGGGCCACATCCAACTCCCTCTTAAATATGGCCAACGAACTGGCCTCAACTACCTTCTGTGGCAGAGAATTCCACAGATTCACCACTCTCTGTGTGAAAAAATGATTTTCTCATCTCGGTCCTAAAAGACTTCCCCCTTATCCTTAAACTGTGACCCCTTGTCCTGGACTTCCCCAACATCGGGAACAATCTTCCTGCATCTAGCCTGTCCAACCCCTTAAGAATTTTGTAAGTCTCTATGAGATTCACCCCTCAATCTTCTAAATTCCAGTGAGTACAAGCCAAGTCTATCCAGTCTTTCTTCATATGGAAGTCGTGTCATCCCAGGAATCAGTCTGGTGAACCTTCTCTGTACTCCCTCTATGGCAAGAATGTCTTTCCTCAGATTAGGAGACCAAAACTGTATGCAATACTCCAGGTGTGGCCTCACCAAGACCCTGTACAACTGCAGTAGAACCTCCCTGCTCTTGTACTCAAATCCTTTTGCTATGAATGCCAACATACCATTCGCTTTCTTCACAGCCTGCTGCACCTGCATGCCTACCTTCAATGACTGGTGTACCATGACACCCAAGTCTCGCTGCATCTCCCCTTTTCCTAATCGGTCACCATTCAAATAATAGTCTACCTTCCTGTTTTTGCCACCAAAGTGGATAACCTCACATTTATCCACATTATACTGCATCTGCCATGCATTTGCCCACTCACCCAGTCTATCCAAGTCATCCTGCAGCCTCCTAGCATCCTCCTCACAGCTAACACTGCCCCCCAGCTTTGTGTCATCCGCAAACTTCGAGATGTTGCATTTAATTCCCTCGTCCAAATCATTAATGTATATTGTAAATAGCACTGAGCCTTGCGGCACCCCACTAGTCACTGTCTGCCATCCTGAAAAGGACCCGTTCACTCCTACTCTTTGCTTCTTGTCTGCCAGCCAGTTCTCTATCCACATCAATACTGAACCACCAATACCGTGTGCTTTAAGTTTGTATACCAATCTCTTGTGTGGGACCTTGTCAAAAACCTTCTGAAAGTCCAGATACAACGCATCCACTGCTTCTCCCTTATCCACTCTACTAGTTACATCCTCAAAAAATTCAATAAGATTCGTCAGACATTTTTTTTTTTTAATTGCACAGGGAGAGGGGGCTGGGGAAGAGGAGGAAGTAGTAGATGAAGGGGACAATGGCAAATAAAAGATACAACACGAGGTACATGCTGGAGATGTGGTAAACAAGGGCATTGGGCCCGAGATTGCAAATGTTCGCCACAGCTACAGCAAGGGAACGCCCAACAGGGAGGATGCCCAGCTAGTTTTTTACAGATATTTTTCTAATCTCTACAATAGCCCCACCCGTTACTGGGAAAACAGGCTCTGTGCAAACTGGGCCTTACATTGTACTGCAGATGGTATGTTTATGGAACTCCCTCAAATGCAGACACATCAATTGTTAAATTTAATTAAGGAGGAAGAACAAGGGCAAAAGATGCCCATCCTATATTGTTGGAAATTGAGTAGCAATCCGTTAGAGTCAATTGGTTAATCAAATTCATTGTGCTCAGCAAAGAGTGCAGGATTCAAACGGCCAGTATTTACAGTATCTTGTAGAAACCAGCCAAGAACATAAGCAAATGCATTGTACTGCATTATATACGTTCCTCCCTAATCCCGGATATCAGGAAAAAAGTCTCCCCCTGGTTGAATAGACTCGAACAAGTAATAGCGAGCCACGTGTTGCGAGTCAAAGTGATATTTATTAAGGCAACACATGGTACAAGCACACACGCGACTGGGGAGGGTTTTTCCAGAGTTCTCAATATATACCTGGGCTCGCCCCTGAACCGCGTGACGACTCCTTCCTGCCAAACACATTTGCGTGACCCTGCCAGCCCTAGTACCGAGGGTTCGCTTAGTAAGTGGCCTAATTATCAGGTGGCGTCACAGTACAAATTATCATCCGTGTGTAGTTTATTGCACAGGGAGAGGGGGCTGGGGAAGAGGAGGAAGTAGTAGATGAAGGGGACAATGGCAAATAAAAGATACAACACAAGGTACATGCTGGAGATGTGGTAAACAAGGGCATTGGGCCCGAGATTGCAAATGTTCGCCACAGCTACAGCAAGGGCCTAATTATCAGGTGGTGTCCAGTACAAATTATCATCCGTGTGTAGTGACTGTTCCTCATGCCGTGATGTTATTACAGAACTCAGCAGCTACACAGCATTTCACAGCCGCTAGAAGAACAGGATATGATCATCCTTTATCACATATACTATACGTATACTATAGTTATACTATAAGTATATAGTTGAAGTATATACTATACTTATACTATAACTATACTCATCAGCAATCACCTGCTATAAGCCCAGCTACCTTTGTACCACTGCCAGAAGAAGAATGTGACCATGATTGTCTATTGCTTGTAGAAGCCACTACCACATCCCGGCTGGACTTACAAAGTCATCCGATTGATAATCCTGACCTGGTCCTATTTACCGATGACTCTTCACACCAACCTAGTAATGACGGATTATTAGCAGGATATGCGGTGGTCACGCGGTTTGGAGGGTGTACGTTTTACCATCCAGAACGTCCACTCAGGCAACTGAGCTATATGCTCTGACTTGTGCATGCATATTGGCAAAAGATTAAAGTGCTAATATCTACACAGATTCTCGTTATGCGTTGGGGCTGTACATGATTTTGGGCAGTTATGGAGAAACAGATTGCCCTGAAGAAACCCCAGTGTGAAAAAATATACTTCTTCCAGATGGGCTGGGACACATCCTCAGTGGTGTGATCTGAGGTAATCGGGTGTTTGGGTCTCAGCATCAGACACCCTCACTACTCTGCAGGGGTTGGGAGATTCTGGTGCGTGGAGGGACTGGTCTCTGTGGGGTGAGTCCTGGCTGGGCTCCTCCTACATCTCACCAGGTTCAAGGGCTGTGCGCTGCACCTCTTTCTCCTTCTTCGAGCATTTAATTCTTGCCTGATGGATTTTTAGGCCATGGTGGTTCATTAGACCTTTCCGTAGTTTTATTGGGTGTCTTTCGCACAAAAGACTTAGAGAGGGGTGCTAACCCAGCCTTTCCCTGGTGCCATCTTTCCGTGCCGTCAACTGTCTCTCCAGTAGTCACCAAACTATTATTGGTTGTCACCCAGTCTATTCCTAGGTGCCACTGGCTGAGCCAGACTTCAGTGTGAAAAATATCCATCATCTAGATGTGCTGGGACGCATCCTCAGTGATGTGATCTGGGGTCATCGGGTGTTTCGGGTCTCACCGCATCAGACACCCTCACCGGGGCGACCAAGCCGGGGTTGATCAGGCCCCGACTTGCGTCCCAGCAGCAAACGCCCACAGATCAGCCATCTTAATAACTACTCTGCAGGGTTCCTCTGCTAGTTACTTTGTCAAAGAAGTCATCAATTGGTTGAACACAATTTTTCAACCATAAAATTATACTCAGCTGTATAAGTATTCTGTTACAATTCATTTTCCTAAAAAACTGTCCCGAAGTCATTTTCACCCCCAATATTTTCAGTATTTTGCTGTCTTCCTGTCAGCTGGGACTTTTCCGAAATGCAAAGTCCAATAACTATACATTTAAGCAATATTATTCTATTAAATGGGATCTTGAGATTACATAATATTTTCTGTGGTATTCATAAACACAACAATGATAAAAATATATTTGTTTAATTGTACCTACCAACATGCATACATTATTATATTACAGTGAATGTGTACCAAGGGCAATTTTTTTGTTCCAATGCTCCCGTTCCCAGTTATTTTTACATTGAAGTGATTGAAATCCAAGTGAAGTTTAAATGGCATCAGAAAAAATAAAACCTCCGGAATGGATGATATTCATTACATGGTTGGTTGGAGTCAGTATCAGCACAATTACTATATTAAACTTTGAATCTTCAGCTGTCCTGGTTCAAGCTAAAACTAAAGACAAAGAATAACCTCCTCACACATTCCTCTGCAGGTATCTCTGTCACTCCTTTAAAATATGCCCCTTCTTTGAACAAGCTCTTAAACATCGCATCTGAAACAGTTTCCATCTGATTACACTCCTTGAGGATGTTCAGCTACGTGTTCAATTAATAAAACGAGATTGGGGACATTTCTATTCAACCTGCCAAAAGAATTTGGGGGGGGGTGGGGGGTTAGAAATAGTCAGTGAGGTAAACAAACATAATAGTTGAATGGCAAATGACAATAGTGCTACATTCCCAATATTTAACTGAAGGAAATAATGGGTTATCGTGGCTGTATTGTGACAGACAGCCTTACACCTTGCATGTTATTTTAATATTACACTTATCCCATCCCCCTGAATATTCCGGATTAATAAATTATAGTTTTGTCAACTAATTACAAATCAGGCTAATTACAGTGGGCAGGTGCTATAGACCTGCACGTGTAGGTAGACGCTTCCGCTCACATGAGTCTCGGGCAGATGGGGCTCATCAGCCTGGGAAGGCAGTCCATCTAGGAGAGGGAAAACTCTGATTTAAAACCTCTACTGCCTTGTGGCCATATCCAGTGATGGAAAAGGCTCCAGGAGTAAACCTCAAGAAAATCCAGAGTCGGAGCCCCTAAGGTAGTTCATCGTTGTCTACAACCTCCATCTGGCAGCTCCTGCGACGGGGCTGGTGCCGAACTGTAACGACCCTGTGGTTCCTTTGGATTGATCAGCGATGTGGAGAGGGGGGGACGTGCTGCATGGGCAACAGCCTGTCCTCCGTATGACATTGCCTCGGCTTGCATCTGACCGGGATGCATCATCCATGGTCAGTCATGACCAAAGGGTCCTACTACTACTACTAATCAATAACATTAGCCACTTTGAAACACCATGCGCTGAGCATTGGGATCCAGACATCACGGACAACTGGCCTCAGTTCCCCGCTCACATCTGGTAATGTTCTCCGTTTGAACCAGGGGCCGCGGAACATTTTTGAAAGTATGGGGGGAGGGGCTGTCTGAGCGATCACTGGCCTTGGGGGTACCCGGCGAGGGAGTGGAGCAACTGAGTGGGGGGAGGGTGTGGGATGGAGGATGTGGGAGGGGGGGGTGGTAGGTTTTTGAAATTTGATGTATTAAAATCATGTTTTAGTGTATTGTGGAAGCATGATTTCAATGTTTTTTGTTTGAAGTATTTATAAGAGGTAACTTTTTAAGGGGTAACTTTTTCCACACAAAGGGTGGTGGGTGTATGGAACAAGCTGCCAGAGGAAGCAGTTGAGGCAGGGACTATCCCAACATTTAAGAAACGGTTAGACTGATACATGAATAGGACAGGTTTCAGGGGATATGGACCAAAGCAGGTAGTGTAGCTGGGACATGTTGGCGGGTGTGGGCAAGTTGCGCCGAAGGGCCTGTTTTCACACTGTATCGCTCTATGACTACATGATACCTCCACCATGCATGAATGCTTCAAACTCAAGTGGTCGAGTTTTATTGCCGTATACTCAAGCATGGAAACATTGAAAATAGGTGCAGGAATAGGCCATTTGGCCCTTCAAGCCAGCACCGCCATTCAATATGATCATGGCTGTTCATCTAAAATCAGTAACTCTTTCCTGTTTTTCCCCATATCCCTTGATTTTGCTAGCCCCAAGAGCTAAATGTAACTCTTGAAAACATCCAGTGAATTGGCCTCCACTGCCTTATGTGACAGAGAACTTCACAGATTCACAACTCTCTGCGTAAAGAAAGTTTGTCCTCATCTCAGTCCTAAGTGGCCTACCTATTATTCTTAAACTGTGACCCATGGTTCTGAACTCCACCAACATCGGGAACATTTTTCCTGCAGTTACAGTAAGTGAAAATCTAGCAGGCAAGCAGGATGCTTTCTCCAACCACCTCCAGTCCACTATCTTCCACCGCTTCTACCCAGTGCTTGGTACTTGAAGCAGCCACTGGTTGTCCTCCTGGATGCATCGAGCCGCAGCCTGATCCACGCCAGTCACCAGGGCGAATTCGGCACAGAGACTCTCACGGCAGCGGCACAATGCTTCCGACGCCTCCGACGGCCTGGGACTCTTGCACTGAGGCTGCATGGTCAGAGCTGCAGCGAGTGACTCGACAGCCCGGCAAACACTCGCCAGCCCTGGCTCCGCGTCAGCATCTGGCACCGCTGCTGCGTCTGCTTCCATCCCTCCCTCAGCCCCGACTCTCCAACACCCACGACCCATGCACTTGATGTGAGTTTTGACATTTTTGTTGATCACAGAATTTCTTACGACTGAGCGTGAGAGATTTGTGATCAGCGTGTGAGCGTGAAAATTTGTCCATATGCGTGATTCTCATGCTCCCTGCAGATGGGTGGAAACACACCCCACTAGGAGGGATGATGCAAGGACAGTAGTCAATATTTTAATACGCATGGGATAAACAGTGACAGGAACTCATTTCACCAGTAAATTAGTTCAGAACATGTCGAAAGCTCATGGGTTCCAGTGGAAATTACACATAACATAACAACCACAGTCCTCAGGGATGATAGAAAGAGTAAATGGAGAGATAAAAGCTACTTTGGCCAAAAAATGCCAGTAAAATAGGTTGCTGTGGCCAGACGCCATGCCCATAGTGATGTATGCCCTGAGATATCAGAAAAATAGAAACACAGGCCTAACACCTCACGAGATTTTGATGGCGTGACTTATGATAACAAGAATCTGACCCCCTATGACTCCTGAGAAGTAGCCCTGATATGGAATGATGGAAATCCTTAAGATATGCTCTAGCCATGTGTGAATCAGTTGGTAATTTTTTTTTTTTTTTTCTTGTGCAACTTCGTATTTTTAATTTAATAATAAAAGAACAGTGAGAGAAAAAATAAATAAAGAGTGTTGGAATAGAGAGACAAGCGAGTAGAAACAGATAGCAAAAGAAATAAAGGACAGAGATGAGAAGCTAAAAAGATTGAAAAAAAGGAGAAAGTAGAGAAAAGAGAGATTAGGAGAGAGCTACCTATTTCGTATTTTTGCCCATCCGTCACCCGGTTCTAAACCATTTAATTTCTAAGGTTATGTTATGTTGCACCATCTACTTGTAAAAAGTTGATAAAAGGAGACCAAGTCTTTAAGAATTGGTCTACTTTGCCTAGTAGGAGTAATCTCATTTCTTCAAGATGTAGCGTTTCAGACATATTTGAAATCCACAATTTGAATGTTGGCGTGGTTGCGTTTTTCCAAAATTTGAGTATTTTTTTGCTGTTATTAAACCATAATTAAGAAAAGCTTCCTGGAATATAGTTAGTTTACTTCCCTCTTCCATTGATCCAAAGATAATCAGTTCTGTATTGGGGTTCAATTTTGTGTTAAATAGTTTTGTAAAAATTCCAAAAATTTCATTCCAAAATGTATGCAGTTTTGTACAAGAGACAAATGAATGTGCTATAGTGGCATTTTGAGTTTGACATTTATCACAGATGGGGGAAACATTTGAAAATATTTTATTCAGTTTAGTTTTCGAATAGTATAATCTATGTAAAATTTTAAATTGAATTAGGTTATGTCTTACATTAATTGAATATTTATTTACATATAATAGATTTTTTTCCCATCTATCGTTTGGAATTTTTATCAATAACTCTTGTTCCCAGTCTCTTCTAATTGCCTCTGTCGTTGGTGTTTCTATATTTAGAATTATATTATATAAGATATTAAATTGCTTGATTCTGCCTTTCTATTCATTCCTTCCTCTAATAAATCTGGGGTTAAAGTTTGATATCCTTGCATATATTTTTTCAAATAATCTTGAATTTGAAGATATTTGAAATATTGATTACTTTTCAAATTATATTTTAGTTGTAAATGTTGGAATGATAAAAGTTTTCCCATTTCATACATATCTCCCATTGTTTTAATTCCTATTCTTTCCCATTGATTAAACGTTTTATCAATAATAGATGGTTTGAATGAGGGATTATTAGTTATTGGAGAAAGAAGCGATAGTTTTCTTGATTTTAAAGTTAATTTTATTTGTTTCCAAATTCGTATTATACTGTGAATAATTGGATTTTTCTTATATATTATATTGTTCAGTTTCATCGGGGAAAGAAGGATTGCTCCTATGTTATAAGGGGAACAATCCTCTTTCTCCATTCTTATCCAATCTATCTGTTGGGTAGAACTGTCCAACCAGTAGATTATATTTTTAATATTCACTGCCCAATAGTAATACAATAAGTTAGGGAGTGTCAGTCCCCCTGATTCTTTAGATTTACACAAGTGTTTTCTTTGAATTCTGTGTGATTTATAATCCCATATGAAGTTTATAATATCAGAATCTAGTTTTTTAAAGATTTTTTTTGGTAAATATATTGGTATTGATTGAAATACGTACAGTATTTGTGGTAAGAAGATCATTTTTATCGCATTTATTCTGCCTATTAAGGACATTGAGTTGGTAAAATCTATGAGAAAGTTAAGCAGGCACAGGTCCCTCTGGCATAAGGAAATATGCACCCATTTAAACCAGGAGATTAGGTTTATTTGCGAGCAATGAACAAAGATTATTTCTCGTCTAGGTGGAAAGGACTATATTTGGTCTAACAACACAGACAGCAGTAAAAGTAAATGAAAAAAACAATTGGGTTCATGCCACCAGATGTAAACAAGCATCACTCTGACAGAATCCTCGAGGAGATGGAAACAAAAGAACCGTATAAATTTGTAGTGATAAAAAACTGTCAACATTTAGACACATTCTTTATTAACTATCTTAGCAGTATTAAATACTTATGAACAGGATGCAGGTAGAAATCGGAAAATGAAATGCAACTAACGACTTTCACACAGAACACAGTGATCTCACTACTGTAAGAAAAAACACGCTTCATTATCTGATTAGAATGTTAGTTCGTGACCATATCCCTTCATATGCAGAAGGAGGTATCCCTTTGCTAGCTCAAGGGTAGGTTCCAACCAAAATTATAATCAGACATATATGCCTCCATTTTTGCAACTGATTAATGAGAGAAAATATGAATATCCTTTCTTGTGTTGATCATAAAGATCAACAAGGAGGGAACTGTGGAAGAAAAATTAATATCCATCCTTACTTTATTTTGATTGGAATTGAATGTCACGAAAGGGTGCTTGGATGTGACAATTGGCAGCTCTTGCTTGACCAGGTGCAGAAGAGGATCGTGGGAATCGGCAAAGTGAGATTGCCTCTTCTCTGGGAATGTGTTGAAGGGTGGATGGTAAATGTAAACATGAAATAGTAGAGAAGATAACAAAGCTTGTTTTCCCTTCTGTGAGTAGTGACAGTAGACCACATGCGCCCTCTACCGCTAGTGGCATACAAATGTTACTGTAAATGGGGGGGCTTATGATTGGCTCGGAGAGGGGATGGTGGCGCGGGTCGCCTAAAAGGTGAGATAGAATAATATCAAGATGGCCTTGTATTGTGTTTGACATATCAACCATCTGTTGTTGAATAAGATTGACATAAACAAAAAGTATGTGATGACTAATTAAATAATCGGTCTCCATGTAGTAGAGAGTATATTTTCGTATAGCTGTATCTAGCAAAAAACAAAAATTGTTTACAGCACAGTATAACTGTCGGCTAATTCTGCTATCGGAGAACTGGTGAGCAGTTTACTGCAGCCATCTCTCCATGATATCATGCAATAAAATCTCGAAGTAAATCTGCAAAGTCTCACCTTTTCTTTTTCCATTAATTTCCTTCTATATTAATTTCTTCCACAGGATTGGAAAGAGTGGATGTGGAGAGGGTGTTTCCACTAGTGGGAGAGTCTCGGACTAGAGGTCATAACCTCAGAATTAAAGGACGTTCTTATAGGAAGGAGATGAGGAGGAATTTCTTGAGTGAAAGGGTGGTGAAACTGTGGAATTTTTTGCCACAGAAGGCTGTGGAGGCAATCAGTGGATATATTTATGGCAGAGCTAGATGGTTATGTCAGAGCTTATGGGGGAAAGGCAGGAGAATGGAGTTAGGAGGCAAATTCAATTTATACCACGATTGAATGGTGGAGAGGATGGCCTGAATGACCTAATTCTACTCCTAGCACTTATGGTTGTATGATATTTGTGTCATGGCATCTTTGACGCAAATATCATACAACTGCCTACCCTGACTAAAATTGTGACATGGTAATCATTAAATATAAATAGTAAAGGCATGGGAGAATTATGCCTATCTAAGAGATCAGGTGCCGTCAGCGCTGCCTGAAGCTGTCAATTTCAAGGGGAGCTGAAGGCAGCAGAAATTCTGCCTTTGCACCACTGCGCATGCGCAGCAGCCTACTGCGCATACACTGTGCAAATTTCTTAGCGGGTTTTTCAAATATGGATTGCCATTATCTGAAGGGTGTGTTAGGAAGCAACGAAAGAAGAATGGAGTTCATGTACCGATAATGTGGTAAGTACATTTCTTGGTGCTTTATGTTTTTAAATACTGTATTTCCCGGGGTGGGGGGAGAGCTCCTTTCACAGTGTTTGGGGAGTCTGGCCCGGGGTAAATTTGCGGGGAGGGCAGGTGCGTTGTGAACGAGGGGGGTCGGGACCAGTAACCCGCTTACGATGCTCCGGGCACCGAGCCACCGCATTGTGGCCGGGGAGTGAAGTAGCTTGGGTGGCAGCGAGTGACCGCCGGGACCACACAGCCCATTCTGCCGGTCCCCGCACACCTCTGGCAGTGCTCTCCATCTGAAAACCTCTCTCCTGCCGCTCGTCGGCCTCACTCAGGCCGGTGAGTGGCAGGTGACAGGTGTTCAGACGGAGGGCACTGCCAGAGGTGAGTGGGCCGACAGAAGGTGCTGAAGTGGCAGCCGGTTCTGCTGTCGGGTCCCGGCGGCCGCTCGCAGTCACCCAAGCTGCTTCCCTCCCCGGAAGTGGCGGCCAGTTCTGCTGTCCGTGCCCGGAGCGCTACGGCAGCAGTGAGTGAGTCTGATATGGTATCCGACCCCCTCCTTCTCAACACTCCTGCCCTCCCCGCATCTTTAACCCCTGGCACAGACTCTCCACGCGCTGTGAAAGGAACTCGCCTTCCAATTGGTACCTTGAATTAGTATTGTCATTCAATAAGATGACAACTGATTCAACTTCCCGGTGTGCTCCCGTTTTTCCCACCATCTTTCCACCTGCCTTCATCCTCCATCCCCCACCCATTCAGTAATTAAAAAATGAAGGAGATTTAGAAGCCTTGGGCAAATTGAATTGTTTTTTTTAAATATTTTTTTTTTAAGGAGAGAACAATCTGTGAATGCGCGGTTTAAGATTTTTTTTAAAAAGCTGCCTGCCTACCCTGAGTAATTACTCATGGCATGTACCTGGAAGGTGGGTTCTCTGGATGCTTTCAAGAGAGAGCTAGATAGGGCTCTTAAAAATAGCGGAGTCATGGGGATATGGGTAGAAGGCAGGAACGGGGTACTGATTGGGGATGATCAGCCATGATCACATTGAATGGCGGTGCTGGCTCGAAGGGCCGAATGGCCTACTCCTGCACCTATTGTCTATTGATGTTCTTGTACATGGTACATGGACCCCAACAGATCCCTTTGGTGTATCCTAACACACCCTCCTAAAATTGGAAATAAAGGAATATTTCCAGTTGAGAAAATAAATTTACAATATGTCAGCATGATAAAAGTGTCAACTCAAGGGTAGTCCCAAAGATACCTGTAATCAGTGAGTAACAGGATAAAATAAGTAATATTTCAGTTTTAGTTTGAAAATGTACCTGACAAAGCACGTGACCTAAAAATGAGAATCTTACAACTTATCTCTATAAAGTGATCAATACCAAATAAAATTATCTACAATTGTTTGTAATGTCTTAATGTTTGTAAATAGATGCATTAATCACAGAATATTGCATCTATTTACAAATTGATAATGCCTCCTGGAATTAACCAATGGCTAATCTTAAATTGAAAAATATTCAAAATGTCCTCAAGAGGATTATAGATCACTTTTTTCACAACTGATCATCCTGAATTTCTACAAGTGTCTGACTGCTTAAACCTAATTTATAGATCATTGATAAATTCTAGAACAAGCTTATTTTCTAAATGGAGAGAAATTCCAGCAATTGGAGGTACAAAGGCACGGGAATGCTGGTGCAGGACTCCCAAAAAGTTAATTTGCAAGTTGAATTGGTAGTAAGTAAGGCAAATTCAATTTATACCAAAAGGGCTGCAATACAAAAACAGAGATGTAATGCTGAGACTCTATAAGGCGCTGGTCAGGCCACATTTGGAGTATTGTGAACAAGTTTGGGCTCTACATCTGAGGAAGGATGCGTTGGCTCTGGAGGTTTACAAAAATGATTTCAGGAATGGGTGGGTTAGCATATGATGAGCGTTTGACAACACGGGCCTCTACTCGCTGGAGTTTAGAAGGTTGAGGAGGAACCTCATTGAAACTTATAGAATAATGAAAGGCATAGATAGAGTGGATGTGTAAAGGATGTTTCCACTGGTGGGAGAGTCTGGGACCAGAGGTCATAGCCTCAGAATTAAAGGGTGCTCTTTTATAAAGGAGGTGAGGAACTTATTTAGTCAGAGGGTCATTAATCTGTGGTACTCATTGTCACAGTGGACTGTGGAGGCCAAGTCAGTGGATATTTCTAAGGCAGAGATAGACAAGTTCTTGATTAGAATGGGTGTCAAGGGTTATGGGGAGTAAGCAGGAAAATGGGATTAGATGGCAGAGATCAGCCATGATTGAATGGCAGAGTAGACTTGAGCCAAATGACCTAATTTTACTATAACTCATGAGCTTTCAGTTTGAGTCCCGCCAGTTTCAGTATAAAGATGAGTTTTCTTTTAAATATAATATAATCATGGAATTTTACCACACTGGGGTTGTGGTTGTTAGTGGTCAATTATCCCAAGCCCAAGTCATCACATCGTCAGGGCAGTGCTCCAACAGACCCTGTTAGCCCATGGTGGTTGATTGGTTCCAGGTGAACTAAAAGTTTTACATGTTTTCAAATACCTTCATTGTCTCACCTTTATCCCTATAAACCTTTAAGATCAGAATTCCTGTACTTCTGGTGCTTTGACAATCCTTGAATCTAAAACCTTTCTACTATTGGTGCTAGGGAATTAATTTGCCAAAATTTATCTCCCCAACCCTTCATCTTTTTCCTTGTTTAAGATGGTCTGGAGAGACTTTTCAAAATCATTAAGAATGACATTCATTTTTAATGTCTGGCAAAATCCTGACCCCAGCTTTGCTGGTTCTCAAAAGTTGGCATTGTATTTTACTGCAGGGGCCTCATTGCTGCACGGCTGGAGATCGCATTGCTACACTGGAAAATACTGTTTTGCTGCATCTGAACCACATCACAGAGCAAGGAATGACCACTAGCAGAGAAACTGGGTCAGTAAGCTCTTGCTCAATAAAATGTGTAGTCGTGAATCAATAGTTTCACTGCTAATAAAAACAAAGAAACCATTTCTCAGATCAACTTAAATTTCATTTTGTTATCTATTGCAAAGCAATATTTGTTTTTAAATATAAAATATAAGACATGACAGTGGAAAAAGCTAATACAATTGCCTGTGATTTCAATAATCATCAAATTTTAGCTATGATTTCCTACCATTAAAAATCTTAACTTTGCGTCCAATATCAAAATTAAATCTGAGGTCCTGACAAACAGTGTGAAATATATTTTGTCTGCGTTGTTTTTGTGTAATACTATGGGTGAGGAACTGAACACACCTCTGGACTTCCAGCATAGCATAATTATTTCATTGAAGAGGCACCCCAGACTGGTTCAGCAAGCATCTGTGCATAATTGTTGCAACCCAGAGGGCAATCAGCGACATGACAGTACTTTTTCTCCTTCTTAGTTAATCTCTTATGACTATGGTTTTGTGTGTGAAATAGCTAGTGAGGTCAATGTTGGAGAATTTTCAAGAGATTAGACAGGGGATGCCCGATTGCATGAGAGGTGGTTAGTTTGTGCTCTTTCCACTCGCCACATAGAATGATCACATTCTCAATACCATTCAAAATGCTCCTTCTCCACTTTGAATAGTCATTAACCAGAGATCGTCGGAGGCTAGTGGGGATGTCACATGTACTTTTCTATGTGCCTTGAGGTATCTGCTGCAGTTAATCCAGGTCTCAGAATTCTATAGGAGGTAGGGATCACTGTTGCCTCTTTGGAGACCAGGGGTTTTGCACAATGTATGACATCTTGTTCTCCATACAGTATATCCTATTCCATAATCAGTCTTCCAGTTTTCCAGAGTCTGGCCATGATTCTTTATTGTAAAAGGGCAGTGAGGTCTAGTAGGGATAGGTTGGTAGAGGACATTGATCTTGTGAATGCTGAGTTTAAGGTTCACATTCTCATATTATATTTCAATTATGGAATTAACGATGGCTTTGCTCAAGTTGCATTGGGAGGTTGTTAGAGGTGAATTGCAATATTGCAATGGGGAAAATGTGAAGGAAGATGTTGGACAATGATGCAGCCTTGTCTGATGAAAGTCTACACTGAGATTGGTTCTATACATGGTATCATGTAGCAAAAGTAAGATGAAAACAAATATCTGAAGGCAGCCAAATTTGAAGGAGGTATTTCACAGTGAAGGAGTCCTGTATCTTGGTATGTCACCCTGTTCTCAGATGTGGATGATGAAATTGTGGATTTGTGACTGTGGACATACACTGTCAAATTTCAGAAATTTCAGCGACAATACCTTCAGCACTGAATATCCTCTTATTTTAACAGCCTTCACCTTTTAAAAAGAAGAGCACAGAATAAGATTATTTCCATGTATGCAATACAATTTCAATTTCAACGGACCTCTCAATAACTCATATCTCTCCAATATGACCAAACTCTTGTCTTTCTCCTAGATATCAGTTGGTTATTTCCTTGATTCACCAGAATGTCTTTTGGACTCCCTCTTCCATTTTCAGTAAAATGAACAAGTCCAACTGTAATAATTTTTAAAAATGGTCTATCTCTGCCATTTTCTCTCTGAAGATAGACACAAAATACTGGAGCAACTCTGTGGGTCAGGCACCATCTCCGTAGAAAAGGAATAGGCGATGTTTCGAATAGGAACCCTCCTTCAGACTGAAAGATAGAGAGGCCTGGAGTAAAACGGAATAAACCAGCATCTACAGTTCCTTCCTACACATTTTCTCAGGTCTTTTTACAATTTCATCTTCAAAATAGCTTCCTTTTTTGCTTTCCTGAGGTAAAATGATGATCTGTAGAAAACCAGATTAGCACTTTGCTGAGTAGGAATATAGCTCTTAGGCCCCTAATGGCAATTATAGGAGAGTTTGATCTTATTCTGATTTGGGTGCACTGCATGGAAACTGAATATTTGATTCCAGCCAAGTATAAGTAGAATCATCCAACCTCTGTATAGTAGTGTACAGTCTTTACACCACGATTGACCATTAAATGTATTGAATATTGAAAAAACTCAGTGCACATCATCTGGACCAGCGATTTTTAATATCTCACCAGTTTCTGCATAGCTTTGTTTTGCCATTGACCATAGAATCCCGTTGAACCTTTTATTTTATGTGTCTCAATGGACACAATTAAGTTGAATGGATGTCTTGATTACAATAGTAGATTTTCAAATTCCAAATTGGACATAAATGAGTTGATACAAGATACATTTATTTGTCACATGTGCCAGTTGGTACAGTGAAATGTGTGATTACTATACAGCTATACAAATTAAAAAGAACACAACACACGATAGACTCCAACCTAAAACATCCCCACACAGTAGAATCAAAGTTTCCTACTGTGAGGGAAGGCATCAAAGTCGGTCCTCTTCCTCTGATGTTCTCGATGTTCACCCGTGGTCGGGGGGCCTCCCGAGCTCTCCGCAGTCGCCGTTACGGACTCCGACGTCGGAACGGGAGGACAACCTCAGCGGCTTGGACCTCCGAATCGGCCACTTCTTACCGGAGTCCCGCGGCCCCCGAAGTCCACAGGCCGAGCTGGGCAGAGATTCACGCTGGCGGCCCTCAGCAAAGGGATCCCAGGACTCCGCGATGTTCCTCCGGAGTGTTCTACGGACCACACCTCCGTGATGTTGGTGCTGCAGGCCCAACACTCCGGAGCTTCAAACAGCGATCCAGGTAGGCATCGCCCCGCTCTGCGGTGAATCCAGCGCTGCGCCGCCGCTGCTGAAGCTCGGGTCTGATCCTCGGTCCCCGGCATGAAAGGCTGAGCCAATCTAGTTGGTAGGCCGCGAGGAGGGCGGCGAGGACGTGACTCGGAGAATAGTCGCATCCTCGCCAGGAAGTGACTGGGAACTGGTTTCCCCTTACCCTACACCCTCCCCCACATAGATAAACTAAAAGAAACCTCCAAACATATTGTTAAGACAAACTAAAATTAAAAAAAGATTTAAAAAACGGACTGACTGTAGGCAGAGGCTGCCATCAATGCGGCGCCCATAATGAACATCCTAGTGGAATGGCTGCCTTGACAATAATTACAGGTTTCCAAACCCTCTACATTCAGATAATTTAAGGTTTGCCTTCTTGGATACAAACCTTATGCAAACCTGGCCCAATGAAGAAGGTGCTATCATTTCTGCACTCATTGATTTACTCCAACACCCATTGCATTACTGTCCTCGCCATGGAGCAGAATTTCCCACATTATATGGGTGTAGCAAACTTTAACATATTTCCAAATGTGCATTACATAAGAATTTTGCATGAATATTCTCGTAGGCAACGTCACAGATAAATAGGTCGAATGTTTCATGATTTAGAATCATGCTGAAGTTACACAACTGTGACAAATTATTTAATTCAACAATGTTTGTTGTTTTCTCCCAGAATATGTGGTTACAGATTCCAAATTCGTAGTTTTCACGAATTTCTGGTGTCACCGTGTTAATACTAGTACTAATAACAGCTTCATTGAATTAGCCATTGGCTGGATGACAGGTACGGGTAGATTCACTATAATTAGTTAGAACATAGAACAGTACAGCACAGGAAGAGGCCCTTCAGCCCACAATGCATGTGTCGTATATGATGCCCTTTA
Source organism: Okamejei kenojei (assembly GCA_035221665.1). Lineage (NCBI taxonomy): Eukaryota > Metazoa > Chordata > Chondrichthyes > Rajiformes > Rajidae > Okamejei > Okamejei kenojei. Next base: position 126,125,263 of record CM069131.1, read on the forward strand.
AACTAATCTCCTCTGCCTGCATGTGATCCATATGACTCAATTCCCTGTATATCCATGTGTCCAGTTAAAAGCCTTTTTAAATGCCACTAATATATCTGCCTTCACCACCACCCATGGCAGCACGTTCCAGCATTCATTCAAAAAAAAAAACTTGCTGCCCCACACATCTCATTAAACTACAATGGATTTTGATTTGGTTGCAATGCAGACTCGGTTTTTGTACTATTATGGTCTGGTTACCGAACAGTACTAATTATTAATTTATTGTATAATTGATTATTGTATATTTATTTGCTAAGTTATTGCAGTTATGTGCCTGTAAGTTGCAGCAAGTAAGAACTTTGTTGGTCCGTTGCTAGTACATATGACAATTAAACACTAGTTAGGCATACATTTTCATCCCTGCAAAGCTGCTGCCTGATCTGCTGAGTTCCTCCAGCACTTTGTTTTTTGCGCATCCTATTTGCCACTTTACTGTTTGATCTATTTGTGGGTAAAAAACCAAACAGATTTCACAACTTAAGTTTCAGCACTGAATGATTATTTGTTCCAAGAGCTATTCTGGCTGGTTCTGGAAATGTTTACAACAACTGCTCCAACAGAGGGCAGTCAATCACATGACGCCTATAGAAAAACGTAGCAGCCTTAAATCACAGTCACCGTTTCATGTGATAATAGGCTGCAATGAAGTAATCAGATTAGTCATTGTGAAACCATTCAAGAATGCAATAAATTAAGGGTTTATTATTGAGCACACCACATACCTACGCCTTCCAAGATATATGAATTAATCTAAATGTCAAGAGAATCAAGAAGCAAGAGACATTTATTGTCACATGCACCAATTGGGTGAACAGTGAAATTCGGAGCTCACCATACAGCCATACGATTTGAAAAAAAGAACAAAACACGATAGTATTTTAACATAAACATCCCCTGCACAGCGGAATCAAAGTTTCCTACTGTGAGGGAAGACCCAAAGTTCAGTCATCCCTCTTTGGATGTTCTTTGATGTACACCCGTGGTCGGGGCCTCCCGAGCCCCCCCGCAGCCCTCCGCAGTCGCCGTTTATGGTGGCGCGATGCTCAGGATCATGGAACTCCGACGTCGGAACGGTGGGAGAACAACCTCAGGCTTGGTCCTCCGAATCGGCCACTTCCTACTGGAGTCCGCGGCTCCCCAAAGTCCACAGGCCGAACCAAAGGGCCCCAGGGCATCACGATGTTGAAGTCAGTGGTGCCCGCGCTGGAAGCTCTTCAAACCACAGCCCCGCGATGTTTGTAGCAGTAGGCTCAGCACTACGGAACTTCAAACAGCGACCCCACGCCTGCCTCCGCGATGTATCCAGTGCTGCACTGCCACTGCGCTGCCGGAGCTCTGGTCCGGTCCCCTGCAGGAAAGGCCTCATCAATCCAGTTGGTAGGCCCGCGAGGAGGGGGGCGAGGACGCGGGACTCGGAGAAATAGACGCATCCTCGCCAGGAGGCGACTGGGAGACGATTTCCCCCTTACCCTACTCCCCCCCCCCCCACATAGACCAAACTAAAGGAAACCTCCTAAAACAAACTAAAAAAAAAAAAAAAGATGGACAAAACGGACAGAATGTAAGCAGAGGCAGCCTTCATGCGGCGCCCCTAGTGGACTAATGCAAGTTCAACAGCATTTTGTTTTTGACCTCAGCATGTGACCAACCGTTATTTAATGATTGTGCAAGTGCAGACTATGGGACTTTAGTGATTTTATTGTGCAAAAACACTGGACCAATCATTTTCTAGGTCACAATTCTAGGTTATTTATGTTTACAATAAATAAACATGTATTCAAAACAATTTTGAGAAGCTTTGGCTCTGTTTTAACAACAGCTGTATTTATTCAACTGTGTACATCATTTGTTTCATTTCCATTAGACCTCACTGTAAAGAAAGATGTGGCAAGATCTCAGGTAACTTGTGCTCATGTTATCCAAGCTAGGCTGATTAGAGCAGTTTGATAGCCTTCGGTGTCACCTGCCTTTTTAGCAATGTCCTTGCTCTAGCGGTCACTTTTTCATCTGTTATCTACCAGAGATTAATTTGTTTTAAATTGAATGAAAAGTAAATGTCAGTTATTCCAACCAAATTGAGACATTTCTCAATTTCATATGAGAAGAATGACTATACTCACAGTAATTTTGTTAGATTTCATGTCCATTTTTCCTGATTAATTTTATTTTGATACTTTTGAGTTGATAAAAACTCATACTGTGGCCATTACATTTCTTTTTAATCAACACCACAAAATTGAATTTACTATGTGTTAGAAGGGGAAAGATAAATTGAGAAAAAATAGAGAGAACAAAATCTCCTCCTGCAGGCAATTTCGATCCATCTCACAAGTCTTGAGCTTCCTGACAGGTGTCTTGCAGAGATTTCCTGACTGTTGATTCAAATTTGATTCCTAATAGTTGAGATGGCAAATCTATCCACTGAAACCTGTCATAAATAGATCATGACCTGCATGTCATTTCAAAGCTAAATATGGTTAAGAGGGGTAGGAGGTAAGTTCAAGCATTTTGCGATTTTTTTAAATTTTAACAACTGAGTTCAGGAAATGCTTTTATTTTCTTGGTTTTTTTCCAAATTTTATTCATATTTCAATGGCAGCACGTATTTATCATTGCATAACACATTTTTAACATTGAGGCATTGGGCAAACCATTTAATGTGTTCAACAGCTAATTAACCTATTCTGGGGAATATAGACAAAATATTCCCAGATGGGTCTGTAAAAGTTTTTTTTTTTGGCTTAGGTAAAAATGACACCGATCTTGGGCGTCAAGTGCAACTTGGAAATCCTTTGCATATAAACACTATTATATAGAGACCACGCCCCTTGAGCAAGGTTATAAGAGGAAGTACCCAGGTATGGTATGCAACTGGAGAGCCAGAATTAACAGGGCCCGGGTGGCAGTAATGGTACAAGATCGCATAGGATACGCTGTAGCACTCACCAAGACTCCTACAGGCCCTGTCCCCACTTATGACCTGTCCCACTTAGGTGATTTTTTCAGGCGACTACCCACTTTGGGCAATTTTTCAGGTGGACTGACAGTGCCGAAAAAAGCAACTGGAATGGCGATTGTCATGAGTGGTACACACGCACAAACACATCGCATGGGATCAGGTGGCAAGTGGGGGGGAGCGCTGTCTGAAAATATCCACACAGAGCAAAGCCAAGGTGATACAGACACACACCCGTGAAGAACAGGAAGGTTGGCGCTGTAAATTAAAGAAACGGCTAAGCACAGTGTACGGTGTCCTTTAAAGTGGGGGGGGGGGGGAGAGAGGAGAAGGAGGGTGAGGCAAAAGAAGGAAAAGAGAAGGAAGGAGAAGGGAGGGAGAAGGCGAGGAGGACAACTTTTAAGGAACCAGACACTTTTAAGAAGCAAGAGATACACGGCAGTGAAGCTCGGCGACATTAACATTACCCTGCCGGTGATCTTCAGATTCTGAAAAAACTGCTGCGTGATGTTTTTTCTCTCCAATGAGCAATGAACCTTTTCACCGGGTCAGCACCGGCTACAACCTACATGATCCAACGAGAATCTTCGACCTCCCTGGCACCCCACTAGGCCACCTGACGACCCACGCTATGGCCAACGAGAATTCTCAGCTACTTTCCCCCATGCGGCTTCATTCTAGTCGCGCGCTAATTTTTACAACAAGTTGAAAAAATTGCAGCATAGTCTCCTGCAGTCCAAAACCCTAAGTGGACAGGCCTAATGAACCAAATTTTTTGGTGACAAGCTGGGAAAATAGGCTGTTTGCCACATGTCACGGGGTGATGCCCTGTATTGTCCCATGAGTTGTCTTCTCAAGTGTCATACTTTTTTGCTGTAGTCAGCTGGATTTTGAAAATGTTTCAAAACCTTTTTGGGCGACAGTGGGCTTGACATTGCCAGTCTCTCTGTCGTAGTCTGTCCGTAAGTTGTCGCCAGGAGGAACGCCTAGGTGATGTTGTTGTCTCCGGGTGCTGAGGCTTTGGTGAAATCCAGTGGGCGACTACCCACTGAGAATTGTTGCCTTCAGTTTTTCGCCGAAGGGTCTTTGTATGTCATACTTGTCGAGGGTGGACGTAGGTGACTTAGTGTTGTCGTAGGTTCTGTCACCTGCTGGGTGTTGGGTGTCGTAGAGTGTGGGGCATAGGGTACTACTCATAATCCGACGATTCGGTCACCGCTTGTCGTAGCTTGCTGTTGACTAGGTGCTAACTTTGTACATAGACACTGTCGAGGGGAACCAGGTCGCCACTTTATTCGGCGACCTCTATGACTGTGACAGGTCGCTGGCAGTCACCGCACAAACTCGCCAAAGTGGGACAGGCGCTTAAGCAGCACCTGCCAAACTCACAACCTTTAGGCATGCACGAAAGGAAGGGCAGTAAAAACAAGGAAACACCTCAACTGAAAGTTGTGCCCTTCAACCTACACACTATAAGATTTGGAAATCTTATGCCATTCCTTCACCATAGCTGGCCAAATCTGGAATCCCCCGTAAAGGCATTGGGGTTTGTATAACGAGAATTTTCTTCCCAAACAGTCTGTGACGCATAAGAGCTGTGGCCAATTGCTCGATGTTTAAAGCCCATAGCGCTGGCTGGTGGCAGCAATATTTAGAACCATAGCGCGCATCCGGCAGCTATTTGTTAGAATTCCCATGCATTTAAGCCGACAGCACTCTGTTTAAACATTTCATTCCAAACCGGCAGCGCTGTGTGTATCACCTTTAGGGGGGGGGGGGGGGGGGGGGGGGGGGGGGGGCGAGCCAAGTCTGTAGCGCTTTGTGTATTGATTTGCTCATTAAGTCGTAACGCTGTGTATTGCTTTCGTGGCAGTCTGGGGCTGCTAGCTTTGTTCCCAAAGCGGGGGGGGGGGGGGGGGGGGGGGGGGGGGGGGGGGGGGGGGGCTAGCTGGGATGCAACCCCCTGCCAATGGGTCAAGAGCTTGAATTTGGAGCACGTTATTAGCCAGGACTTACCGGCGGGTATTTCAACATCTGATTTTGTTACTTTGCATAAAGCACGATGCAGTAACCAAAAGTTAGTTCAAGTTGCATGTACCAGAGGGGTTCATCAACGGGCTGAATCATGAGCAGTGCCGTGGATTGGAGGAGAGAGAGGAGAGAAAAGAGAAAGAGACACGTGCAGCTGTAAATTGGAGAGGACCTCGCGTATAACAAGACAAGTACTGTATTTTTGTTCACATTGCAATAAATCTGATGTTCATGTATGAGAGGGTTCACCACCGGCTGAGTTGCCAACAGTGCCGCAACAGAGGCAGAGAGAGAGGTGTGCCTGTAAAACTGGAACCCCGCGCATACCAAACTCTTATTGAATTTGTCCCTCTCCTTGCAATAAAACTGGATTTTGGCAACTAAACAGAAGGAGTGACCTTTTTTGTTCCCACTAGTCAGATCCGTGAACCTGTTCCTTGGAACAGGGGTTACCACACTTTGGGGACTGCAATATTGTAAGGAAGGCTGTTCCCCTTCTCCGGCCCAAGGGCAATTAGAGCTGGTCAATTATAACGCTGGCTCAACATCAAAGCCCTATACCATATCCACATTTAAATAAAAAGCTGGCATTGGAAAAATTAAATTTGGCCATAATATTTTATGTTGCAAAATATTATGGAGATTGGAGAATACAATTCTGATAGAACAAGCAGCAATGGAGCATTGAGAGATTGAATGCAAAAAACAAAATTTAAATGTAATTAAAAAAAAATACCATTTCCTTCAACCACGTTGAAATATTTGTTTTTATTTTTTATAATTAAAAATTGCTAATTCAAAATGTTAGACTCAGATTGGGTTAAATTACAGAAAGTGGCGAAAAGGCGTAGGGACGGTTTTGCTCTACACTAACGTTAACTGATTTCAACGTCTTGCGTGGCTAATGTTTGCCTCTAGTTAAAGAGGAGCTGCAGGAACAGCATGGAACTATAGACAGTGATAGTCAAGTTCGGTGGTGGGGGGGGGGGGTTGTAGTCAAGTGTTAATGGAGAGTATATCGAGGTTATAAGGATATATGCATTTGGATAACAACAGGTGGCGATTAGGGATCAACAACAAGTTTTTTTTTTAATATGTGGGAGATTGTGTTTATGAATCAGATTTGATTTTTTGAAGACGTAACTAACTACTGGGGTGTGGGGCATTTTTCATAGATAGTGTATTCATAGACCCCGCAAGCATTTAATAAGTTCTGCGTGGTACGTTCTTTGGGAAGACTAGATTGTGCTGGTCCAGGGGAGAGGCTGCCCAGATAAGAACTTGCTTCATGGGAGAAACAGAAGGTGATGGCGAAAAGTTGTCTTTTTTTTGGATAGGAGATTGTGACTATTTAAGTGGCCTCACGGACTTGGTGCTGCTGATTGTTGTTTGTAGTTAGATCAATATTTGATTAGAATTTGCAAAGCAAAATTAGTACAGTAAAATGGGTGCTAGCGTAGATAGTGTAGATGGATATCAAAGCAATAACAGCGATGATACAGTTGGGTAAATTGTCTGAGGAATGTTTTAATGGAGTTTTAATGCAGATAAGTGGCAAAGTGTGGTATTTGGGAAGTCAAAACCACAAGAACTTCACATGAGAATTGTAGGCCCTAGAGTAGGGGATAATCAAGAAACCGAGGAGCATAGGTTAAAGGTGAGAGGGAAAAGTCTAATAAGAAACCGAGTAGCAATCTTTTCTCACAGGAGGGGTGGTGTATGAATGAGCAGGCAGAGGAGATTGTGGTTGAGGCAGGTACTGGTAACAACATTTAAAAGCCAATTGGGACAGGTAACCAGATTTGAAGGTTTAAAAGATATGGTCAAACATGGCAGGGGGGAAGGTGTAGTAGCGGCATTTTGGGTTTGTGTGGGCAACTTTGAGCCGAGGGCCCTATTTGTATGTTCTATGACTCTATGAACAAGTGCAAACTGTAATTTTTGGCTTGATAACTAAGATGAAGGCGAGAGTTGCCTGTTCCGGTTCTTTCTTCTGGAGGTGGTGGGCTTATGGGAACGAGCAGCAGAGAGCAGAAGTTGAGGCAGTGCACACTAACAACATTTGAAAGATACTTCGACTGATACTTGGATAATCAAAGGATTGGCAAGGTAAATGTACTAACTTAGATGGGTCATCTTTGTTGGCATGGATGAGTCTCATTCATCACTCTTTGTTGCATCTTCCCTACCCTCAATGTGAAAAACGTATCCACGTCAACTCTGTCTATCCCTTGTATCATTTAAAGACCTCAATCAAGTCCCCCCCCCCCCTTAACCTCTGCGCTCCCAAGAATAAAGCACCTAACGTGTTTCAAACTCTTTCTCTTAACAGAGTTTGCTGGGAAAAAACCACCCTGGCCAACATTCTAGTAAATCTCACTCTGAACTCTCTCAATTTTGTTGACATCCTTCCAATAACATGCGACCAAAATTGTACACCATGACTCCAGAATTGGTCTTACCAAGGCGTGCACAATTTTAACAATACTTTCCTACTCCTATTAATCAATGCTCTGAGTTATAACGGCCAGCTCCCCAAAGGACTTTTCTTTAAAACACCCAATCGACATCGATACCACCTTTAGGGAACCTATGCACGGTTTATTTCCTAGAGCCTCTGTTCCACAAGCATTCCTCAATTCCCTACCATTTTACCATGTACTCCCTATTTGATTTGTCCTGCCAAGATGTAGCACTTCACACTTAACAGCATAAAACTCCATCTGCCATCTTTCAGCCCACTTTTTCCAAATGGGCCCAAATCTCTCTGGATGACTTGAAAATCTACTTCATTATACCCAACACCGAACCTACGTAGTATCATCTGCATACTTACATATCCAATTTTCTCAACCCCATCATCCAGATCATTGATGTACATGGACAAACAACAGTGGACCCAACACAGATCCCTGAAGGCACCCCAACTGTCACACGGCTTCCACCTGACCTAGCAGCCATCCTCCATTACTCTCGGACATCTCCCATTCAGCCACTGATGAATCCATCTTGCTACTCAGGCCGCCGATTAACACCCAAAGATTGAACCCTTCTAACCAACCATTCCATGGGACCCTTGTCAAAGGCCCTTACTGAAAGTCCATATAGAGCAACATCCACTGCTTAACCCACATCAATTTCCCTATTACCTGCTTCATCAAAAAATTCCAAGGAAGGGTGGTCCAAACATGAACCTTCCAGCACAAATCCCATGTTGACTGTTCCTGATCAGACCCTGTTTTATCCTGATGCTTACATATATTTATCTCTAAGTATCCTTTCCATTAATTTTTGCCCCCACAGACGTCATAACTAATAGGATCGTAAATTGCTAGTTTTATTTTCTTTGAACCCTTTTTAAACATTGGAACAACATGTCGCAGGGTACCAATCCTCCGGGCACTATACCCGTTTCTAATGACATTTGAAATATTTCTGTCCATAGCTCCTGCTAATTCTACACTATCTTCACATACTTTCATTCCCAATATCGTACCTCCTCTATGATTCCACAAATCCCATGGTTAGCTTGAGGAAACGGTGCCTCAATATACTACCCAGTTACATACCAGCGATCAAGTCTTTGGACTCAACCATTCTACTATTCTTTTAATCAGTCACTCCAATTTTCCCCCAACATTCAAGCATTGGAGAATTATCCCTCTCAAGATTTTATGTAATTTAAGATATCAGTCATCTCGTTCAATGCAAACATCGTCTGGTAGTGGAACAAGAAATAAACGTCTGAAGCAACTCAGTGGGTCAAACAGCATTTCTCGGACAAGGAATTGTCGACATTTTCAGGTTGAGACTCGGCATTCTCAAGTTCTGAGATCTTTTGCTGGAGTTGCTTGCTGCGCTCCAAGAGCAAGTTACTTTTTGCTGCCTGGAGTCCTCGCCTCGGCAGTCACTTGTGTCCTCCTCAAAACAAGTAGATCTTGTTATTATACCATCTACTTCTACTTGCATTCAACACACCACCACTTTTATTGTTTAGTCCCTCCACATTTATGTTGCTCCCCTTCCTGGGGGGGGGGGGGGGCATTCCTAAAAGTAGCCTTTTTGCTGATATTGTCCTGAAACTCAATTCTGTTTCTCTCTCCACAGATGCTATCTGACTCGCTGAACATTTGCAAATATGTTTCTGGGGGCTCGTCTTGAATTTCAACATTTTCATATTTTGTTACTTGAAACAATGAGAAAGGTAGGTCAAATGGATAGATATGTTTTACCTATCATACAAGAAACATATTAATGTGGATGTTTCCTGTTACATTCTGAAATATTAGAGCATATTGGAGAAAACAGGAAGAAAGTTTTTCCAAACCAGTGTCTAATTTATTAAGGACATTCTTCATAACTAAGATATATGTTATTGCTTCTGATAGGGGAACAATAATAACATTAGCAGTAGCTGAGACTGATGCAGCTCATTAATGCTTTCATTACAGTTTTGCTTTCACCCAATAATCTTGAAGCATTATAATCTCCATTACTTAAAGGTAATCCTGGAATGTTGAATGTACACCACTTTGGACCTTATTGTCATTGACAACTCATACACTACACGGTGGACAGAATATCTACAGAATATCATATTAATTAGGACATCTATTAACCAAATTGAAGGTAATAATCAGATCACTATAAAATGCGTCGCAGCTGTCACTAAAAAATACTAAATATAATTGACAATCTAGGAGAAATATTAATGTCTGCTACATAATACTGAAATAATATTGTCTCATGCCACAAATTATATCAAATGTAGGACATAAGAATATAAAATGGACCATCGACTTGTTCCTTATACATACACCGCACTCCCCCAGCATGGCCGTAAAAGTCATCAAAGATTGTTCCTGTAGAGTACTAAGCTGGGAAGAGGAAAATACACCTTTGTTTCCAAAATTACTATTGAAGGCTCCCCATGTCCACGGTCCTTTTCCAACCATCACAGTAACAAAACGACAAAAGTAATTACAGTTGCAGCTGGCATTCACATTTCTAATGCGAAAGGAAAGATCAGGAGCCTCAGAATTGTTATTCACCCATCTATAGAAATACATATTTTCAAGATAAACCACAACGTTATATGGTCATCTTATTAATCCACAATAAAAAAACTGGAACATACTGAAAATAGGGAAATTAAAAAAAATAAGAACCGCTATAGGTGAGACAATGCATTAATTTTCTGATGTAAGGAATGCAACCGTATGGGCCTGTCCCCACTTAGTGAGTTTTTTCAGGCAACTGCCGGCGACCGTCTAGTCATAGCAAGTCGCTGAAAAACCCGCCAGGAACTGCGACGTCAGAGTGGAACACACACACACACAAATACACATTGCGTCCTTCACCATGCCCATTATGATAGGTGGGGGTAGTACAGGCTGAGGTAATCCACACGGTGCATAGCCAATGTGATACAGTCCACATGAACAGAAGGTTGGCGCTGTAATTAAGAACACAGTGAACGCACAGTGTACGAGAAGGGTCCCATATTCTTTAAAAGAGGGGGGGAAGATGGGGGAGACTGGGGTATGAAGGCATGGATC